>JAOWBW010000126.1:0-96509 GCA_026119855.1 Campanula takesimana
TTTCCTTTTTTGAGTCGACTGAATGATTTAAAAAAAATGACGCAAAAGAGATGCCCGCTAGATTGAAAACCCGCAAGGGCGGTCTAGGCAGAAAAAGGGTGCGTCATAAAGGAGGTTGTATACCCCGCTCTCCGCCCTCATCAAACTGGGGGCTTCCCCTAACAAACAAGACTAACTACATGGTTTATCGGAGAATATCGAGGCTTAAACAAAAGCACAGTGCTTAGAAGAAGGGCATACCTCATCATCAAGCTCGACGTAGAATTTTAAAAGGAGAAGGATACCCGCTCAATAAACTAGGGGAATCCCCAACAGGATGGGGTCGACTATGTGGGTTTCTCAGAGAATACCGGGGCTTCAACAAGTTATACTTAGTGGAAGGGCACCCCTCATCGTCAAATTCGGCGCGTGACGAGTTCTTAAATTCGTTAGAATCGTAATTAAATATAAGGCATCTTTATAAAATCATAATACTTTCAAAAGTTTTCTTTTCCCCGACACTTTATTTATAAACCCGCACTCTCAGTTCCACAAATTGTGAAAAACATCCTCGGTCATCTCAGACAATCTCTGTGAATTTTGAAACAACTCGGTCCTTCTCCTTATCTCCACACTTTAGGACACCACTCTAGGCCTAAACCATCAACTCTTTAGGTCCAAACTCACCTGATTCAAAACCATAGGTCCCGAGCCACCCCGTCAGTCTACCTAAGTTACACCATAACCCCTTAGGTCGACCCTCCATAAGTTCATAGCGTGACTCCTAAAGCCTCAAACCGTCTCTATCCTTAAACCGATCTACCAAAGCCAAATCCTTGAAGTGACCCATTAAGTCCCAAACCTACCGGTCCTGAGCCTACCCAATCTCCTAGATCTCAAACCTACCAACACGTTCGTTCTTACCCTATCTAAGCCATGGCTCTATTATCCTCTTAGGCCTAACCTCTTAGGTCTACCCAGTCTAACCTGTTGAACGGTCCCAAGCCCATGCGTGTTGCGCCCCAACCCGTGGTCCTACTTGGCCCCACATTCGGGACACGCACGGAAGACGTCATAAAACATTTTTAGGATAATTTTCGAAATGTACATTCATAAAAGTTTTCATATAACAAAACAACATTTGTTGAAACTTGATTTCATTTCAAACAACAAACTTTCACACCAAAGTACTTAAGCACAAGGCTTACACACTTTACTTACAAATTTACAAATCACCAACATGTTCCAAAATAGGTGATACAAAGATGAAGTCATGGTGTAGACACCCCGCCTTGGATCGCTCACCCCGATTGCACGTTTGATTTTGTGTTTCTCCCCATTTTAAGTGTTTCTCGTTAGTTTCTGTCACTTCCGTTAAGTTCCTGACTAACTTCGTTAAGTCCAGGGACTAAACTGAATGACAGGGCTGACTTTCTAGTCCATTCTGTCAAAATTGCCTTCTCTGAGTCGCGCGCCTCCGACAGGAGGAGCCAGGCGTGCGCGCCTCCAGCCCCCATAGCAGGAAGCGCGCGCCTCTGGGCGTCAGTTACAGATTTCTGGCCAGGATTCCCTCCCTTGCTCAATTTACAGGATTTTGCCCGGGAAGGATTTTTGGTGACTGAGTTTTGGCACCAAAAACACCCCTCTTTCACCTATAAAAACCTCTCTTTACCTCCATTTTCAAGGATCGGAAAAAAGGTCGAAAAATCAACAAGAGATTGAACTTACAAAAACTATACCAAAATCACTTTCTAAAAGTTCTCCAAGGATTTCTTCAAGCGACATTGAAGGTCTTCGAATTGTAGGTAAAAGTCCATCTTTTCCTTTCTTTTCTACTTCATCTCATCTTCTCTCTTTTACTTTAATCAAATGTGCAATCACCCAAATCATTTTGGGACATGACTCTAATGATCACTCATCTCATTGAGGTTGGTTAAGGAGTTATCTCCTACATTCCAAACTCTATTTAAACCCCCTTTTTATAACTTAAAGAAGAAGAAGAAGAACGTTGTCATTCATGTAGATTTTGATCAAGCAAGACCAACTTTAGTTGGGCGAGATAGGTGTTTCGGTACTTCCCATCTCGTAATCTGACCCCCGAACCTCAAAACAAAGAATCTCTGTTTTCGTAATCAAACTTAGGCTACAATCAATAGGTTTTTCTTATGTTCCTCAAAACATAGGTGGCGACTCTAAAACACAAGTTAGACATCCTAGGACAATTCACGCGCTCTAGCCTAAAGCCGTGGTTCACCCCGGGGTATCTACAGTGGCGACTCCGCTGGGGACATTTGAGGGTTAAACTTGCATTCTGATCGAAATCTACATCTTTTCTGGGCATTCTGTTTCCTGATGGGGGAGGCCGCGCGTTCTGGCTTTTTTAAGCCTAAGGCGCGCGCATCCCGCATCAAGAACCAGAATCGCCCACTTCTTCATATTCTTCTTCTGTTATTCTGCACTAATCACTTCTGCAGGGGTTGCAATATGAACATGGGACCAGGGCAATCCCCGGAGTCCAAAGTCTGACATTCTGACAGGTGTGCCCCAGAAGCGCGCGCCCTCCCATAAGCATTGCGCCATGCGCGCGCGTTCCACAGCAGCACTCAGAGGCGCACGCTTCTGGGTTGGTTCCCAGAACAGAGACAGGTTTCAGTGACTGAGCAGTACAGTGGGGTGTGGGCAAAGTTGCCTGTATCAGAACAGAATTGAACTCTCGGACTGTTTAATTTTGTGTTTATTTACCGGTCACACGGGTGATTCGGGAGTTGTAATTTTATGTGCTTATGTGTTTTGTGTGTTTTTCTTTCTTTTAAAAAAAAAAAAAAAAAAAAAAAATAAAAATTTTTTTTTGTCACTTGTTAGACCTCACACTACATGCACATATTCCTATGAACTGCTCACTATCGAGTCGCACAAGTCCAACCCCCAAACCCGTCGAGGCCCGTCCTAGAAAGTTTCAAGCTCCACCAGACCTTGGCTCTTTCGAAGCGGTAAACCTCAGCCCGTGGCGTAGTTCAAGACTACATGCCGGGGGTGACCTTGAGCCTCATATTCAAGCCGAGCACAAACCACACAATTCTAGTTAGGGTCTAACACTCCGTGACTCAAGTCGGTTTCCATATACCGAGATTTCCCTAAACTAATGTCTTCAAATCATACATGCCAACTTGTTGAAAAGGGACGCAATAAAGATCCGTCCCCAAAAGTGGTTATTTTGGACGAAAATAAAAATCCGTCCCCGCATGTATGCTTTACTACATTAATTAGTTTAATCCCGATACATGTAGGATTCACAAGCGCGATGGAATCCGATGAGTATATGGGACCGCGACATGGTCTATATACTAGTGTGATGATTCCATTATTTTTTAGAAACCCCAAAAGGGATTCATTCCTCCCGACTTATAAAATAAAAAAAAAAAGAGTCTTTTCTTTGTGGTTCGAGTCGTGTGCCCAACTGTGTGTTCTAAGCCTCTTCATGGACCGCAAGTGTTACTCAAGACTGACAAGGGCCTCTTCTGCAATATAGGTTCAATTGGTACTTACAAAGTCTACCGGGATTCAGCAAATCGGTTAGTCCGTGAAGAGATCACTCCAACAGCTCCAACATCAACCATGACCGGCAGCAGCAACACCATGTCTCTCGAACAGCTCTCAACTATGGTCCAACTCCTCCAAGAGCAAGTCTCCACCCTTAACAAGGAGGCACAAAGCAAAGACGACATTTGGCAATCCCACCTCGACAGCCAAAAGAGGCCCACGAGGCCGAAATGGAGCTAATGAAAGAAAAGCTCACCAAACTTGCCAAGGGGAAAGAACAAGAACAATGATGATGAATCCGAGTGGAACCGAGGGTTTATTCAAGAGTCCTTATGTCAACACCCGCCAAGAAGATGGGGAACCAAGTTCCGAGAACAATGAGCCCAAAATGGTGGATTCTATCATGGCCTACATCGACAAAAATTCAATGGGCTCAACATGGGGAAAGGCTCCGACACAAGCCTTTATCAATCATCCATCCTCATGAGTACTATGGCCGCTCTTCCTGACAAGTTCAAGATGCCCGACATAAGCAAATTCAGGGCAACTCTTGTCCTATGGCTCACATTGAGACTTATATTTGGGCAATGGTTCCAAAGAAGGTCTCCCCCAAGGTGATGGCTCAATGCTTTCCTCTCACTCTCGAGGGGGCGGCAAAAGATTGGTATGCTACTCTCCCGCTCACTGTCCGTCTTGATTGGGACTCCGCCATGCTTGCCTTCAAGAACAATACCAAGGCAACACCACTCACCGGCCCACAAGGAAAGAGCTAGAGAACACTACTCAACGAGACAATGAGTCCTTCATCGACTTCACAGGAGATGGAATGACAAGCTCTCTGAAATTGTTGAGAGGCCAAACACCAAAGAGCAAATGGACATATTTCTCAAGTGTCTCAAGATTGATCTCCACACTCACCTAAGTGGGGCTTGCTACTCCGACTTCTCCCAAATGTATGAGGCGGGGGTACGCATGGATGACTTGCTCAAAGAGATCAAGAAGACCACTCCTACTTACCGCTACAAGGCCGCTTCCAACTCCACAAAAGAGGCCTCGGTCAACGCCGTCACTATTGACAAGGGGAATTACAAAAAGGTTCCTCCACCTCAAGGGAAGAAGTCCCGAAGTGACCGTGTCTACACGCCTCTCCAAGGCATGACTCAAACCGAAGTGTTCGAGGTCCTCAAGGCAAAGGGTCAAGTCACACCCTTGCAAGGGTACCAACCCAAGACGATCAACTCCAATCATGCTCACCATAATATTGTGGCTATCACCAATATAGCGGCCACACCACCGAGGATTGCTTCATTCTCCGCAACGTCATTCAAGATCTCATAGATAAGAAAGAATTTGTAGTGAATAATGACGAGCATGTCAATGTAATAGAGATAGGAGAATTTGAGGGGACCACCCATTCAATCCCAATTGTGAATGGGGGCCCCAATGTTATGAATAAACTTGACAATTCTTGTTATGTAGTGACTTACGATGAGGTAATGAGGGAAGTACTAGAGAGTAGGAAAAAGAAGCAAAATGGGAACGTCAACATGCTAACTCGATCCGGTCGAGTCATAGCAAGCAACCCTTCCACTTCCGCACCGAGCTCCTCTTCTCAAAGGCCGCAAGCTCACCAAGCTCCCGAAGATCCTCTACTTGTCCAACTCAAGAAAACTCAAGCCAACATCTCTATTTGGGACCTCATTGTATCCTCAAAGAAACACCGAGATCTTGTCATCCGCAATCTCGATGATACATCAGTTTCTCCCGATACTACTCCCGAGGACCTCACGGCAATGATTGGTCACATTCATTTTGGCAACGTCATACCTTTTCCGATATGGACCTTCCACCATTTGGTTCCGACCACAACGAAGCTATTTACCTCAAAGTACGAGCAAGGGGGAGGCCCGTCTCAAGAGTCTTAGTGGACGGTGGTTCCGCCCTCAATCTCATGCCTGGTAGGATCATGGGCATACTGGGGCTTAAGGATTCCGATTTGAAGCCTTCTACTCAAGTAATCCGAGGTTATGACAGCACCGCCCGTACAGTCATGGGTATGATCGAAATAGACATTGAGTTTGGGAGCATGGTCATGTCCGTTCCATTCCAAGTACTTGATATCCGGCCTCGTTCAACTTACTTTTGGGTCGACCATGGATTCACAGTGCTAATGCCGTACCGTCAACTCTCCACCAATGTGTCAAAATTCGAAATGGTGATGAAATAGTGACCGTAATGACTGAAAACATCACTATCACAAGAAAAGGTGAGCCCGTCCACCAAGTCCAGCATGGTCTACCAGACTCCACTCTCTCCGGCGTCTCAATCAACGCCATTGACAAAGAAGGGGGAAACGGATCATGGACCCCCAGCAATCATAAAGTCCTCCGCATGATGAGGAATATGGACTACTTCCCTGGTTTAGGCTTAGGGAAATATCAACAAGGAATCCTACATCCCGTGCGGGTCCCATTTATCAAGAACACCTTCGGTTTGGGGTATGAGCCTTTCAAAGAAGACTTGAAACAAGAGCAAGCAATCAAGAACGAAAAGGCCCGAGCTCGTAAAGAAGGCCGTCACTATGAAGTCCCTAATCTAAGGCCTTACCGCAAGACATTGAATGGTTATTTTGTCCGCCAAGGGGAAGACATTCCATACACGATCTTTCCCGAGCCATGGGTTAACAATAAAGGTGTCAAAAAACCCGGCCTCGAAATCTTCTCTGATTGTGAGATCCAGAAATCCGAAAGGGAACCAACTCCCATGTCGCCCCGTGAATGGTGGGGGAGGAAGATGACTATGGAGTCCGAGACAGAAATAACCGTGGGGGAAGAACTGACAGATTTAGCCTCCATGTTTAAAGAGCTTGCCATGATGAATGAATGCCAAGTTAACGCCATCCATGACACCGTCATCATGAACGAGACTATCAGTGAGATCCCGCCAAGCTCCGAGCCGATCAACAATTGGTATTCAACAAAAGGGCCCGTGGTATCCGAGGAATTCTTAGTCCAAGAAATGGGTTGCATACCCCGCACAGCAACAAAGGAAGAGCAGCTCACCCTTACTTTCGAGTCCGAGAGTGTCTCTAATACCCTCACCAAGAGGATTTGGAGGCCATAGCCGAGCGTGTGTTTCCTTTCTTTGCTAATGAAAAATTGATATTTCTGAGTACCCTGAGATTGCAAACATCATAAATGATGAATTAACTAATAATGAACTCAATGAATAAGTTAATAACGATTCAAATTATGATGAAATAGACCACGAAAACATAACATACTTAAATGAACTTGCTCAACAAGTCCGTAGTCGTGGCGAGAATGGTCCAAAGGCTGACGAAGAATTGCATGTTGTTAATCTGGGTACCGAAGAAGAGCCAAAGGAAACCAAGATCGGAAGCTTCTTCAAGGGAGACGACAGAGACAAATTGACTGCATTACTACGGGAGTTCGTTGATGTGTTCGCATGGTCATACAAAGACATGCCGGGTTTAGACAGAAAAGTAGCAGAGCACAGGATTCCGATCAGAGAAGATGCCAGGCCAGTAAAACAGAAGCTCAGAAAGATCAAGCCAGAATGGTCTCTGCAGGTCAAAGATGAGATTGAGAAGCTCCTCAGTGTGGGTTTCATCAAGGTCATCGAGTATCCGACATGGTTAGCCAACATAGTGACAGTCAGGAAGGCGAACGGCAAGGTTCGAGTTTGTGTAGACTTCCGGGATTTAAACAAAGCTTCCCCAAAGGATGATTTTCCACTCCCTAATATCGACATGCTAGTCGACTCCACTACTGCCTATGAGGTTCGCTCATTCGTGGATGGGTTCACTGGGTACAATCAGATTCTCATGGCCGAGGAAGATCAACATAAGACAGCCTTCACAACACCGTGGGGTACCTTTTGCTATACAGTCATGCCATTTGGGTTAAGAAATGCTGGGGCTTCCTACCAAAGAGCCGTGACAGACTTGTTCCACGATATGATTCACAAAGAAATCGAGGTCTATGTGGACGACATGATCATTCACTCCAAAGGAACCGATGGTCAACATTTAATCAACCTCCGCAAGTTCTTCGAAAGGCTTCGTCAACACAAGATGAGGCTCAACCCGCAAAGTGCACATTCGGGGTTATCCGAGGCAAAGTTCTTGGTTATATGGTCACTGAAAGGGAATCGAAGAAGACCCCTCCAAAATCAAGGCAATCATTGACATGCCTCCTCCAAAGACGCAGAAAGAGATTAAAGGTTTCATGGGCAGACTACAATACATCAGTCGGTTTGTGCACCAACTCACTTCCATGTGCGAGCCAATCTTCAAGCTACTCAAGAAGAATGTGGCTCTAGAATGGACAGACGAATGGAGACGTGTGCCAAGAAGCCTTCGATCAAGTAAAGCATTACTTGACATGCCCTCCTGTTCTGGTTCCGCCGCACAAGGAGAAACCTCTGTTGCTTTATCTCACTGTCAATGATGAAGCCCTAGGGGCTATGTTAGCACAAGAGCAACGAGAGTCCACAAAGGAGAACGCCATTTACTTTGTCAGTCGCCGATTCCAAGGGGGCGAAAAAGAACTACTCGTCCTAGAGAAGTCATGTGCAGCATTGGTTTGGGTCATTCAAAAGCTCAAACACTATATGGAAGCTTTTCCGATCAAGCTAGTAGCAAAGGTGGACCCGCTCGATACATCTTCGAGAAGCCTTTCATGTCAACAAGAATAGCCAAATGGTACTTCATGCTCGCCGGCTATAATATCACTTACGTCACACTAATAAAATCGTCAGGGGGAAAGTGTTCAGTGACCAGCTTGCCGAATTCCCGTGTGACGAAGTGAAGGGGGAAGATGTACAGTTCCCCGACGAGCATTTAATCTGCACTGCAACCGAGGAAGACAAGTGGCAACTTTTTTTTCGATGGCGCCGCCAATAAACACGGTTTTGGTATAGGGGTATTGCTTGTCGATCCAAAAGACATCTACACTCCCATTGCCATACGCCTGGAATTCGAAGCCACCAACAACTTTGCCGAGTACGAAGCATGCATAGCAGGGCTCGAAGCAGCTCTCGAAAGAAACGTCACGGAACTAGAAGTGTTCGGCGACTCTTTGCTCCTTATCAATCAGCAATCGGGTAAATGGCGAACCCAAGACCCGACTCTCCAACAGTATGGTCAGCACCTTGAAGAACTGGTTGAACAATTCCAAGAGATCACTTTCAACTACCTGCCAAGGGATAAGAATCGTTTTGCCGATGCACTGGCCACTATAGCTTCAGGTCGAAATGCCCAAAGGGAAAATGGTGAAGCCTTTCAAAATTGCTCGAAGGAACAGTCCGGCTATTGCATGAGTATTGAGATCAACGAGGTTCAAACAAACTCTCCGTGGTATTCGGATATCATGAACTTCCTCAAAGACGGCACTTATCCCGAGAACATCAATAAGAAGTCTCAAGCAGCTCTGCAAAGGTTATCCTCTCGGTACGTATTGATTGGGGACCGTAGGGACCAGTCTATAAAAGGCACCACGACGGGATCAATCTCTTATGCACCAATGAGACCGATGCTCAAGAATGAGTGAAAGGTGACAAGCGCACGAAGGAGAATGTGGACCCCACATGAATGGGTTTATGCTAGTCAAGAAGATACTTCGCATTGGTTACTATTGGAGCACTATGGAACGAGACTGTATCAAGAAAGTCAAAAGGGTGCGCCAAGTGCCAATTCCACGCTAATCTGCAACATGCTCCACCCTCACAACTTTACAACATGGTCACACCTTGGCCTTTCTCTTGTTGGGGGATAGACATTATCGGTAAAGTTCATCCTGCCGGAAGCAATGGGCAGTCATTCGTCCGTCCTAGGGAGTCGACTACTTACAAAGTGGGTCGAAGCACAAGCCTAATCGAAACCTCGAACCCTCAACGCCAAGAAAGTCCGAATTTGTAAAGATCAATATCATGTGCCGATACGGCGTGCCTCATGAAATCATTTCCGACAACGGCTCTCACTTTGAGAAGGAAATGGATGCACTTTTCGTAGAATACAAGATCACCAAGCACAAGTCATCTCCTTACCGGCCCAAGCAAATGGCGCAGTCGAAGCAGCAAATAAGACCATCGAGACTATCGTCAAGAAAATGGCCCAACAGGAAGGGAAGGGATTGCCCCGAGAAGCTACCATTAGCATTGTGCCTACCGCCATCATATGACGGGCTCGCACATCAATACGATCCGCAACAGGCAAACTCCTATGCATTGGTCTATGGTTCTGAAGCCGCTCACCGTAATCCTCGAACTTGAAGTCCCATCTCTACGGGTCCTCCTCGAGAATCAAGTCAACGAGGATCAACTGGATGCAAAGTCGATACGAACAGCTAGCCTTACTCGACGAGAAAAGGTTAAGAGCACTCGAACGCACGAGGGCATATCAGCAAAGGATGGCAAGAGCTTTCACACAAAAAAGTGAGGCCTCGAAACAATCAATGTGGGAGATTTGGTCTTAAGACAACATCCTCCTAATGCCATGAATCCCCTGGGGAAATGGGGACCCCCGATGGATCGGTCCGTACGTGGTCAAAAAGATACTAAGCGGTGGTGCGGTCTGGCTCGTAGATTTAGATGGTGACCAGCTGCCAAAGGAGGTCAACCTCGACAAGCTCAAGAGGTTCTACGCTTAATAAACAAAGACCATTAAAAAAAAAAAAAAAAAAGAATCGCTCGCTAGGTTGAAAAACCCGCAAGGGCGTCCTAGGCAAAAATTAGAGCACGTGCAAAAAAGTACCCAATTCACTTCAAATAACAAAATGCAATTTTTTATTCATTCAATGAATTGTTCAAACCATTACAACGGATTTATTGAGCAACAAAAGACATCAAAATATTAAATCCTAAAACAAAGTGGTCTAATTGCAATCTCTTAAGGTACTAAGAAAAATCTAATTTTCTCTTAGCTTTCGAAGGACCACCCGATCGTCTCTCACCCGATCGTCTCTCAATCCTTTCTTCTTGGGTAACAAAGGAGCACTAATACGCACCGAAACCTTCTGTGTGCAACCGTCTCCTAGAATAAAAGTCATCCAAAGGAGTACCGAAAGGGTCAGCGAGAATGTTACTCGAATCAGCAGCAGCCTCCCTATATCTCAAAGCGCTGCTAGGCTCAAAACCCTGTCCCCAACAACTCGGCACGAAGCATATCAACCCAAGTGATGCCACGGTAAAGGGTGCCCAAATAAATAGTCCAAATAGCTCTCGGGAAGGAAGATACTCCCCCGATGCAGAGGAGCGAAAGCCCAGCGATTGCGGTCATCTCCCCAAGCCAACTGAAGCTCACTCGAGAAGTCAAGGACCCATGTAAGCAACTGGACGAAGCATTCCATCCTCGGAAAAGGAATTGTCTGTGGCGACCGAACTGCCGCAGAACCCGCTCTGGCTGGTAAAAATGAAGAATCTCTCAAACCGGGTACGACCACGTGCTGAAAACCAGAGTCCATTCACAAAAGGACGAAGACCCCAAGAAGGAGGACACCACTCAATATCGGCGGTCACCCGAGAGGCAAATAATTTCTTCCAATCATCTTCAGATAAATCCCGGATCAACAACTTCACTCCTATGAACAGCAAAAGGAGACAAATCACCATCCGAGAATAAATTCTGAAGTGTTCTCGGAGCCATATGGTCAAGAGCAAAGGGCTTCCCCGACACATCTTGCCCATCCTATGCAACTCATCAAGGCCGTGCAACGTCTCCCTACAATAAGAGGGATCACACTAATTGCTGCTCCTTAGCTTGCAAAATAACCTCAGCCAACTGCGCGTCCGCAGTCCCGAGGGTATAACAAACGTACTCTCGGCTGAAAAGACAAACGGCCATGGCATTTCCTTTTGAAAGATTGAACCACCGGGTCCTCCGATATGTAAACTGAAGAACATCGGCAACTCAGTTATGTCAATCACGGTACCATGCTGCAACATCTTCATCACGTCCTCAACACGGGAGATTCAGTAACTCAACCCAAGGAGTCGACGGCACCACGGTGATATATAGGGACGGCAATCCGACCGGACCAAAGCATGCCAAGGATGGCCCCGAAATCGTCAACAGTCGGCACCATTTCATTAGCTGAAAGGTTGAAGTTATGGCTGTCGCAATCCCAGAAAGCCACGGCAGACGCTCTCAACAAATCCAATCCGGCTTCAATGTCGCAGGTGAAAAGAAATTCGAAACCCGAAGTCTTTAATGAAGCCTTCTTGGGATGGGTCTTGAATGAATACACACAAAAGTGCCAAGTCCCTTTTCATACTCACTAACAAACACATTTACTGAAACTTGATTTCATTTCAAACAAACAAACTTTCACAACCCAAAGTTACTTAGCCACAAGGCTTACACACTTTACTTACAAATTTACAAATCACCAACATGTTTTCCAAAATAGTGATACAAAGATGAAGTCATGGTGTAGACACCCGCCTTGGATCGCTCACCCCGATTGCACGTTTGATTTGTGTTTCTCCCCATTTTAAGTGTTCCTCGTTAGTTTCTGTCACTTCCGTTAAGTTCCTGACTAACTTCGTTAGTCCAGGGAAGGGACTAAAACTGAATGACAGGGCTGACTTTCTAGTCCATTCTGTCAAAATTGCCTTCTCTGAGTCGCGCGCCTCCGACAGGAGGAGCCAGGCGTGCGCGCCTCCAGCCCCCATAGCAGGAAGCGCGCGCCTCTGGGCGTCAGTTACAGATTTCTGGCCAGGATTCCCTCCCTTGCTCAATTTACAGGATTTTGCCCGGGAAGGATTTTTGGTGACTGAGTTTTGGCACCAAAAACACCCCTCTTTCACCTATAAAAACCTCTCTTTACCTCCATTTTTCAAGATCGGAAAAAAGGTCGAAAAATCAACAAGAGATTGAACTTACAAAAACTATACCAAAATCACTTTCTAAAAGTTCTCCAAGGATTTCTTCAAGCGACATTTGAAGGTCTTCGAATTGTAGGTAAAAGTCCATCTTTTCCTTTCTTTTCTACTTCATCTCATCTCTCTCTTTTACTTTAATCAAATGTGCAATCACCCAAATCATTTTGGGACATGACTCTAATGATCACCTCATCTCATTGAGGTTGGTTAAGGAGTTATCTCCTACATTCCAAACTCTATTTAAACCCCCTTTTTATAACTTAAAGAAGAAGAAGAAGAACGTTGTCATTCATGTAGATTTTGATCAAGCAAGACCAACTTTAGTTGGGCGAGATGGGTGTTTCGGTACTTCCCATCTCGTAATCTGACCCCCGAACCTCAAAACAAAGAATCTCTGTTTTCGTAATCAAACTTAGGCTACAATCAATAGGTTTTTCTTATGTTCCTCAAAACATAGGTGGCGACTCTAAAACACAAGTTAGACATCCTAGGACAATTCACGCGCTCTAGCCTAAAGCCGTGGTTTCACCCCGGGGTATCTACACATGGGTACACTACCCAAAAGGTTATACATTTATATAATGTAGCCTTTACATAACACATGTCCCAAAATGTCTTACCCAAAATCACCACCTCGACGTCCTCCCTTGTGAAGTGACCTATCCCCTGGGCTCTCCTTTATCTAAGGAAAACAACATTGAAAGGAACGGGGTGAGAATAAATCTCAGTAAGCTACTAAAATGCAACTACGTTACATGCTGAAATGATACTCCTAATTGATTAATGTCAATAAACATTCACATAGCACGTAACATGAGAGGCAAAGACAACTTATCATACCACACATAAGGCGGAAATAAACACTCATAAGTGGATACTGAGCCAAGGTTATCGAATCAAACATATAACCATCTGAGAGGTATCAACTGAGCAGCACCAAAGGGATGAAGCGGTTCATGAACCAAACAATAAAAACAACAACAACAACAACAACAACAAGGGAAAATGACACCAAGTCATAACCCAAAGTGCCCAACCTTTGGCCCAAGGAAGGGGGTTAAAATGGGAAACCAATGGTAGAAGCCTTACAATGAACTTGGCTCGTGTGCCATTATAATCCCTACCACTGCCTGACTCCACAACAAGTACCAGCTGGACTTTAACACAAGCATAGTAATAAATACTTGCTGAAACAACAACCGGGGCATGATTCCAAAGTAGGGAACCACACAAAGTTCATCACAAAGATGCAACATATTACTCATAAAGAGTTCACAACACAATCCTTTACCATTGACATAAATTCACAACTCAATCTTTTATTAATGACATTAAGTATCATCACAAGTTTGCACCCATTCACAATTAATCCAGAACACATCAAAAGGATGTTTCACAATTCTCTAATAATACGTAGTCACATTCCATAACACAATTGTTCACAAAGGAACCATTTTCAATACACTAAGGTGTTCCACAATGTCCATTTAGGTCAACTGGAATGGTACCCAAAACCTAGACCAAGAATACATCCGAGTCTTAACCAAACAAAAAGAAGATTTCTGAAAATAGGGGCGAGCGGGCGTTCATACTAGACCGGGCGGGCGCTCGGCAAGTACCAAGCTGGCGCTCCAGGTCAATAGGGAATTTGGTCATGAAACAAAAGGTACGCGGGTGCTCTACTCATACGCGTGCGGGCGCTCCAAAGGCTAGCGGGCGGGCGCTCAATGCCCACCAAGCGGGCGCTCGGTACCCGATTTGGGCCAAAACTGAACCTGGTTCTTTACATACTCCATCCGTCCCAAAAGTACTAACACACACCTTACCTTTTACATAAACCTTAACCGAAGGAACCCAGGAAATACACTTATACTTCCCTTACCATTTCAAAACCAACTTTCCAAATACTCCCTTTGTCCCAAAATTACAAGTATCACAAAAATTATCCAATTCACAAAAATAACAATCACAAGTGTCAAATATAACATCTATGACCATTTTAACATTTAAAGGAGAATTAGTAACTTACCTATTTCGGGAAAAAGTATCGCAGAAATATGTTTTGTTTGGGTAGAAATGATCTATTCAACGCCCTGATCATTTTTATATAATTAGATTTTAAAACGGATAAGTAATTAAAAAGAAATAAAATCAAAATGAAATGAACTTACCTTTTCTTCTTAACCCTAGGGAGAAATGAGAAAAAAGTGTGATGTGTGAATTGAAAACACAGAGAGGGATATAAGCATGTTATAAAAGATTTTTACCCCATTTTTATACATAGGTCACTCATCTTTCCATTTGAACAAATAACCCCCCTCTACTTATAATTCCACTAAGGACCCTAAGGTTTCAACTTAATCATTTAACTCCCTTAACACTTGTTACTACTAACCAAGTGACTAACACAAATAATTAAGTAAGATGTGCAAATTATAAAATATGATGCAACACATAAAATGCACACATAATGTCAAATTAAAATCCCCAAAAATATAAAATAAATAGGGACGGGTTTTGGGGTCGTTACAATCACTCCCCCTTAAAGAAAATTCGTCCTGAATTTTAGGGTAACTTACCAAACGAATCAAACAACCAAGGATACTTCCTTTCCATTTATTCCCGAAGCTTCCAAGTTGATTCTTCCACATTATGGTTCCTCCACACAACTCTAACAAGAGAAATACTTTTACTTCTCAATTCTTGAACTTTATAATCAATCACTTGAACTGGATGCTCTTCATAAGACATACTTGGTTCAATATCCTCAGGTATCTCAGACAACACATGAGAAGGATCATAAACATACTTACGAAGCATCGAAACATGACACACATTATGAATCTTGTCAAGAGAAGGAGGTAACACAATACGATAAGCTCGATCTCCAACTCTTCCCAAAATCTCAAAAGGCCCTATGAACCTTGGAGAAAGTTTACCTTTCTTCCCATATCTTTTCATTCCCACCTTTGGTGAAACTTTTAAAAACAAAAAGTCACCCTTTTCAAACTCAAGGTCTCGCCTCCGGTGATCTGCATAACTCTTTTGACGACTCTGGGCAGTAGTCAATCGATCCCGAATAAGCTTAACCTTCTCAACTGAATCATTAACTATGTCAACACCCCAAATATTTGCTTCCCTAACTTCATCCCAACAAATAGGTGAACGACATTTTCTCCCATACAATACTTCATAAGGAGCCATCCCAATACTCGACTGAAACTGTTATTATAAGCAAATTCCACGAGAGGCAAATGAATATCCCAAGAATCTGCAAAATCAACTGAACAAGCCCTCAACATATCCTCAAGAATCTGAATGGTTCTTTCTGACTGACCATCTGTTTGAGGATGAAAAGCAATACTAAATCTCAATTCTAAACCCAAAGCCTTCTGAAATGCTTGCCAAAACCGAGAAGTGAATCTAGGATCACGATCATAAATAATGCTAACAGGAACTCCGTGCAGCTTCACAATCTCATTAATGTACAAAGTAGCAAGCCTTTCTATCGAATAGCCAATCTCAATAGGTAAGTGTCAGTACCCGATCTGAAAATGAGTTTATTAGGGCTTTCCCAAATATACAAGGACATTATAGGAATTAGAAACCATGCAAAGACTTGTCCCGGATTCCCAAAATATGTCTCATTATTCTAGAGCACCCTAAATATGGTCAAAATATGGTTTCCTTAAACCATGCAGAAACCCTAGCTTAGGAATCAAGTCAGCCCGCAACCTTGGCCACGCGGCCAACCTTGGCCACGCGGCCACTCTTGTCGCCGTCTTAAATCATGGCCAGGCGGCCAACCTTGCTCCGGATGATCCTGACCGTCAGATCTTCCCATCAGTTTACTATATAAATCCATTCCATCCCATTGGTTAAGGATCCGGATTTTGAGAGCTTTAAGTCCGAATTTTAGAGTTCTTAAACACAATTTTCTCCCTAATTAAGCATTCAAACACTCAAGGAGATCAAGGTTTATTTCTTGCCAACATAGGTAATTTTTCTAACTTTTTCTTCATGTTCTTGCATCATTTTTAATGTAGATCTTTTATATTCATATTCTTACATGTTTATTCATAGTTTCTTCATATTCCTTGCATGTTCATTTGTATGTTCATAATATGTTCTTCGCATGTTCATCATATTCATAGATTTAGGGTTCATCAACCCAAATCTAGGAACTACTTCTAAACCCTAAACTTTAGGTAAATTCCCCCCTCATTATGCATGATCCCGATTCCTCTACCTATTCTAAATTCTTCTCGAACTACGCTGACCTGAGCTTCTCACACTGAGAGGAACGTAGGCAATCTTCGGATCCGGTCTAAATCACTAACACACTACATACACCGCATCATGATAGAAAGACTGATCAATTCGGGCAATAGGAGTGATAACGTAAATATTCTTCTCTTATTGTAATTTGACCCCCGAACCCACTAAAAATGCTTTTTTCAATGTTTTGGCTTTAATTAAAACGGCGTGGCGACTCTCATAATTTTAATGTCGTTATGAATATTCCCTTTTGTAAATAAACATAATCACAAGATACTTCCCATGCGTCGCTTCATCGGAAAGGGGTATTCACAGTGGCGACTCTGCTGGGGGCTGCTTTGAAATTTTTTCAAACTTAGTGGGTCTAACTTTCGTCACATCATGATGCTTGTCATGTTTACACATGCACCCACCTGCCATGTTTACACATGCACACACCTGCCATGTTTACACATGCACACTTGCCATGTTTTCATGTGCCCCCTACAGTTAAGCCATGTTTACACATGCACCCGCGCACTCCGCCATGTTAATACGTGTACCTTGTACCTTGTACCATGTACCCTTGTTATCTTCGCTTTAATATTAGGGTCAAACAAAACTCTGCTATGCTCCGTTGTACATTATTCTCTCTCTCTCTCTCTCTCTTATGCATTGCATTTGCATCATCCTAACATTAAAAACTTCTCTCTTTTCTCCCTAAAAAAGAATTAGTTTTTACCACACACTACCACAGTCCATGTCAGCACTGCACATGTCCCCATTACCCGGAGTATTCGATGTGCAGGAATTTGTGCGCTACTGTCGCACTCTTTTCGAGTCACTCGTCTATTCCACTCACCGTATACGGTAGGAACCTTTTACCTAACCCGTGTCAACCCACACTAGTGTAGGTAACACACCTAGGTTTCGACCGGGTGGTTTGGATAGCTTTTTCTTAATAGTCAATTAACGTGTTGTCTATGTCGAGTCATCCCCAAGTCAATGATGAATCGAGACCTTTTGAGAGAAAGTGCACAAAAAATTGATTTCCCTACAAGGGACGTGCCATGGTGAGATGAGTGTTTGTTGTCAAGATCTCCGCTCATCATTAACTTGCATAGGGTGCAACATAGACATCACGTTAAATGCCTTTAAGGAAGGGTTAGTCGTAGGATCCGATGGTTGGTGGAAGCCACTTGCCCTATGGGACCCTCGCCCAAATTGTCCGTTTGGGGGTGTGCAATGCAGGTGAAAAACGAGGGGTCTATAGACGTAGTGATGGCCTCCACTAATCGTAGTCTTCTAACTAGTTGCGAAAAAAGGGTACCCCTTCCAACCAATTAGGATGTAAATAATGTATGTTTTTGTAAATTAAAATATACTTTGCATGAGCCTTCCCCCTCTCCTAAAAGCTTCATTGCCCTTCAACCTTTCAGCAAAGCAAGTTTGGATCCGTTCAGGTGGTCGACTTCAACGTGAAGCTTCTACTCCGTCCACGTTCTCAGTCTCGTCATCAGCAATGTCAACTCCCGCTTCATCTTCGGCCTCTGCTCCTCCTGCTAGTGCCGCCGAACTCAACACTGAGGCTACTCTCAATGGTGTTCCCCCAAGCCTCCAGAACTTCCTCGCCGGTCTCGAAGCCAAGATCAAGAATCTCGAGGAAAGTAACAAGATTTTGGAAGACCAGAACCAACTGTTGAAGGACCACATTCAGCAAAAGGGGACTAGAATGGTGCCCGATGGTAAGAATTTCATTTATGTCGAGGATGAAGAGGTCAATACCAACTGTCCCTCCAACACCAATGCCACTACCTTCCCATTCCCAAGCTACCGCAATGTTCCACCTCCTTCTCTCTACACCCAACAAGGTTTCACTACCATGAGCAAGAACAAGGCTGTTTATGAACCTTCTCCTGAACTGCTTGGTGGCTACCTCTCTGCTAGCAAACTACCCGCACCCTCGTTGCCTCTGAGTATTGGGATGGCCGCTGCTACTACTTCCACTACTCCTCCCATCATTCTGTCAGAATCTATCCCCGACATCTCCAATCACCCTGTGGTCACGGCCATGCAAGAGAAAATGCGCAAGTTGATCGAGACCGTGGATAAGCAAAGTGCACCGACTACCAAGACAATCAACCCTAGCCAAGTGGGGGCTCTCCCCAAAGATTTCAAGATGCCTAAAGTGGCAATGTTTCATGGTGACTCGTGTCCTAAGACTCATTTGGATAGTTATGTGTTGGCCATGAGGGCTCGTGACTGCACCAACGAACAAATGGCTCGCGTATTCCATAGCACGTTGGATGGTGTCGCTCTGCGTTGGTTCTTAGGGCTAGAACCAAGCGAGAGGCAAACGTGGGATCAAATCAGTGCCATTTTTGTGAGAAGTATCAAGCTAACTTGGATTGGCATGTGAATCGAACCGACCTTGAGAACACTATGCAGAAGCCTGGCGAGGCCATTTATGATTTCTACAAGAGGTGGAACCATCGGTTGTGCGAGGTCCAATACCCACCAAAAGCAAAGGAACATAAACAGATATTCTACAAATGTTTATTGCCTGAGATGAAAGCAGCCATCGGTAATGGTTATTTCCCTGACTTACGGGAAATGGTTGACACCGGAGTAAGGTACGAAGCAGGGTTCACTGGGATTGTGCCGCCAAAGGAAAGTCCAAAACCAACAACAACAACTCCTTCCGCTACAAGGCTCCTACTGCGCCTGCGCCTCCTAGGGGTGGAAAGGAGGCCGTCGGCCAAGTGAATATGGTCCAAAATGAGGTCCCGCTAGATGTCCAAGCCGTAACAAGGAATGGGGCTCCATAACAGAGGGAGTATTTTGATGATTTTGGTATGCCCATGGGGAAGGTCTTTGACGTGTTAGTCAAGAGAGGTCTCATTAAGCCGCTAGAGAATTACCAACCCGCCAACCCAAGGACGGACTTAGACGCATCCAAATTCTGCAAATACCACAAGTACATTGGGCACACGAGGGATGGGTGTATCCAATTGAAGCGCGTAGTTCAAGGGTTGATCAATGACAAGAAGATTGAGAAGCCGAAGGGTCCCAATGTGTTGAAGAACCCTCTTCCTAACAATGGGGGTGGGGTGAATATGCTGCAAACATGCGAGATCAGTATCCTAGAGCTCATGGATGCCTTTGACAAGATAGGGCTCACGATGGTGGATATTTTCATGGCATTGGTGACGTTAGAAATTCTTGAACCATTAGAAGGATACCTCCCCCGCCTTGGTTGCGATTTGTCAAAGTTTTGCCACTACCACAAGTGCACCGGCCACACTACCGAAGAATGCTTTGAACTCAAGAAAGCCGTGCAAGAGCTCATTCACAAGGGGGTTGTTGAAGACCCTAGAGATTATGTAGCTAGCAATGTACTCATGGTAGAACTTAGTGAGATCACTGATCCGGCCGAGCCTGTTGTGGCGGACTGTAATGAGAAGGGTTGTATTTCAATGATTAATAATAAAGAACCTTCTTGCTACTTGTTGTCTTTAGAAGAACTAGTTAGTGAAGTCGAATCTCTAGAGGAAGAGAGTCCCAAACCCTTTCAACCTCTTTCTTTGGCCGAAATATTCGAGGAGGCCGAAAGGACCGAAGTTTCGCCCCCTTGTCATGACACGCCATTGTCTTTGGAGGATCTACGTGCAGAAGTTTGTCTCCTTACAAGATTCGGTCAATGTACCAATCCGACCCAAAAGGTGCAAAGAAAATCTTTGGGAAGGAACTCGAGCAGCCGACCTAGACAAAGAAGACCCTATCCTCACTCAACTCAAACAAACCCAAGCCCATATTTCACTATGGTCCCTACTCACCTCCTCCCTAGCCCATCGCCTCATGCTCGAGCAAAACCTCGCCGCCACCATGGTACCATCAAACACTACCCCAGAGAACGTCACCCACATGATTGGTAATATCCACTACGGGAACATCATCACATTCTCAGAGCTAGACAAGCCAATATTCGGAGTTGATCATAATGAGCCTTTGTACATCACTGTGGAAGTGGATGGCAAGAAAATTCCTCGTGTATTCATTGATAATGGTTCTGCTATTAATATCATGCCTTCAAGGATGATGGATGTGGTTGGCGTTCATGGTGTTGATTTACGCCCATCCAAGCAAACCATCAAAGCTTATGACTCTACATGCCGCGCCGTGATAGGCGAAGCCACCTTGCCCATTACCATCGGAACAAGGATCCTACCAACCGACTTCCACGTCATAGACATTCCCGCAACCTTCTCACTCCTGATCGGACGGCCATGGTTACACCAGTCAGGCGCAGTTCCCTCCTCCTTGCACCAATGTGTGAAATTTCAATCCGGTAATGAAGTGATCATCATCTACAGCGATCTCGTAACTGCCCAAGGGACGGACACCAAGGGCGTTCCTGTCTTACAGATTCAGCATGGGGAAGAGAGCCGACTCTTCAATGGCTTCGAAATAGTCGCTCAGGCACAGATCTGCACCATCGACCTCACCAAAACAACGGATAAAGTGTCACCTGTTGTCAAGATACTGCGTAATATGGGCTTCATACCGGGGCTGGGGCTAGGTAAGTGCTTGCAAGATCCCACAAGTCTGGTTAAAGAGATTGATAACCGAGGATTGTTCGGTCTTGGGTATACTCTCACTCCCGAAGACAAAGCAGAACAGAAAAGGATAGAGTTCCTTAAGAAAGTGGGGCTTTCTCATAAAAAGCCTGAGATGCGACCATACCGCCTTTCCCTTAATAGTTACTTCGTTAAGGAGGGTGAGGAGTTTTCGTCTTTCGAGTTCGCAGAGCCATGGTTTGACCACACCGGTAAGTTGCAAAAAGGGTTCGAGATTTTCAGAGACGTGGAGTTCGACCGGTCCAATCTGAAATTTACTTACATGGAGCATGACAAAGCCACTGGCAGAGTTCGAGCTGTTAAGGGTGAGTACACCAGTAAGACCGCAAGTGACCTAGCCGATCAGCTCGCATCATCTTACATCAACAAGCCAGCAATAGAAGCCGCAGAAACTCCGAGTTTGACTGAGACGTGGGACGGCCAATATCTGCTTCAACATCTGGGTAATCTGGGGCTGCACGAAGACATGGTTGCCGTCATTAGGGACGATTCTGAAGATGAGGTGGACACAAGGACATTGGTGGTGCCTATGGCGGGTAAGCTCAATAACTGGTGCACAATCGGAGGTCCCATAGCTACTCCCGAGTTTATGGCAGACACACTGGGGCTGGTTCCTTCTCCTGCTGTTCCCTTTTTCACTACTCCTGCAGTATCGCCTGTCACTACTCCTAGATCCCCTTTCCCCGAGTTTAATAATTTATCTTTCGAGTTTGAGTCTCTCACAAACAATGTACTCCCATTTTCCATGAATGAAACCCTCGACCTTTCCGAGTATCCCTCCGTAGTCACTCTTTCATATGATAAATTGGCTAAAAATCAACTTAATGATACACAGCCCGAGGATATCTTCAACGGAAAAGGCCATGTCGATATAACCGAGGAGGACCAAGAAGCGACCCCCTCCACAACCTCGTGGAGGACCATCAGTCAGCGAGTTCGAGCCGTATTGAGAATGCAGTCTCCTCGGAACAAAGCCGAAAAGGAAGAACTCATCAAGTTACTGCAATACCTCAACCATTTTACAACAGTGGGGGAACCGACACTCAGAGAAATAGAAAGGGCCCACGACCAAGAATGGAGTTCGAGATGTGAGTTAGCGTTATGCTGCCTCAAGGAGTACCTCGCGAATACCCCAATCTTGCACCCGGCACATGGGAATGAACTTCGGACCCCAACACCAACGACAGAATCGTGGCCCTCGCGCCAGGAAAAGAAAATCAGTGAAAAACTGCAAAGATTTTTGGAAAAATACCCCCTCTCAGTCCACCGATACACAAAAATAGGGACCCCTTTTGCAACATTGTTCGACCATCTGAGACAAATGGGCAAGATGCAGCCTCTAGGAGAACATTCACTCCTCTCCGAATTACCACCCCTTCAACCATTTGAGCCTACCAAAAGTTTCTCTTACCACCAAGACGAAGGCCACAACACCAACGACTGTGTCGCTCTACAAAGGAGAATCCAAGGCTTGATGGACGAGAACATGCTCACCGGCGTGAGAGGATTTTGGTTCTATAGGAAAGCGAAAACTTAGAACTCCTCGGTTGCTACGAAATCGAGCCCTATGTGAGGAACGGCCCAGAGGTACTCTCGCACCTAACTGCAGAAACGATTCAAGACATCTCAAGAGAAATAGAGGATTTGAAGCAACGCGTCGCGTAATGACCAAAGATCGAGGCGCGCCACAAGACTAGATAGAATGGCAGATTTGGATGGCAGCCCGCTCAAGGAACCAGTCAACATCAGCAAGCTCAGACGCTACTACGACTATTACAACTCCCCCTCTCTAAAAAACAAAAAAAATGTTTACTACGCAAAAAGAAGCCCGATAGACTGAAAACCCGCAAAGGGCGGTCTATGCAAAATAAGGGTGTATACAAAGCTCGCTAGACTGAAAACCCGCAAGGGCGGTCTAGGCAAAAGTTAGAGCATCCCCCTCTTCTATCTTCCCTTTCTTAACTAATTCTAGTCTAACTGGAGTGAACTACGGTGACCTGAGCCCCTTAGTCCTACTTGTAAAAGAGGAACGTAGGCAGCCTTTCAAATGGTGTGGTCTAAAAAACAAATAAACATCCAAATCCTGTCACAAAGAAATAAAGATAGAAGTTGTATTTTCTGAAAGCAAAAACTTTTATTTCCATAGTCATTGCATGTTAACACTTATTTGATGAGTCTAAGCTTGACATACTTTTTGAATAAATAACCTATTCTGAAATTTAGACTAAAACGTAAAATAAGACATAAATTAAAACTAATGTGTCTGCAACGACTATGGGGAGACGCTCGGGATCACTCTTTAGTGCCATTTGTGCCCTCGGTCTCTTTCTTCTTGCTTTGTCCACGGCGAACTTTCTTGTTAGGATTCTCACAAAATCTCCTCTCAAATTCACTAACACCTTTAGCCTTGCCATTAGGAGCCTCTTCGCCCTTCCTCTTCTTTGACGTCCCCACTCCTTCTCCATTCACACTAGCCATACTCCTAAAAATCCTCCTCTCATAAGCCACAACCTCTTTCACTCTCAATGAAAAACTTGGAGCACAGGATCCCAAAATACTGCCCCTTAGGGTCTCTAGAGTCTTCTCTGCATGCCCAAGTCTCCCCATATACCAATCCAAATACTCTCGTGACAGGAAGGTGTTGCTAGAGCGTGTGATGAAGGTCCTACAACTAAAGCCAGCCTCGCCCCATATCTGAGAGAGAAGGACCGAGGTACTGTCATCCAACTGAAGTATCCCAAAAGGAAAATCATCTCTCTCCTTGTCCCAACCCCCCGGGATAGTCTGCACTAAGCCATACTGACGGAGCACTCTAGCGGGGTAGTAAAAGGTAGTCCCAGAGAGTGTCGGAACTTTGATCATGTGAAGTCCTACTTGCTTCTCCCTCACAGAATGAATGTGCCAATGGGGGACCACCCATTCAATGTCATCACTCACCATCACTGCTAAATACTGTTCCCAACCTTTGAGAGTCATACCCTCAAACTGCTCCGCCATCCCCCTAATACGGTGCATCCATGGAGCCACCTTCAGAAAAGCCGCCGGTTTGTTGACGCGAAGCCTCTCTTGCAATCACATAGTCAAGAGCCTATCACTACCACAGGGCATCCCACCATAAGCCGCGAGATGGGGAATCCCACAGAGCATCTCTCCAAGGATAGCCGGCACAATGTCATAGCCTAGACGAGCGGAATTTACCATGCCCAAGCACCCTTCACTGGCAAACCCAACCTCAGAGGGGAAGAGAACAGAGGCAAACAAGCATAGTGCAAGATGGTCCAAAGAACGGTCAGAAGCCACGTCCATGTGCATAAAGTGTTGTGGCATCCAAGAAAGGTCAACATAGCCGCCCCTAGCATACCTATCAAAGTCCTCCACGGACACGCCAAAGGTCATCAACTTGTCCCTCAAGCAAACAAAGTCAAAAGGCAAGGCAACTTTACCCTTCCCTTCGTAGCCGCGAAGCGCTGCAATGTCCTCATATGTGGGCGTCATCTCGTTGAATGAAAAATTGAAGACATGAAGGGTGTCATTCCAAAACATCCCACAGGCTTGCAAAAGGTTGGTATTGGAGTTCATGTGCAAAAGTGACCAAAGACACTTTATCCCATACCGTTCATCAAGTTTCCTACGGCTAGAACCAGAAAGTTTGGCAACCCATTTCTGCAAAGAGGTTATAAAGACTTTTTTCTCAAGACTTGTGATCCTAGCCTCATGATCCATGGCAAAGAGCAAGCAAATTGGTGATTGGAACTCTAAATTTCTCAAAAGAAGTGGCTGGTACGAATTCTAAGGCAACACAAACTCCCCTTAAATGGTACACAAACTCCAATTCTTGCCAGGAAAAGGAAAACCAGAGTCGGCGGCAGACTTGGCCACACGGCCACAATTGTCCTCGGCCACGCGACCACTATTGCTCTTGGCCAGGCAGCCGACTTTGCCTTGGCCACGCGGCCACTCTTGACCCCATGCAGAAATCGCAGATCGTTACTCCCACTCCGCAACGGATCCATGCAAACAACGTACCTGTCCCTCCCTGAGGCTCATGCATTGTATAAAATTTAGGAGCATTGTAAAATAATTAGTTTGTACAGATAGGTTGTCACAAAATCATTCCCATTTTAGTTCATAAATATATTTACATGCATGTTAAATGTTTGTCCAGTACATATTTGTCTCTACTAGCTAACAGTGTAGGAAATAAAGATGGAAAGATTGGCCCCGCCTAATCAGAATCCTCCTCCATGGCGTCTCCATGCCGCGCTAAAGATCGAAGGCTACCGGCACCCGAACTCCGACCCCGGACCGCCCGTCCACTGGTGTGAGAAGAACCCGACCCGTTCGGAGACCGCTCACGACGCTGGGGTGACGCAACGTCGTCCCTCTGACAAGTACATGAATGGTACGCCTCCCTCAGTAAGTTCATCAACACGTTCTCCCACCGAGCTGAACGGATATATGCCCCCCGAGTCACCTGAAAGAGGCCCAAAGGCAGAGATTGTGATACAGAAAGAAATAAGTGTGTGCGAACATGACTAATATAAAGCACAAAGCCGTACCCCAGCGTCGGGCGGAGGAATGAATGTCTCCTCAAGAAGATCTGCATCAGTTGGCTCCAAGCTAAGATCCACCTCCCGGCCTCCCCTCATCACTCTCACGCTACTCGAGCGAAGGGGCATGTCAACCAAAGGCCGACTTCGACCAACATACCGGGCCGAGCTCGATCCCTCTCCCGATAACATCCTAGCCCGAACCTGAGGGCTGATCAACTGAGTCCGCACGTAGCCGGCATAGTCGTCACTCCCTCTGTAATGCTCTGCCGGAGTGGGAGCCAAGAAAGTTGCCAACCTCGCGGGACAGAGCATATCCCAAGGACGATCATAAGGAGCCCATGGTAATGCGCCAGCCCTATGCTGACGAACCACCCTTTCTCCGAGATACATGGCCTCCCCGGTGAGACCCACGAGCAGAACCCTAGAAGCGGTCAACTCCACTACATAGGGACCCACCGAAGCCTCATTAGCCGGACTCCATGGGTAAAACCTGACCCCGACAGGCTCAGACATCGCAAAATCCCTCCTCAGATCGGCGGCATCCACCGTCTTCATATCCCGGTTCCTGCGGGGAGGCGCCCTGTTGCTCTTGCACCAGTACAACGTGATGGGAACAACCTTGTTGGCACTCATCACCAACTGAAAAGGGGCGACACCGAAGATCTCGTACACCCACGCCTGTGCATATAATGAGAGAAACATTTCAGACCAAAAGATAGAGCAGAAATCCCAACAAGTGAAAAGAAGAGCAGTCAAGGGCATACCTCAAATGCGAACTGAAACCCGTCAAAGGCCGACGAGCTAGCCCTTGAGCAATGATCCAATGCCCGGTAAATCTGAGCCAAACCGGTTCCACCCCAAGAAATCCCACCGACTTGGTCCAAATCCACAAAAGCCCCAAGCAGTGAGTACCTGCAGATAGTAGCCCTACTGGGAAACAGAATCTCTAAAAAGCCGTACCATAAGAAAAGCCAGACCAAGCAATCCAAGTCATACTCTCCCCTACCGAAGGCCTCAATAGCCATCTCCACCAAACGGTTCACCTTCCCGGCCTCCACTCCATAACCCTTGACACCTCCTCCCAGATCAGTGTCAACTCCCAACAGAGCCTGCCTATAGTCCCGCCGCTCCGCCAAGCTCTCATCAAAAGGCAAAGGGGTAGCAGTGAACCTCAACCCCGTGATGGCCGCAAAATCCGTCGGCGTGATGGTAATCTCTCCCCAACTGAAGTGAAAAGTATGGGTGGTGTCCCACCAGAACTCCCTACACACCTCTATCAGGCTATGGGCCAAACCCCATAGCCTCAATCCGAGCACGCAAACCGCCCGGTCCCTCCGGCAGAGACGCCCACAGTTTGCCCACAGTCACTGTGGACCCACGAGCCTTGATCCTCTGCAGGTAAACACAGCACAGGTATGTTACACTCCTAGCAATTTACATTTCTAGCAATCTACATTTCTAGCAAATTACGATTCTATCAATATATATTTTGTACAAAATTGCGAAAAATGTGAAAATGAGAGGAGCGAAAATTTGAAATTTACCTCTCGTGTCTCCGGAAGGCCCATCGACCAGTACCGCTCCGAGTCGATGTAGAAATCGTAGTCTTGATCAAATGTTGACCGAAGAAGACCGTCGCGAAAGTTCCGAGTCGCCGCTCGTAGTCTCAAACCGCCCCGTGTAAAGCCCGCCGCTCCAAACCCGCTCTGGGTCAGCCCCTATATTTCCCTCACCTTGAGGATCGCCATACCACTGTTCTTGTTCTTGTTGTGGAGGCACATATCCACCTTGGCCCAGAAAACCCCCAAACAAGGCCTCATTGATCCAGTCCGCCATTTTATCCGAAGTATTCGAAACGAAATCCTCAAAAAAATATCAAATCCTAGCTTTTTCTCTCTAAAACTCAATTTTCTCTCTCTAACTCGGCAACAATAGAGGAGGGAGAAGAAGTAAGAAGAAGGAAGAAGGAGAAGAGGGAGGGTTTCTGGTGATGCGACCAAGGAGTCAGCCCGCACGCGATCTTGGCCACGCGGCCACTTCTGTCCTCGCAATCCCAGCCGTTAGATCAGCGATCCGCGTGAAGGAGATCCGACCATTCAGCGTCCTTGGCCACGCGACCATTATTGCGATTCAGTAACCTTGGCCACGCGGTTTAGTGTTTAGTCCTTTCAGACAAAATCTCATTTTTACCCCTAATCTTTTTCTCTTTGTTCATTTTAGGCGCCCCTAGCATATTTTGACCTTGAAATTTTGACCTTAAAATTTCCATTTTCTTTCCCATCTTCACCGCGATGGTCGGAGCCCATCCATTTCTACCTCGTGTGTGTGCCCCAAATATTTGCTTAGGATTCACATGATTGAAGAGACCCATCCGCCTCTATGTCATGCGCATCCTAGATCGATCGTGATTGGCAGAGACCCGTTCGTCTCTAATTGCGAGAGATCCTGCATCTATTATTTTAGCGCGATCGGCAGAAACCCGTCCGTTTTTGATTGCGTTTACCCCGGAAGTTACCACTTCCACCTTGAGGCCATTTAGACTCCGTAGTCTTTATTGTCTCATTATCCCCCAATATTTGCTTAGGGTTCATATGATTGTAGAAACCCGTCAGCCTCTACGTCATGTGCATCCTAGAACGATCGCGGCCGTTGCGAAAGTTCCAGCATTTATTATTTCCATCTTGGGATTATTTAGACGCCGTAGTCTTTATTATCCCATTATCCCTCTTACCTCCTTTTCCTAAATGACTTCATTGCTTACGAATGTTCGTTCTTCATACAAGATAGTATCCGTAGGATTGTTATCCCCAGCAGGAGTCTGATGTCTCGTTTCCCTAACGAATGTTCAGTCTTCATACAGGATAGGGTCCGTAGGTTTATTATCCACAACAGAAGTTCGATGTCTCGTTTTATCCCCAAAACTTCAAACTACGACCGGCTTGATTCCTCCGAGGATACATAGGAAACCTGAAAAGGTTCAGCCACCCGGCCGCCTTGGTCATTTCCTATCCCCTATGAACTACGACCGGCTTGATTCCTCCGAGGATACGTAGGAAACCTGAAAAGGTTCAGCCACCCGACCGCCTTGGTCATTTCCTATCCCCTATGAACTACGACCGGCTTGATTCCTCCAAGGATACGTAGGAAACCTGAAAAGGTTCAGCCACCCGACCGACATGGTTATCTCTCATCCCCTGTAGTTGCATTTTCCTCGGCAGATGCATTTTCCCACAGATCAGACTTCTCCCCAGCAGAAGATGTTGCTCCCTACCAGTGGACAATCATTCCCAATTTCCCATCAGATCTGAACTACGTTTGGCTTGATTCCCCTGTGGATACGTAGGTCACCTCCAAGGTTCGGCCGTTCTATCGATCCTTTCATCTGTTTTGAAACTCATGTTCCAGAACGGATCCTTCTTTTATCGTCGACCCTCCATTGCCTTGCAAGAAGCGTCGCCGAGGGGCTACTGTTAGTACCCGATCTGAAAATGAGTTTATTAGGGCTTTCCCAAATATACAAGGACTTTATAGGAATTAGAAACCTTGCAAAGACTTGTCCCGGATTCCCAAAATATGTCTCATTATTCCAGAGCACCCTAAATATGGTCAAAATATGGTTTCCTTAAACCATGCAGAAACCCTAGCTTAGGAATCACGTCAGCCCGCAACCTTGGCCACGCGGCTAACCTTGCTGCGCCTCCGACCTTAGCCACGCGGCCACTCTTGTCGCCGTCTTCAATCATGGCCAGGCGGCCAACCTTGCTCCGGATGATCCTGACCGTCAGATCTTCCCCTCAGTTTACTATATAAATCCATTCTATCCCATTGGTTAAGGATCCGGATTTTGAGAGCTTTAAGTCTGAATTTTAGAGTTCTTAAACACAATTTTCTCCCTAAT
Organism: Campanula takesimana; assembly: GCA_026119855.1. NCBI lineage: Eukaryota > Viridiplantae > Streptophyta > Magnoliopsida > Asterales > Campanulaceae > Campanula > Campanula takesimana. The sequence goes on from JAOWBW010000126.1 coordinate 29,769, forward strand.
TAAGCATTCAAACACTCAAGGAGATCAAGGTTTATTTCTTGCCAACATAGGCAAGTTTTCTAACTTTTTCTTCATGTTCTTGCATCATTTTTAATGTAGATCTTTTATATTCATGTTCTTACATGTTTATTCATAGTTTCTTCATATTCCTTGCATGTTCATTCGTATGTTCATAATATGTTCTTCGCATGTTCATCATATTCATAGACTAAAACCTTATTTATGCTATATTTAGGGTTGCGATCTTCATGTTTGCATGTTATTTCATAGACGATGATGATTTAGGGTTCATTAACCCAAGGATGATCTAGGAACTACTTCTAAACCCTAAACTTTAGGTAAATTCCCCCCTCATTATGCATGATCCCGATTCCTCTGCCTATTCTAAATTCTTCTCGAACTACGCTGACCTGAGCTTCTCACACTGAGAGGAACGTAGGCAATCTTCGGATCCGGTCTAAATCACTAACACACTACATACACCGCATCATGATAGAAAGACCGATCAATTCGGGCAATAGGAGTGATAACGTAAATATTCTTCTCTTGTTGTAATTTGACCCCCGAACCCACTAAAAATGCTTTTTTCAATGTTTTGGCTTTAATTAAAACGGCGTGGCGACTCTCATAATTTTAATGTCGTTATGAATATTCCCTTTTGTAAATAAACATAATCACAAGATACTTCCCATGCGTCGCTTCATAGGAAAGGGGTATTCACAGTAAGAAGTGAGAAGACTTTGTCAATCTGTCTACGATCACCCAAACTGCATCATGCCTTCTCCGAGTATGAGGTAACCCTGACACAAAATCCATAGTAACATGTTCCCATTTACATTCCGGTATCTCTAAAGGTTGAAGCAAACCTGCGGGTCTTTGATGTTCAGCTTTCACTTGTTGACAAGTCAAGCACTTTGACACATAATCTGCTATCTCCCGCTTCATGTTGTTCCACCAAAAGTGTTCCTTCAAATCTTGATACATTTTGGTACTCCCGGGATGAATAGTATACCTCGACTTATGGCCTTCCTCGAGAATTTGAAGTTTAATTCTATCAACATTAGGAATACACAATCTACCTTTGAAAGTCAATACTCCTTCAGAACTGAGAGAGAAGTCTTCAAATCTGCCATCTTTGATTTTACCTATTATCTTCATTAACTCAAGATCATCTTTTTGAGCATCCTTTATTTGTTGAATTAAGGTTGGTAATACTATGATATTCGCAAATACAGCCCCATGCCTCGACTCATAAGGACCCCAATCACAAGCATCTTCTAACATCTTCCATTCCTGTACCATCAATGAAGCTACATAAGACTTCCTGCTAATAGCATCAGCTACCACATTTGCCTTGTCCGGATGATAAGAAATGGTGCAATCATAATCCTTCAATAGCTCTATCCATCTACGCTGTCTATTGTTCAACTCTTTCTGGGAGAAAAGATACTTCAAACTCTGATGATCTGTGAAAATCTCAAATTTTGCTCCATATAGATAATGCTTCCATTTGTGTAACGCAAAAACAATCGCAGCTAGCTCCATGTCATGGGTCGGATAATTCTGCTCACTAGGAGTTAACTTCCTTGAAGCATACGCAATTACCTTCCCACTTTGCATCAGAACACACCCCAAGCCTTATTTTGAAGCATCACTATAAATCACCAATTCATCATTCCCATAGGCAGTGCAAGAATAGGAGCGGTGGTTAACCTATTCTTTAACTCTTCAAAACTAACTTGACATTTATCATTCCACACATATGGCACATTCTTTCGAGTCAACTGAGTCAATGGTGTAGCAATCTTGGAAAACCCTTCTATGAATCTTCGATAATACCCAGCTAACCCCAAGAAACTTCGAATTTCAGTGACTGATTCTGGCCTATTCCAATTCACAATGGCTTCAGTTTTTGATGGATCAACCGATATCCCCCTATTCGAAACCACATGTCCCAGAAAAGAAACTTCATCGAGCCAAAAAGCACACTTACTGAATTTTGCAAACAACTACTTCTCCCGAAGAATAGATAGAACCATTCGCAAGTGTTGCTCATATTCTTCTCGAGACTTAGAATAAACCAGGATTTCATCGATAAACACAACCACAAAAGAATCAAGATAAGGCTTGAAAACCCGATTCATCATATCCATGAAAACAGCTGGAGCATTTGTTAACCCGAAAGGCATGACAAGAAACTCATAATGACCATACCTACAACGAAATGCAGTCTTAGGAATGCCTTCTGAGTGAATCTTTAACTGATGATACCCACTCCTCAAATCAAGCTTCGAAAAGACAAATGACCCTTGGAGTTGATCAAATAAATCATCAATGTGAGGCAAAGGATATTTGTTCTTTACAGTCACCTGATTTAGTTTTCTATAGTCGATGCATAGTCTCAAGGACCCATCTTTCTTCTTTACAAACAACAAAGGAGCTCCCCACGGTGATACACTGAGTCGGATGAAACCCCTATCAAGCAACTCTTGCAATTAAACTTTCAACTTCTTTAATTCAGCTGGAGCCATTCTGTAAGGTGACTCAGATATCGGTAGTACCTGGAAGTAAGTCAATACAAAACTCGATCTCCCTATCGAGAGGCATAGAATACTCAATAGAGAACACATCAGGAAACTCTTTCACTATATGTACATCTTCTACTTAAGGAAACTTTTTAGTACTATCAAGAACACTGGCCAAATACCCTGTACAACCACGGTGTAACAATTTTCTTGCTTTCATATAAGAAATAATACGAATTCCCTTAACTAAAGGAGCAGCCTTAAAAGTAAATTCAGGCACATTAGGAATAGAAAATGTGACCACCTTTTTATAACAATCAACTGAAGCATGGTATTTACTCAACCAATCCATTCCCAAGATAATATCAAAATCTTGTAATGGCAAGACAACTAAATCAGAAAATAAAACATGCTCCCAAATATGCACATCACAACCACGTAACACCTTATTGGTCACCAAACACTCCCCTATAGGAGTAGACACCTCTAACACATAAGGTAGAGATTCAGAAGAAACATGCAATCAAGAAGCAAAATGCACAGACACATAAGAATGCGAAGAGCCAGGGTCTATAAGTGCACGTGCCCTTAAACTAGACACAGAAATTATACCTCCTATCATATTAGAAGAATCTGAAGCCTACTGTTGGTTGATAGTAAAAACACGACCTTGCACTTTAGGCTTCCCTGAGGCATCCCTCTTCTGACCCTGAGATGATCCTGCTCCACTCCCATATGGTATAATCCTTGCTCTTGGACAATCCCTTTGAAAATGGCCAAGTTGACCACAATTCAAACACTTTCCCTACTTCTTCCAACATCGCTCTTCAGAGTGCCCTTCCTTCTGACAGTAATTACATATTCTTCTACCTTGATTTCCTGGGGTGTTACCTTGATTCCTAGTAATTGGTTGCCCCTGCGGTTGCCCTCTAAATTGTGATGGTGTTCCCTGACCTTCTCAATTATCACCACGCTATGGTTGAGGTCTTCTTTGACTTTATGTACCTGCCAATTCAACTTTCCTCTTATGCTCTTCTATATCATGCTCCACCTGATATACTCTATCAACAGCATCTTGAAAATCTTGCAACTTGTGGGATACTAGTTGACTTCGGATCTCAGTTCTTAATCCCTTTACAAATCGTATAGCCTTCCTCTCCTCATTTGCCACTAAGTGAGTACAGTACCTGGATAACTCCGTGAATTTGGATGTATACTGAGCTACATACATAGTATTTTGCTCCAAATTGAGAAACTCCATTTCCTTCTTGTCTTGATCTACCTGAGGAATGAAATATTCCTTGAACTTCTTCAGAAAATTCTCCCAAGTATAGGGTACATGATTCTCATCCCAATTAGTTTTCAAAGAATTCCACCAGTGCTCAGCAGCTCCACTCAGTTTATAAGTAGCAAACCTGACTTGATATTCATCTGAACATCTGAGAACATCAAATATTTTCTCCATCGATTCAATCCACCTCTCAACTTTTGTCACATCTGGTTCTCCTTCATAGCCTGTTGGTTTCATCTTTAAAAAATGGTCTATCCCATGTCTCGGAGGTGCTTGCTCTCCTCTTTGCCTCTGATCGTTAAGAGTTTTCAGAGCTGTAACAACCCCAAAACCCGTCCCTATTTATTTTATATTTGTGGGGATTTTTTATTTGATATTATGTGTGCATTTTATGTGTTGCATCATATTTATGACTTGCACATCTTACTTGATTAAATGTGATATTTACTTAGTTAGTTGTATTAATGGTTAAAGGAGTTAAATGATTAAGTTAAAACTTTATGGTCCTTAGTGAAATTATAACCTTAAGGGCTTAATTGTTGAAAATGAAAGTTGAGTGACCAAAACATAATGTTGAGGTAAAAATCTTCATATGCTTATCTTCCTTTTCTTCCTCTGTGTCAACAACATATTCAGCAACTTCTCTCGCGTACTTTCCTAGGGTAGGAGAAAAAGGTAAGTTCAACCTATTTCGATTTAATTCTTTTTATTTACTTATCCGTTTTAAAAACTAATTATATAAAAATGATCAGGGCGTTGAGTAGATCATTTCTACCCAAACAAAACATATTTCTACGATACTTTTTCTGGAAATAGGTAAGTTACTAATTCTCCTTAAATAGTAAAATGGTCATATATTTGCTATATGTGTGATATGTGGTGAAATTATTGTGAAAAGAATTTATTTGTGATACTTGTTTATTTGGGACAAAGGGAGTATAATTATACTGGGTAAGTGACTTGGTTTGTATGCAAGGATGTATATGGAGTATGTTTATATACCTGAGAATGTTAGTATAAGTATTTGAAAGTATACTCCTACTCGTGGGATGGTAAAATATTAACTTGAGTTAAATGTTAAATAAGTATATTATAAAATTTTACTATTATTCATGGGATGGGGAAATGAATGAAAGTATCCCTAAATGAGTATACTAGTATATTAGAAACATTATACTTATACTTTTGGGACGGTAAAATATTTAAATGGAATAAAAGAAAATTATTCTATTATTTGTGGGACGGTAAAAAGAATGAAATAAAATTGAAAGTAATGTTTTGGGATGATTGTTGCACTCTTGGTAATAGTATAAGTGTTAGTAAGTTATACTCCTACTCGTGGGACGGATGAATTTGATTTGCAGGAGAAATTGAGAATTCTGAGTCAGGCTTGTGGGCGACCGCAAAGAATGGGGTTAGGCGACTGCCCACAAGTACTGAAAGGTTTGGTTTGGGACAGAGTATATTGGGCGACTGCCCAGTCTGGTTTGGGTGACTGTCCATAATTGTTGAAAAGTTGAGTTGTTCCATTTCAAGTGATTTAAAGTTCAATCTTGGTCGAGGTCATATCCTAGAGTACCTAGAGGGTTGCTGTGGAACACCCTAGTGTTTGAAATTGGTTCCTTTGTGAACAAATGTGTTAGGGAATGTGAATAAGTGTTACATGGGGTATTGTTGAACATCTTTGATGTGGTTTGGATTGGTTCATCTTTGTGATGTGTATGGCTTGGTTCCTTACTTTGGAATCATTGCCTCTGGTTGTTGTTTAAGCAAGTATTTATTACAGTGCTTTGTTTGAAAGTCCAGCTGGTTTTGTGTTATCGAGTGGAGGTGGAAAGGATTATAGTGACACTCAGTCAAGTTCACTATAAGGCTTTTCCACTGGACCTTTTGCGTAATCAAGTGGAGGTGGAAGGATTATAGTGGCACACAGCCAAGTTCACTATAAGGCTTTTCCACTGGACCTATTTTCCCCAGTCCAGATTGTCCTTGGATGGGATGAGTTAGCTCCCTCGAGTGAGCATTTGGGTTATGACTTTGTGTCATATTTCCCCTTTGTTACTTTGGTTCTTATGGTTATGGTTTGGTTTTCGGGATCCCAGCTTCAGCTCTTTGATGCTGCTCAGTTGATACCTCTCAGATGGTTATATGTTTGATTCGAGAACCTTGGCTAATGTTATTTCGGTAAACCTTGACTAAGTATCCACTTATGAGTGTTTATTTCCGCTTTATCTGTGGTATGATGAGTTGGTCGTTATTTCCAACCGGTAAGGGACGGTTGGCGATAGGGAGCCTCTCACGTTATGTGCTTACTTACTACATGATTGTTTATTGGTATTGATCTTTATGATTATCATATCAGCATGTAACGTAGTTGCATTTTAGTAGCTTACTGAGATTCATTCTCACCCTTTATTTGTTTACTGTTTTAGATAAAAGCGGGTCCGGGGGATAGGACACTTTGGCACGGGAGGATGTTAAAGTGGTAAGAGTTGGGATTTGTTTTGTAAAGGTTACATTACATAGATGTAAAACCTTTTGGGTAGAGTTTCCGTGACTTCATCATTTTGTAACACCATTATTTTGGATAATGTTGGTGTATGTACATTTGTATAAAATTTTGTAAGACTTCTGGCTAAGTACTTTCGTTTGTGAAAGAGTTTGTTTGAAAGTTAAATGAAGTCTTTGAACTTCGAGTGTGGATTTTGTTAAACTTTATGAAAGTATCTTTCGAAAAATTTTCTAAAAGTGTTTTATAACGTCTTCCACTCGTGTTCCGAGCGTGGGGCCAAGTAGGACCACGGGTCTTGGGTGCGACAGTTGGTATCAGAGCTAGGTTGTAGATGGTCTAGAATGACTATGTGACCTAGGAGGGTAGTTGTGTAGAGAATGGGTAACATTGAGGGTTTTATGCAGGTATTTATTGAAATGGTTGGGACAAAAGGAGATCAGTCTAGGCCTTCAGGGAAGGGTAATGTTAGAGAAGAGGTTCGAATGATGTTCCAAGGTATGTTTGAAACTACAATGAAAGTAATTAACAACATAGTTGAGCGTAAAATCAAGGTTGAAGCTTCAGATGTGACAAGACAAAGAGGACAGCCAAAACCACAACATCAGTATGGCGATAATAGAGGATCTCAGGGTACATCTTCGTAACTTAGAGGATCTCCTCAAGGACCACAGAAAATCAGAAGTCAAGTTAAACGAGTATGTAGTTATTGTTGGAGGGAAGGAAACTTAGAGGATAAATGTTGGAAGAAGTAAGGTAAATATATGAGATGTGGTCAGTTGAGTCATTTTCAGAAGGATTGTTCAAGAATGAAGAATAAGGCATTAGGAAGTGTTGTCAGGTCTTCTCAGGGCCAGAAGAGGGATTCTTCAGGGAAGCTTAAGGTGCAGGATCGTGATATTGCCATCAATCAACAACATATCTCCGATTCTGCTAATGTGATTGGAGGTATAATTTTTGTGTCTAGTTTGAGAGCATGAGCACTTATTGACCCTGGTTCTTCGCAATCTTATGTGTCTGTGCATTTTGATTATCGGTTGCATTTTTCTTCTGAGTCTCTACCTTATGTGTTAGAGGTGTCTATACTAAGGGGGAGTGTTTGGTGATTGATAGAGTGTTGCGCACTTGTATTGTGCAAATTTATGAGCATGTTTTACTTGCTGGTTTAGTTATTTTTCCATAGCAAGATTTTGATATTATTATGGTGGAGTTTTATATGTTAGTGTGCTTTAATTAAGCATGGTAGATATATGTGTTGGGCATTCATGTTGTTTATACATTAAAGTCTGAAAATTGTTATCAAAAGGTTGTGCCGGGTATTTAGTTTACGTGGTTGGTAGTAGAACGTCTACATCTAAATTGGAGGATTGATCCTTTCTTTGTGAGATCTCAGATATATTCTTTATTGAGTAGTACATGTTACTTGAGGAGAAAATTGGGTTATATTGAGTTATTACAGTATAAGGCTACAGTGCTAATATCTAGTTTAATATACCTATAACATCGGTTGAGTTAAAGGAGTAGAAGATTCAGCTTGAGATATTTCTTGACAAGGGATTCATTACGTTTAGTATATCTTCGTGGGAGGCATAAGTATTGTTTATTATGAAAAGGTATGGTACTTTGCGATTGTATATTGAATACTAAGAGCTCAACCAGATGACTATAGCGAATCATTACTTGTTATCTTATATGGGTGATATATTTTATCAACTTCAGAGATCAGTGGTTTATTCAGTGTTTGACTTGAAGTGATTGTTATCAGTTGAAAATTTGGGATTGGTATATTTCAAAGACGGCTTTTCATACCAGGTATGGGCATCATAAATTTGTGGTTATATTGTTTGAATTAACAATTGCTCCTGTGGTATTGTTGGATATTCTGAATTATATCTGTAATCATAATTGGATTGCTTGAGAGAAGCAACGGGTTGTGAAATCAAGGTATTATGTCTTCTTATTAGCGGATATATTATTTTGAGGAGGTTTCAATACGGGCATAAATATTGGTCGTTTAATTATGAAAGCAACAGTATGTACGTGGCTTGTTGGGATTGGCATGATATTGTTAGAGATTTATTGATGAATTTTTTAAGGTTGCTAAACTGTTAACTAATTAACACAGAAAGATATACTTCCTCGATGGATTGATAAGTGTGGAATGAGTTTTGATTATTGAAACAAGGGTTAATAACAACTTCAGCATTTATATTGCTTAGTGGATTTGATTAGTATTGCAATTGTCAAGAGGGTATGACCGTGTTACTATTTTCTAATGGATATGTCGAGTTTTACCATTATAGTGGATCTAATCAACTCATTGTTCATGGTGATGCCTCGAAGAGTGATTGAGATGTTTATCCATTCATAATTGTATGGCAGTTATGTATGCTTCGAGAAGATTGATTCCTTATGAACAAAGTTATCCTCACCATAACTTGAGGTGGATTGCGATTATACATTTATTGCATTAGTAAATGACTTTTGTAGAGCCATATTTGAAGTGTCTACCGACCATGAGAGTTGAAGTAATCGTTTTCTTCAGGAGAGCTACACTTGAGACAATGCAAGTAGAGTATTATGTTATATCATTCAGGAATGACAAATATATTAGAGGATTCCTTGACTTATAGTTCATGTTTGATAATACTAAATGGGGGAAGGTTAGAGGAATTGACATCTTGGAGTCCTTATGAGTCGAGACATGTGATGATTTTGCGATTGTAAAAGCTTTAAGTTTCTACTCTATTTAATGATTTTGAACTATAGAAAATTTCTAGTGGAATGAACGATGATAGACAACACGATTTTGTTTGTTGCTAGTGATGGAACTTTAACTTTTGTAGCAGAGTATGTAGTCGACACTTAGTGGAACCAACATGCATAACGGAATTCAACTACAGGTACTTGAAGAGATATACAAGACCAATTTAATTATGAATCCGAGTAAATGTAGAGTATTGAGATAAATTTGAAGAGTTACATTTGATTTGTTTGACACGAGAAATTCTAAGCATTCAACTAAGCCTTGAGCTGCGAATAATCTGGAAGTAAAGTGTCAGTGATCAGTTGATTTATGACAAGCCTTTGGAATTTAGTACGGGTTTTCATCCTCAGACAGATGGTCAGTCAGAAAGAACCATTCAGATTCTCGAGGATATGTTGAGAACTTGTTCAGTTGATTCTTAGAATTCGTGGGATATACCTTTACTTCTCGTGGAGTTTGCTTAATATATCAGTTCTTTTGAGATTTTGGGAAGAGTTAGAGATTGGGCTTATCATCTTGTGTTACTTCCTTCTCTTGACAAGGTTTATAATTTGTTCCATGTGTTGATGCTACGCAGATCTGTTTATGATTCTTCTCATGTATATCTAAAGTTTTAGAGGATATTGAATCGAGTAGGTCTTAAGAGAAGCATTCAGTTCAAGTGATTGATTCTAGAATTCGAGAATTCAGAAATGGGAGTATTCATTTTGCTTGAGTTGTATAGAGAAATCATAATGTGAAAAAATCTACTTGGAAGTTTCGGAATTGGAATAGAAAGGAAATATTCATGGTTGTTTGAGGGTCGAGGTAAGTTATCCTAAAATTCGGGATGAATTTTCTTTAAGGGGGAGTGATTGTAACGACCCCAAAACCCGTCCCTATTTATTTTATATTTGTGGGGATTTTTTATTTGATATTATGTGTGCATTTTATGTGTTGCATCATATTTTATGACTTGCACATCTTACTTGATTAAATATGCTATTTACTTAGTTAGTAGTAATAATGGTTAAAGGAGTTAAATGATTAAGTTAAAACTTTGGGGTCCTTAGTAAAATTATAACCTTAGGGGCTTAATTGTTGAAAACGAAAGTTGAATGACCAAAACATAATGTTGAGGTAAAAATCTTCATATGCTTATCTTCCTTTTCTTCCTCTGTGTCAACAACATATTCAGCAACTTCTCTCGCGTACTTTCCTAGGGTAGTAGAAAAAGGTAAGTTCAACCTATTTCGATTTAATTCTTTTTTATTTACTTATCCGTTTTAAAAACTAATTATATAAAAATGATCAGGGCGTTGAGTAGGTCTTTTCTACCCGAACAAAACATATTTCTGCGATACTTTTCTGGAAATAGGTAAGTTACTAATTTTCCTTAAATAGTAAAATGGTCATATATTTGCTATATGTGTGATATGTGGTGAAATTATCGTGAAAAAATTTATTTGTGATACTTTTTTATTTGGGACAAAAGGAGTATAATTATACTGGGTAAGTGACTTGGTTTGTATGCAAGGATGTATATGGAGTATGTTTATATACCTGAGAATGTTAGTATAAGTGTTTGGAAGTATACTCCTACTCGTGGGATGGTAAAATATTAACTTGAGTTAAATGTTAAATAAGTATATTATAAAATTTATACTATTATTCATGGGACGGGGAAATAAATGAAAGTATCCCTAAATGAGTATACTAGTATATTAGAAACATTATACTTATACTTTTGGGACGGTAAAATATTTAAATGGAATAAAAGAAAATTATTCTATTATTTATGGGACGGTAAAAAGAATGAAATAAAATTGAAAGTAATGTTTTGGGATGGTTGTTGCACTCTTGGTAATAGTATAAGTGTTAGTAAGTTATACTCCTACTCGTGGGACGGATGAATTTGATTTGCATGAGAAATTGAGAATTCTGAGTCAGGCTTGTGGGCGACCGCCCTGAATGGGGTTAGGCGACCGCCCACAAGTACTGAAAGGTTTGGTTTGGGACAGAGTATATTGGGCGACCGCCCAGTCTGGTTTGGGCGACCGCCCATAATTGTTGAAAAGTTGAGTTGTTCCATTTCAAGTGATTTAAAGTTCAATCTTGGTCTAGGTCTTAGGTGATATCCTAGAGTACTTAGAGGGTTGTTGTGGAACACCCTAGTGTTTGAAATTGGTTCCTTTGTGAACAAATGTGTTACGGAATGTGAATAAGTGTTACATGGGGTATTGTTGAACATCTTTGATGTGGTTTGGATTGGTTCATCTTTGTGATGTGTTTGGCTTGGTTCCTTACTTTGGAATCATTGCCTCCGGTTGTTGTTTAAGCAAGTATTTATTACAGTTCTTTGTTTGAAAGTCCAGCTGGTTTTGTGTTATCGAGTGGAGGTGGAAAGGATTATAGTGGCTCTCAATCAAGTTCACTATAAGGCTTTTCCACTAGACCTTTTGTGTAATCGAGTGGAGGTGGAAGGATTATAGTGGCACACAGCCAAGTTTACTATAAGGCTTTTCCATTGGACCTATTTTCCCCAGTCCAGATTGTCCTTGGATGGGATGAGTTAGCTCCCTCGAGTGAGCATTTGGGTTATGACTTTGTATCATATTTCCCCTTTGTTACTTTGGTTCTTATGGTTATGGTTTGGTATTCGGGATCCCGGCTTCAGCTTTTTGATGCTGCTCAGTTGATACCTCTCAGATGGTTATATGTTTGATTCGAGAACCTTGGCTAATGTTATTTCGGTAAACCTTGACTAAGTATCCACTTATGAGTGTTTATTTCCGCTTTATGTGTGGTATGATGAGTTGGTCGTTATTTCCAACCGGTATGGGACGGTTGGCGATAGGGAGCCTCTCACGTTATGTGCTTACTTGCTACATGATTGTTTATTGGTATTGATCTTTATGATTATCATATCAGCATGTAACGTAGTTGCATTTTAGTAGTTTACTGAGATTCATTCTCACCCTTTATTTGTTTACTGTTTTAGATAAAAGCGGGTCCAAGGGATAGGACACTTTGGCACGGGAGGACGTTAAAGTGGTAAGAGTTGGGATTTGTTTTGTAAAGGTTACATTACATAGATGTAAAACATTTTGGGTAGAGTTTCCGTGACTTCATCATTTTGTAACACCATTATTTTGGATAATGTTGGTGTATGTACATTTGTATAAAAGTTTGTAAGCCTTCGGGCTAAGTACTTTCGTTTGTGAAAGAGTTTGATTGAAAGTTAAATGAAGTCTTTGAACTTCGAGTGTGGATTTTGTTAAACTTTATGAAAGTATATTTCGAAAATTTTTCTAAAAGTGTTTTATAACGTCTTCCACTCGTGTCCCGAGCGTGGGGCCAAGTAGGACCACGGGTCTGGGGCGCGACAGTTGGTATCAGAGCTAGGTTATAGATGGTTTAGAATGACTATGTGACCTAGGAGGGTAGTTCTGTAGAGAATGGGTAACGTTGAGGGTTTTATGCAGGTATTTATTGAAATAGTTAGGACAGAAGGAGATCAGTCTGGGCCTTCAGGGCAGGGTAATGTTAGAGAAGAGGTTCGAATGATGTTCCAAGGTATGTTTGAAACTACAATGAAAGTAATTAACGACATAGTTGAGCGTAAAAGCAAGGTTGAAGCTTCAGATGTGACATGACATGGAGGACAGCCAAAACCACAACATCAGTATGGCGATAATAGAGGATCTCAGGGTACATCTTCGCAACTTAGAGGATCTTCTCAAGGACCACAGAAAATCAGAAGTCAAGTTAAACGAGTATGTAGTTATTGTTGGAGGGAAGGACACTTAGAGGTGAAATGTTGGAAGAAGCAAGGTAAATGTATGATATGTGGTCTGTTGGGTCATTTTCAGAAGGATTGTCCAAGAACGAAGAATAAGGCATTGGAAAGTGTTGCCAGGTCTTCTCAGGGCCAGAAGAGGGATTCTTCAGGGAAGCTTAAGGTGCAGGATCGTGCTATTGCCATCAATCAACAACATATCTCCGATTCTGCTAATATGATTGGAGGTATGATTTCTGTGTCTAGTTTGAGAACATGAACACTTATAGACCCTGGTTCTTCGCAATCTTATATGTCTGTGCATTTTGCTTATCGGTTGCATTTGTCTTCTGAGTCTCTACCTTATGTGTTAGAGGTGTCTATACTAAGGGGGAGTGTTTGGTGATTGATAGAGTGTTGCGCACTTGTGATGTGCAAATTTATGAGCATGTTTTACTTGCTGGTTTAGTTATTTTTCCATAGCAAGATTTTGATATTATTATGGTGGAGTTTTATATGTTAGTGTGCTTTAATTAAGCATGGTAGATATATGTGTTGGGCATTCATGTTATTTATGCATTAAAGTCTAAAAATTGTTATCAGAAGGTTGTGCCGGGTATTTAGTTTACGTGGTTGGTAGTAGAACGTCTACATCTAAATTGGAGGATTGATCCTTTCTTTGTGAGATCTCAGATATATTCTTTATTGAGTAGTACATGTTACTTGAGGAGAAAATTGGGTTATATTGAGTTATTACAGTATAAGGCTACAGTGCTAATATCTAGTTTAATATACCTATAACATCGGTTGAGTTAAAGGAGTAGAAGATTCAGCTTGAGATATTTCTTGACAAGGGATTCATTACGTTTAGTATATCTTCGTGGGAGGCATCAGTATTGTTTATTATGAAAAGGTATGGTACTTTGCGATTGTATATTGAATACTAAGAGCTCAACCAGATGACTATAGCGAATCATTACTTGTTATCTTATATGGGTGATATATTTTATCAACTTCAGAGATCAGTGGTTTATTCAGTGTTTGACATGAAGTGATTGTTATCAATTGAAAATTTGAGATGGGTATATTTCAAAGACGGCTTTTCATACTAGGTATGGGCATCATAAATTTGTGGTTATATTGTTTGAATTAACAATTACTCCAGTGGTATTGTTGGATATTCTGAATTATATCTGTAATCATAATTGGATTACTTGAGAGAAGCAACGGGTTGTGAAATCAAGGTATTATGTCTTCTTATTAGCGGATATATTATTTTGAGGAAGTTTCAATACGGGCATAGATATTGGTCGTTTAATTATGAAAGCAACAGTATGTACGTGGCTTGTTGGGATTGGCATGATATTGTTAGAGATTTATTGATGAATTTCTAAGGTAGCTATACTGTTAACTAATTAACACAGAAAGATATACTTCCTCGATGGATTGATAAGTATGGAATGAGTTTTGATTTTTGAAACAAGGGTTAATAACAACTTCAGCATTTATATTGCTTAGTGGATTTGATTAGTATTGCAATTGTCAAGAGGGTATGACCGTGTTACTATTTTTTAATGGATATGTCGAGTTTTACCATTATAGTGGATCTAATCAACTCATTGTTCATGGTGATGCCTCGAAGAGTGATTGAGATGTTTATCCATTCAGAATTGTATGGCAGTTATGTATGCTTCGAGAAGATTGATTCCTTATGAACAAAGTTATCCTCACCATAACTTGAGGTGGATTGCGATTATACATTCATTGCATTAGTAAATGACTTTTGTAGATCCATATTTGAAGTGTCTACCGACCATGAGAGTTGAAGTAATCGTTTTCTTCAGGAGAGCTACACTTGAGACAATGCAAGTAGAGTATTATGTTATATCATTTAGGAAAGACAAATATATTAGAGGATTCCTTGACTTATAGTTCATGTTTGATAATACTAAATGGGGGAAGGTTAGAGGAATTGACATCTTGAAGTCCTTATGAGTCGAGACATGTGATGATTTTGCGATTGTGAAAGCTTTAAGTTTCTACTCTATTGAATGATTTCAACTATAGAAAATTTCTAGTGGAATGAATGATGATAGACAACACGATTTTGTTCGTTGCTAGTGATGGAACTTTAACTTTTGTAGCAGAGTATGTAGTCGACACTTAGTGGAACCAACATGCATAATGGAATTCAACTACAGGTACTTGAAGAGATATACAAGACCAATTTAATTATGAATCCGAGTAAATGTAGAGTATTGAGATAAATTTGAAGAGTTACATTTGATTTGTTTGACACGAGAAATTCTAAGCATTCAACTAAGTCCTTGAGCTGCGAATAATCTAGAAGTAAAGTGTCAGTGATCAGTTGATTTATGACAAGCCTTTGGGATTTAGTACGGGTTTTCATCCTCAGACAGATGGTCAGTTAGAAAGAACCATTCAGATTCTCGAGGATATGTTGTGAACTTGTTCAGTTGATTCTTAGAATTCGTGGGATATACCTTTACTTCTCGTGGAGTTTGCTTAATATATCAGTTCTATTGAGATTTTGGGAAGAGTTAGAGATTGGGCTTATCATCTTGTGTTACTTCCTTCTCTTGACAAGGTTTATAATGTGTTCCATGTGTCGATGCTACGCAAATCTGTTTATGATTCTTCTCATGTATGTCTAAAGTTTTAGAGGATATTGAATCGAGTAGGTCTTAAGAGAAGCATTCAGTTCAAGTGATTAATTCTAGAATTTGAGAATTGAGAAATGAGAGTATTCATTTTGCTTGAGTTGTATAGAGAAATCATAATGTGAAAGAATCTACTTGGAAGTTTCGGAATTGGAATATAAAGGAAATATTCATGGTTGTTTGAGGGTCGAGGTAAGTTATCCTAAAATTCGGGACAAAATTTCTTTAAGGGGGAGTGATTGTAACGACCCCAAAACCCGTCCCTATTTATTTTATATTTGTGGGGATTTTTTATTTGATATTATGTGTGCATTTTATGTGTTGCATCATATTTTATGACTTGCACATCTTTCTTGATTAAATGTGCTATTTACTTAGTTAGTAGTAATAATGGTTAAATGAGTTAAATGATTAAGTTAAAACTTTAGGGTCCTTAGTAAAATTATAACCTTAGGGGCTTAATTGTTGAAAACGAAAGTTGAGTGACCAAAACATAATGTTGAGGTAAAAATCTTCATATGCTTATCTTTCTTTTCTTCCTCTGTGTCAACAACATATTCAGTAACTTCTCTCGCGTACTTTCCTAGGGTAGGAGAAAAAGGTAAGTTCAACCTATTTCGATTTAATTCTTTTTATTCACTTATCCGGTTTAAAAACTAATTATATAAAAATGATCAGGGCGTTGAGTAGGTCATTTCTACCCGAACAAAACATATTTCTGCGATACTTTTTCCGAAAATAGGTAAGTTACTAATTCCCCTTAAATAGTAAAATGGTCATATATTTGCTATATGTGTGATATGTGGTGAAATTATTGTGAAAAGAATTTATTTGTGATACTTGTTTATTTGGGACAAATAGAATATAATTATACTGGGTAAGTGACTTGGTTTGTATGCAAGGATGTATATGGAGTATGTTTATATAACTGAGAATGTTAGTATAAGTGTTTGAAAATATACTCCTACTCGTGGGACAGTAAAATATTAACTTGAGTTAAATGTTAAATAAGTATATTATAAAATTTATACTATTATTCATGGGACGGGGAAATGAATGAAAATATCCCTAAATGAGTATACTAGTATATTAGAAACATTATACTCATACTTTTAGGACAGTAAAATATTTATATGGAATAAAAGAAAATTATTCTATTATTTGTGGGACGGTAAAAAGAATGAAATAAAATTGAAAGTAATGTTTTGGGATGGTTGTTGCACCCCTGGTAATAGTATATGTGTTAGTAAGTTATACTCCTACTCGTGGGATGGATGAATTTGATTTGCAGGAGAAATTGAGAATTCTGAGTCAGGCTTGTGGGCGACCGCCCACAAGTACTTAAAGGTTTGGTTTGGGACAGAGTATATTGGGCGACCGCCCAGTCTGGTTTGGGCGACCGCCCATAATTGTTGAAAAGTTGAGTTGTTCCATTTCAAGTGATTTAAAGTTCAATCTTGGTCTAGGTCTTAGGTGATATCCTAGAGTACCTAGAGGGTTGTTGTGGAACACCCTAGAGTTTGAAATTGGTTCCTTTGTGAACAAATGTGTTAGGGAATGTGAATAAGTGTTACATAGGGTATTGTTGAACATGTTTGATGTGGTTGGATTGGTTCATATTTGTGATGTGTTTGGTTTGGTTCCCTACTTTGGAATCATTGCCTCCGGTTGTTGTTTAAGCAAGTATATATTACAGTGCTTTGTTTGAAAGTCCAGCTGGTTTTGTGTTATCAAGTGGAGGTGGAAAGGATTATAGTGGCACTCAGTCAAGTTCACTATAAGGCTTTTCCACTGGACCTTTTGTGTAATCAAGTGGAGGTGGAAGGATTATAGTGGCACACAGCCAAGTTCACTATAAGGCTTTTCCACTGGACCTATTTTCCATAGTCCCGATTGTCCTTGGATGGGATGAGTTAGCTCCCTCGAGTGAGCATTTGGGTTATGACTTTGTGTCATATTTCCCCTTTCTTACTTTGGTTCTTATGGTTATAGTTTGGTTTTCGGGATCCCGGCTTCAGCTCTTTGATGCTGCTCAGTTGATACCTCTCAGATGGTTATATGTTTGATTCGAGAACCTTGGCTAATGTTTTTTCGGTAAACCTTGACTAAGTATCCACTTATGAGTGTTTATTTCCGCTTTTTCTATGGTATGATGAGTTGGTCGTTATTTTCAACCGGTATGGGACGGTTGGCGATAGGGAGCCTCTCACGTTATGTGCTTACTTGCTACATGATTGTTTATTGGTATTGATCTTTATGATTATCATATCAGCATGTAACGTAGTTGCATTTTAGTAGCTTACTGAGATTCATTCTCACCCTTTATTTGTTTGTTGTTTTAGATAAAAGCGGGTCTAGGGGATAGGACACATTGGCACGGGAGGACGTTAAAGTGGTAAGAGTTGGGATTTGTTTTGTAAAGGTTACATTACATAGATGTAAAACCTTTTGGGTAGAGTTTCCGTGACTTCATCATTTTGTAACACCATTATTTTGGATAATGTTGGTGTATATACATTTGTATAAAAGTTTGTAAGCCTTCGGGCTAAGTACTTTCGTTTGTGAAAGAGTTTGTTTGAAAGTTGAATGAAGTCTTTGAACTTCGAGTGTGTATTTTGTTAAACTTTATGAAAGTATATTTTAAAAAATTTTCTAAAAGTGTTTTATAACGTCTTCCTCTCGTGTCCCGAGCGTGGGGCCAAGTAGGACCACGGGTCTGGGGCGCGACAAGAGCCGCCTCAAACATTCCTTGAAACATGATTCGGGCCTCTTTTCTGGCATCCCCTTGCCCTGAAGAACCAGCATGATCTCCTTAAGTCTCAACCATTTTTAATAAATACCTGCATAAGACACTCAACGTTACTCACTCTATACACAACTACCCTCCTAGGTCACTTTGAAATTCTAGACCATCTACAACATAGCTCTGATACCTACTGTCGCGCCCCAACCCGTGGTCCTACTTGGCCCCATGTTCGGGACACGCACGGAAGACGTCATAAAACATTTTTAGGAAAATTTTTCGAAATGTACTTTCATAAAAGTTTCATATAAGAAAACACATTTACTTGAAACTTGATTTCATTTCACACAAACAAACTTTCACAACCCAAAGTACTTATTCACAAGGCTTACACACTTTACTTACAAATTTACAAATCACCAACATGTTCCAAAATAAGTGATACAAAGATGAAGTCATGGGTACACTGCCCAAAAGGTTATACATTTACATAATGTAGCCTTTACATAACACATGTCCCAAAATGTCTTACCCAAAATCACCACCTCAACGTCCTCCCTTGTGAAGTTACCTATCCCCTGGGCTCTCCTTTATCTAAGGAAAACAACATTGAAAGGAACGGGGTGAGAATAAATCTCAGTAAGCTACTAAAATGCAACTACGTTACATGCTGAAATGATACTCGTAATTGAACAATGTCAATAAACATTCACATAGCACGTAACATGAGAGGCAAAGCCAACTCATCATACCACACATAAGGCGGAAATAAACACTCATAAGTGGATACTGAGCCAATGTTCTCGAATCAAACATATAACCATCTGAGAGGTATCAACTGAGCAGCACCAAAGGACTGAAGCTGTTCATGAACCAAACAATAACAATAACAACAACACTGGGGGAAAATGACACCAAGTCATAACCCAAAGTGCCCAACCTTTGGCCCAAGGAAGGGGGTTAAAAATGGGAAACCAATGGTAGAAGCCTTACAATGAACTTGGCTCGTGTGCCATTATAATCCCTACCACTGCCCGACTCCACAACAAGTACCAGCTGGACTTTAACACGAGCATAGTAATAAATACTTGCTTAAACAACAATCGGGGCATGATTCCAAAGTAGGGAACCACACAAAGTTCATCACAAAGATGCAACATATTACTCATAAAGAGTTCACAACACAATCCTTTACCATTGACATAAAGTCACAACTCAATCTTTTATTAATGACATTAAGTCACATCACAAGTTTGCACCCATTCACAATTAATCCAGACACATCAAAAGGATGTTTCACAATTCTCTAATAATACTTAGTCACATTCCATAACACAATTGTTCACATAGGAACCATTTTTAATACACTAAGGTGTTCCATAATGTCCATTTAGGTCAACTAGAATGGTACCCAAAACCTAGACCAAGAATTCATCCTAGTCTTAACCAAACAAAAAAAAGATTTCTGAAAATAGGGGCGAGCGGGCGCTCATACTAGACTGGGCGGGCGCTCGACAACTGACCAGGTGGGCGCTCGGCAAGTACTAAGCGGGCGCTCCAGGTCAATAGGGAATTTGGTCATGAAACAAAAGGTAAGCGGGCGCTCCACTCATGCACGCGCGGGCGCTCCAAAGGCTAGCGGGCGGGCGCTCGATGCCCACCAGGCGGGCGCTCGGTACCCGATTTGGGCCAAAACTGAACCTGGTTCTTTACATACTCCTTCCATCCCAAAAGTACTAACACACACCATACCTCTTACATAAACCTTAACCAAAGGAACCCATGAAACACACTTATATTTCCCTTACCATTTCAAAACCAACTTTTCAAATACTCCCTTTGTCCCAAAATTACAACTATCACAAAAATTATCCAATTCACAAAAATAAACAATCACAAGTGTCAAATATAACATATATGACCATTTTAACATTTAAAGGAAAATTAGTAACTTACCTATTTCGGTAAAAAGTATCGCATAAATATGTTTTGTTCGGGTAGAAATGATCTATTCAACGTCCTGATCATTTTTATATAATTAGATTTTAAAACGGATAAGTAATTAAAAAGAAATAAAATCAAAATGAAATGAACTTACTGTAGACACCCCACCTCGGACCGCTCACCCCGATTGCATACATGGTTTTCTGTTTCTCCCTCTTCTAAGTGTTTTCTGTTAGTTTCGGTTACTTTGGTTAAGTTCCAGACGGACTCCGTTAAGTCCTGGGACTAAACTGAATAACGGTTCTAACTTTCTAGTCCGTTCTGTCAAAAATCGCTTCTCAGAGTCGCGCGCTTCCTCCCCTTAAGGCCAGACGCGCGCGCCTTCCGCCGCCTAGGTGGGATGCGCGCGCTTTTGGGGCGTGTCAGTTACATATTCTGCCCAAGAATCTCTCCCTTGCTCATTATACATGATTTTGCCCGGGAAAGATTTCTTGGAGACTCCGTTTGGCTCCAAAAACAGTTATTTTTCAACTATAAAAACCCCTCCAATCCATCATTGGAGGAGGACCTAAAAAATCATCATTTTAGACCTTTTACTCACTTCTTTCCTAGACCTTTCCTTTGGGATTTCTTCAACAAAAGTACTCAACCTCTTCTTCAAGGCTTTACAAGAGGTTCTCTTTTGAAGGATACTATAGGTAAATGTCTTAAACATTTCTCTTCTTCTTCAATCAAATGTGCAATCACCCAAAACCATTTGGGACATGACACCAATGGTCCTTTCATTACATTGAATTGGCCTAGGAGTCATCTCCCTACATTTTAACTCTAAAACCCTTTTTATCATCATTTTAATAGGAAGAACACATTTATCTTTAAAAGTGAATATGAACAAACAAGATCGACTTTGCTCGGGCGAAATGGGTGTTTAAGTACTTCCCATTTCGTAACCTAACCCCCGAACCCCTCATCCCAAAGAATCTCTGTTTTCGTAAATCAAACTTAGGCTCATAAACATTAGGTTTTCTTACGTTCCTCAAAAACGTGGGTGGCGACTCTTAAAGCCAAGTAGACATCCTAGGATAATTCACGCGCTCTAGCCAAGCCATGGCCCACCCCCGGGGTATCTACAGTGGCGACTCCGCTGGGGATGATTGAGGGTTAAATTTGTGTTTTTGTTCATAATTCACTTTTCTGGGCATTCTGGAAATTGACATGGGAAGCGCGCGCTCGGACCTTCATGGTCCAAAGCGCGCGCGTCCCGCGTCAAATTCCAGAATCGCCCGCCTTCCATTTGTTCTTCCTATTCTTCCTACTATTTCGTGCTGACAAACATTGCAGGGGTTCCATCATACAGTCAGGACCAGGGAAATCCCCTGAGTCAATAAGTTTCTGATAATCTGATAGGTGAGACCAGAATCGGGCGCCTCCCAGGTACAATGCGTCAGGCGCGCGCTTCCCACAACACCAGCCTGAGGCGCGCGCTTCTGGGTCAATTTCCAGGGCAAGAACAGGTTTCAGTGACTGAACAGAACAGTGGGGGTGGGCACAGTTGCCTGCATCAGGACAAATTGAACCTTGGACTCTTTAATTTTATTTTTATTTACCGGTCACACGGGTGATTCGGGAGTTGTAATTTACGTGCTTATGTGTTTTTTTATCTTTTCTTTTCAAAAAAAAAAAAGTAAAAACTTTTTGTCACGTGATGGACCTCACACTACGCGCACAATTCTTATCAACTGCTCACTATCGAGTCGCACAAGTCCAACCCAAACCCGTCGAGGCCCGTCCTAGAAAGTTTCAAGCTCCACTCGACCTTGGCTCTTTCGAAGCGGTAAACCTCAACCCATGGCGGAGTTATGACTACATGCCGGGGGTGACCTTTAAACCTCTTTTTAGCTGAGCACAAACCACACAATTCTAGTTAGGGTCTAACACTCCGTGACCAAGTCGGTTTCCATGTACCGAGATTTCCCTAAACTAATGTTTTCAAATCATACATGCCAACTTGTTGAATTGGACGCAAAAAATCCGTCCCCAAAAGTGGTTATCTTGGACGCAAATAAAAAATCCGTCCCCGCATGTATGCTTTACTACATTAAATTAGTTTAATCCCGACACATGTAGGATTCACAAGCGCGATGGAATCCGATGAGTATATGGGACCGCGAGATGGTCTATATACTAGTGTGACGATTCCATTATCTTCTTAGAAACCCAAAAGGGACCCATTCCCTCCGACTTATAAAATAATAATAATAAAAAAAGAGTCTTTTTTCTTATGTGGTTCGAGTCGTGTGCCCAACTGTGTGTTCTCAACCTCTTCATGGACCGAAAGTGTGAACCGAGACTGACAAGGGCTACTTCTCCAATTATAGGTCCGATTGGTACTCTCCGCATCTACAGGGATTCATCCAACAGGCTTGTCCGTGAACCGATCACTCCAACAGCTTCTACATCATCGATGGCCGGCGACTCCAGCACCAACAACGCCATGACTATCGAACAGCTTTCTGCCATGGTTCAAACACTCCAACAACAAGTCTCTACTTAACTAAGAGGCTCAAACCAAAGAAGCCTTGTGGCAAGCTCATTTCGACAGTCAAAGGGAGGCCCACGAGGCCGAGGTTGACCAACTGAAAGCCAAGCTCCTCAAGCTCTCCAAGAACAAGGAGGTTAATGACAATGAGGAATCCGAGTGGACCGAGGGTTTGTTTGAAAGCCCATATGTCAGCGCCCGTACCAAAAAAGTGGGGAAACCAAGCACCGACAACAGCGACCCCAAAATGGTTGATTCCATTATGGCCTACATTGATCAGAAATTCGACGGCCTCAACATGGGAAAAGGCTCCAACACAAGCCTTTATCAGTCATCCATCCTTATGAGCACGATGGCCGCTCTCCCCGACAATTCAAGATGCCCGACATTAGCAAGTTTAAGGAAACTCATGCCCGATGGCTCACATTGAGACTTACATTTGGGCTATGGTTCCGAAGAAGGTCTCCCAAAGTTATGGCTCAATGCTTTCCTCTCACTCTCGAGGGGGCGGAAAAGGATTGGTATGCAACTCTCCCGCTCACTGTCCGTCTTGATTGGGATGCCGCTATGCTTGCCTTCAAAAATCAATATCAAGGCAACACCACTCACCGGCCCACAAGGAAAGAGCTCGAGAACACCACTCAAAGATACAACGAGTCCTTCATTGACTTCACAAGGAGATGGAATGACAAACTCTCTGAAATTGTTGAGAGGCCAAACACAAAAGAGCAAATGGACATCTTTCTCAAGGTTCTCAAGATTGATCTCCGCACCCACCTAAGTGGGGCTTGCTACTCCGACTTCTCCCAAATGTATGAGGCGGGGGTACGCATGGATGACTTGCTCAAGGAGATTAAAAAGGCCACTCCTACTTACCAATACAAGGCCGCCTCTAGTTCAAACAAAGAGGTTCTGTCAATGCCGTTACTACTGACAAGGGGAATTACAAGAAGGTTCCCCCACCACAAGGCAAGCGGTTCCCAAACGACCGCGTCTACACTCCTCTCAATGGCATGACCATCACCGAGGCCTATGAAGCTCTAAAGGCCAAGGGGAAATCACTTCTCTTCAAGGGTACAAGCAACCACAACCGCTCCATCCCAATCATGCTCTCCACAAATGGTGTGACTACCATCAATGCACCGGCCACCTCACCGAGGATTGTTTCTCCATCCGCAACACCATCCAAGACCTCATAGACAAGAAGGAATTCATAATCCCTAATGAGGGGGTGTCAATGTAATAGAGGTAGGAGAGTTTGAAGGAACCACTCATTCGATCCCAATTGTGAATGAGGGCTCCGATGATATGAATAAACTTGATAAATGTGTTATGTTGTGACTTATGATGAGATTATGAGGGAAGTCTTAGAGAATAGGAAGAAGAAGCTACAAGGGACCGTGAACGTGCTCACTCGCAATGGCCGAGTAACAACGAGCGCAATCCCTCCCAATACCGCAGCAACCAACACCTCTTCTCAAAGATCGTAAACACGCGACATACCGAAAATCCTTTGTTAACACAACTCAAGAAGACGCAAGCCAACATATCCATCTGGGACCTTATTGCATCATCAAAGAGACACAGAGAACTCGTCATCATGAACTTGGATGACACATCAGTCTCTCCCGACACGACTCCTGAGGACCTCACATTAATGATAGGTCATATTCACTTCGGCAATGTCATCACTTTTGCCGACATGGACCTCCCTCCATTTGGGTCCGAACACAATGAAGCCATCTACCTAAAAGTAAAGGCAAGGGGGCGACCCATCTCAAGGGTTCTAGTAGACGGTGGTTCTACACTCAACTTAATGCCTAGCCGAGTCATGGGCATACTGGGGCTCAAAAACTCCGATTTACAACCCTCCGCACAAGTCATTAGAGGGTACGACAGCACTGCCCGTACAGTCATGGGAATGATAGAAGTTGATATCGAATTTGGAAGCATGATCATGTCTGTCCCATTCTAAGTACTGGATGTCCCTGCTTCATTCAACTTACTCCTGGGCCGACCTTGGATCCATAGTTCCAATGCGGTACCTTCCACTCTCCATCAGTGTGTCAAGATCAGAAATGAGGACGAGATAGTCACCATCATGGCCGAAAATGTCACCATCCACAGAAGTGGGAGACAACCCGTTCACCTAGTCCAACACGGGATAGAAGATGCACCTCTCTCGGCGTCAACACCATTGACAAAGAAGGGGGAAACAGGCAATGGACCCTCGGCAATCCTAAAATCCTCTGCATGATGAGGAACGTGAATCACTTTCCCGGTCTAGGCCTAGGGAAGCATCAACAAGGGATATTACACCCCATAGAAATTCCTTTTGTCAAGAACAAGTTTGGTCTGGGGTACGAGCCCACTGAAGATGACTTGAAATACGAGCAAGCAGTCAAGAATCAAAAGACCCAAGCTCGCAAAGAAGGTCGACATTATGAAATCCCTGACTTGAGACTTACCGCAACACACTAAACGGTTACTTTGTTCACCAAGGGGAAGATGTTCCGTACATGATCTTTCCCGAACCGTGGGTTAACGACAAGGGCGTCAGAAAGCCCGGTCTCGAGATCTTCACTGATTGTGAAATACCGACACAAGAAAGGGAGCCTACTCCACTGTCACCCCGAGAGTGGTGGGGCAAGAAAGTGACTATAGAGTCCGAGGTAGAGATTACCGTGGTGGAAGAACTATCCGATCTAGCCTCCATGTTCGAAGAATTTGCCATCATGGACGATTGTCAAGTCAACGCCATCTACGACACCGTTGTCAGAAAGGAAACCATTAGTGAGATCCCGCCAAGCTCCGAGCCAATCAACAACTGGTATTCAACGAAGGGGCCCTTAGTGTCCGAAGATTTCTTGGTCCGAGAAATGGGTTGCATACCCCGTACAGCAATAAAGGAAGAGTGGCTCACACTTACTTTCGAGTTCGAGAGTGTTTCTAATGCCCTCACCCAAGAGGATATGGAGGCAATAGCCGAGCGTGTGTTTCCTTTCTTTGCTAATGAAAAATTCGATATTTCTAAGTACCCCGAGATTGCAAACATCATAAATGATGAATTAACTAATAACGAAGTTAATGAACAAGTTAATAACGATTCAAACTATGATGAAATAGACCACGAAAACATAACATGCCTAAATGAACTAGCTCAACAGGTTCGTTTCGTGGTGAAAATGGTCCAGGGGCTGATGTGGAATTGCATGTTGTTAATCGGGTACCGACGAAGAGCCGAAAGAAACGAAGATTGGCAGCTTCTTCAAGGGGGAAGACAAAGACAAATGAGTGCACTGCTCAGAGAATTTGTGGATGTATTCGCATGGTCGTACAAAGACATGCCGGGTTTGGACAGAAAGGTCGCGGAGCACAGAATTCCGATCAGAGAGGACGCCAAGCCAGTAAAGCAGAAGCTCAGAAAGATCAAGCCAGAATGGTCTCTACAAGTCAAAGAAGAGATTGAAAAGCTCCTCAATGTGGGTTTCATCAAAGTCATTGAGTATCCGACTTGGCTAGCCAACATTGTGACAGTCAGAAAGGCAAACGGCAAGGTTCGAGTTTGTGTGGACTTCCGGGATTTGAACAAAGCTTCCCCGAAAGATGATTTTCCACTACCAAACATCGACATGCTCGTCGATTCAACTGCCAACTATGAAGTCCGCTCATTTGTGGACGGTTTTGCCAGTTACAATCAGATTCTCATGTCCGAAGAGGATCAACACAAGACAGTTTTCACAACTCCGTGGGGCACTTTCTGCTACACAGTCATGCCGTTTGGACTAAGGAACGCTGGGGCTACTACCAGAGGGCTGTTACTGATCTGTTCCATGACATGATTCATAAAGAGATCGAGGTCTATGTAGACGACATGATCATCCATTCAAAGGAACCAATGGTCAACATTTGATCGATCTTCGCAAATTCTTTTGAAACTTCGACAACACAAGATGAGACTCAATCCCGCAAAGTGCACTTTTGGGGTCATCAGAGGAAAGGTTCTAGGTTACATGGTCACTGAAAGAGGAATTGAAGCCGATCCCTCCAAGATCAAGGCAATCATTGACATGCCTCCCAAGGAGCAGCAGAAAGAAATCAAAGGTTTCATGGGCAGACTTCAATACATCAGTCAGTTTTTGCACCAACTCACTTCCATGTGTGAGCCAATCTTCAAGCTACTAAAAAAGAATATGGCTCTAGAATGGACCGATGCGTGCCAAGAAGCCTTCGACCAAGTGAAGCATTACTTGACATGCCCTCCAGTTTTGGTTCCACAACACGAAGAGAAGCCTCTCTTGCTCTATCTCACTGTCAATGATGAAGCCCTGGGGCTATGTTAGCACAAGAACAGCGAGACTCCACAAAAGAGAATGCTATCTAGTTTGTCAGCCGACGGTTTCAAGGAGCTGAAAAGAACTACTCTGTCTTAGAGAAGTCTTGTGCTGCATTGGTTTGGGTTACTCAAAATCTCAAGCATTACATGGAAGCCTTCCCAACCAAGTTAGTAGCAAAAGTGGACCGCTCCGCTACATCTTCGAAAAACCTTTCATGTCAACAAGAATAGCCAAATGGTATTTCATGCTCGCGGCTACGATATCACTTACGCCACACTCAAATCCATCAGGGGGAAAGTGTTCAGTGATCAGCTTGCTGAATTTTCGTGTGACGAAGTGAAGGGGGGAGATGTACAGTTCCCCGACGAGCATTTAATTTGTGCTACAACAGAAGAAAACAAGTGGCAACTTTTTTTCGATGGCGCAGCCAATAAGCATGGATATGGCATATGGATGTTACTTGTTGATCCAAAGGACATGTATACTCCAATAGCTATCCGCCTTGAATTTGAAGCCACTAATAACACCGCTGAGTACGAAGCTTGCATAGCGGGGCTCGAGGCAGCCCTCGAAAGAAATGTCACAAGTTTAGAAGTATTCGGTGATTCCTTGCTCATCATCAATCAGACATCTGGAAAATGGAAGATCCAAGACTCGACTCTGCAACGGTATGGTCAATATCTCAAGGAGTTGGTTGAACAGTTTCAAGAAATCACCTTCAACTACCTGCCAAGGGACAAAAACCATTTTGCTGATGCACTAGCCACCATCGCTTCACTGGTTGAAATACCGGAGGGTAAAATGGTGAAGCCCTTCAAAATTTCCCGAAGGAACTGTCCGGCATACTGCATGAGTATCGAGATCAATGAGGTCCAAACAAACTCCCCGTGGTACGCGGATATCATGAATTTCCTCAAGGATGGTGCTTATCCCGAGAATAGCAATAAGAAGTCTCAAATGGCGTTGCAAAGACTAGCCTCCCGATATGTACTGATTGGGGACAGAGTCTACAAAAGGCACCACGAAGGGATCAATCTCCTATGCGCAAATGAGACCGAAGCTCAAGAAATAATGCATGAGATCCACGAAGGCGAATGTGGGCCCCACATGAACGGGTTTATGTTGGCCAAGAAGATACTCCGCATGGGTTATTATTGGAGTACCATGGAAATGGACTGCATCAAGAAAGTCAAGAGGTGCGCCAAATACCAATTCCATGCCAATCTACAGCACGCTCCACCCTCACAGCTTTACAATATGACTACGCCTTGGCCTTTCTCTTGTTGGGGCATAGACATCATCGGCAAAGTTCACCCTACTGGAAGCAACGGACAATCTTTCGTCCTAGTAGCCGTGGACTATTTTACAAAATGGGTCAAAGCACAGGCTTACCGAGTTCTCAACGCTAAGAAAGTGGCCGAATTCGTGAAAACCCACATCATGTGCCGATACGGCGTTCCTCATGAGATCATCTCAGACAACGGCTCTCACTTCAAGAAAGAGATGGATACACTCCTGGTAGAATACAAGATTACTAAGCACAAAAAACTACCTCTTGCGTTATGGGGCTACCGCACATCGAGGACAGCGACAGATCGAGAGAGATGCCTGACTGGGACTACTGTCCTATATGGTTCCGAAGCTGTACTACCCAATAGAGCTCGAAGTTCTCATCTCTACGGGTCCTCCTCGAGAACCAAGTCAACGAAGTCGATTGGATGCAAAGTCGATATGAACAGCTAGCCCTACTCGACGAGAAAAGGCTAAGGGCAATCGAGCGTACGAGGGCCTATCAATAAAGAATGGCTAGGGCTTTCAACAAAAAGGTGAAGCCCCGAAACATCAGTGTGGGAGATTTGGTCCTAAGACAACACCCTCCTAATGCCATGAACCCCCTTGGAAAATGGGACCCAATAGATCGGTCCGTACGTAGTCAAAAAGATACTAAGCGGCGGTGCAGTCCGACTCGTGGACTTAGACGGAGATCAGCTGCCAAAGGAAGTCAACCTTGAAAAATTGAAGAGATTTTACGTCTAACAAACGAAGACCAAAAAAAAAAAAAAAAAAAAAAAAGAGCTCGCTAGGTTGAAAACCCGCAAGGGCGGCCTAGGCAAAAAATTAGAGCACGTGCAAAAAAGAAGCCCGCTAGAGTGAAAACCCGAAAGGGCGGTCTAGGCAAAAAACAGGGTGCACAAAAAAAAATGGTCTTCGTTTGTTTGAACTACGGAGACCTGAGCCTCTACACTGGAGGAACGTAGGCAACCTTCGGGTGCAGTCTAAAACATAAACAAATACCCAAATCATTTCAAATTAACGAGATGCAATTTTTATTCATTTCTTGAACTATTTTTTAGTTACAACGGATTTGTTGAGCTACTAAAAAACTTAAGACATTAAATCCTAACAAGTGGTCTAATTGCAATCCCAGGTAACAAAGAAATATCTAATCTTTCTTCGGTTTTGGGACCCATGATTTTGGGAACGGCCTTTAGTCCTCTGGATGGAGGCGAGAGAATTCTCGAGACCACCGAGACAAGAAAAGACACTCGGGCGAGATGGAGCTTCATCAACAACCTTCTGCTTGCCCTTGCTAGAAGGAGCTTTGACTGGAACAACCACGGGACGCTTCCACACATGAGAAGAATTCTCCTTGCCTTTCTTCTTCTTAGGCAAATAACGAGGCCTATAATCCCTCACATGGACCACCGGCTTCATGGAATCCACGGAAACGACATCCTCATTTTTGGTCTTCCCAAACTATCAAAGACGCTAGGACACGTCTTCACAATTGGAGCAATCGGGACGGACTTATCACCTTCGGGGACATAAACTTTGACTTCAAAAGTAAAGGTCATCGGGGCCATCGCTACAAGAATTTTGAGGTATAGAGTAAAGGAAAGGATGCAGAGTATTGCTGTGTGATCATTCTGATCGAAAATGATTTGAATTTATAGTTATTGGAGTGCCCTGCTCAGAAAAGAAAGGGGCTAGAATTCAGCAAGCCAGAAGCGCGGGCCTCCGACAAACGATTCCAGATGCGCGCGCCTCCCGCGACCCAAGACAGACGTGCGCGCGTTTGACAGCAGACAGAAACAGAACATGCCCTTGTCAGTTCAAAAAAGGAAGCCCAGGCACGATCAAACGCCTTCGACCTGCAAGAAATTAGATCCCAGCACAGAAAAGGAGTTCAAGCAACAATAATGAACACATTTAGGCACACATTTGGTTTTGTAAAGAGTCGACACTTAGGAACGAGTCTAGACAGATAACTAAAAAGGCGTAGTAAATAGCTAGGATTGTAAATACATGCTAAATGTTTATTACAGGTAAATAAAATGTTTTCAATCTCTCGTCCTCCCCAGAAGGCTACTCATAATCATCATCGGCAGCACCATGCCCACCTCCACTGCCGCTCTCAGTCTCCTCCTCCTCATCATCATCATCATCAGCGGATTCTTCCTCCTTGGTTGTCTCCACCACAATATCATGCCGGGTCCTCTTGGCAGCTCTCCCTGATGAACTAGCACCACCCCTGCTCTGGCTAACTCCTCGGCTCAGACTCCTACTCTGGCTACCTCCTCGGCTCAGACTCCGACTCAGTGACTGCCTCGCCGAAGAGACAGCCTCATTAATGTCTAGTGCAGCATCCTTGCATCCTCGTCCCATGCCCCGAGCACCTCGGGCAGCTCCTCTCGCAGCACCAGAGACAGCACCAGCAGAATCTCTAGTCATGGCAGCAATATCCCTGTACAGCCCTAGCACCCTCTTCTCCAGCTGACAGAGTCTCCTCCTCATCCCTTTGTTCTGTCTGCCCAAGTTCCTATAAACAGCTACAGGTACTTGTTGCAACAGAGAACAGAAAAAGGAAATTGCATCAATACAAAGAACAGAGAAGCGAGACTGGAATTGAGAAATGTAAAGACAGTCAGGAAAATATACCACAGCAGCCTGAACAGGAGGCTCTCTCTCCGGCGACATGTCCTCGGGAACAATCTCCCTCTGCTCCTCATACACCCCAAAGTTCGAGTAAGTATAATATGAAGGAGGCAAAGGGGATCAAAGCAATATCCAGCACCGGTGGGATAAAATCGACCCGAAGTCTGTGGAGCAGTATGTGTCTCCCTCGGATCAGTAAACATGAAACCCTGCTGGAGGTTATGCTCCCAGAATAAACCGTAATCCTGCTCTAGATGAATGAAAGGGACAGCATCAAACCCCGCAAGGTAGACTGCCCGGTCTTCCTCTGAAAGAGCCTTCCAATTACGAGGACAGAAAGGAGGAACATCAGGAACCGCTGGCCTAGGAGGGTGGTGAAGTCCGTCACGACCACCCTACCCATGCTGCAAAACACCCTCTCTCCAAGATATATCGCCATACACTCCACGGAGCTCATCAGAAGCCTCGAGCGGGTGGGAATCAGAGTATGCTCAATAAAAGCATAAATAGCTCTCCATGGAAACAAAGAAGAGGCGACAGCCTCTGGCCTCAAAGAATCCAAGTGGCGTCGACCTGAAAGCAGGCTGATGGGAACAGTGCCAGTCCTCACGTACATCTCCCTATATGACCACCTCACACAGTCTGGATATTGGGGCTGACCCTCTCTGTTAATCTTGAAGTCCCTCAGCTCCAAGACAGCAAAGGCCCATAGCTGTAAAACAGAGACAAGAGAATTAAATGACAGTTCAAAGATACAGTAGAGCGATGACAAGAAAGGCGGAAAGAAAAGGGAAAGCAGTATACCTCCCACAACAGGCTGAAACCCGTGCCGAGCTAGTGGTCGAACGGCTGGTCAGATCTATACCGTGATAACAAGCAGCCAAGCCAGCTGCACCCCAGTTATAATGACCGGCCTGGTCCAAGTCTACCAACAAATCAAGCAAAGCCAAGGAAACCGATGACCCTCCACTGGCAAATAGAGTATGGGACAACAGGTACCATATAAAACAACGGGCCACAGCATCGACCCGCTCAGCAGTGACACCCAAAGGCTCGGCTGCAAGAATACTAAAATACCAATGGATACTCCCCCAAGTGACTCGGTAATTCTTCACCGGGATGCCGCAGTCAACCAGGGCCAACAGCTCGTCAGCAGTCCGAAGGGTCCCTCTCAAAACACAAGGGATAGGCTCCCCCACAAACGGCAGACCAGTCAATGCCGTGAAATCAGTGGGCGTCATCGTGACCTCTCCCATAGGCAGATGGAAAGTATGGGTGGTGTCCCACCATCTCTCTCTCAGAGCCTGAATAACATCCGGATCATTCTTCAATGCCGGCAGACTGGTAATAAAGAGGCCAAAATGGGTGGCCTGAACCCGAGCCCTGACATTCTCGGGCAGCTTACTCCAGATGGTGACCGGGCCATGAGCTCCGCCTCGAATCTCCGACAGGCGGCTCCATTCCTGAAAAGAAACAAGAAACAACGAAAATTTCGTCAGCATAACGGCTAGAAAACGGACAAACCCGAAACAGAAACTTCAACATGCATACGAGTGTGTGGGTATGAAAAGGGGTATCCGAACATGTTACTTGCAGTAAATCAACAGCGACAATCAACAAAAGAAGTTGCCGCGAAAAAATACGGGTGAAACAGAGCAGCCCCAAAAATGCGAAAATCACAAAGAGAATGAGAGATTCTTACCAATCCCGCTGTGACAAAGTGGGAGATATGGGTATGCGGCTGATACGTGAGCAAACTCGGGTCCATCGCCTCAATTCCAACCTCGGGCTCCTCGCCCTGTGGCATCTCAAATGGAGTAGATTGTTGACGATCCGACATCGTTGCTATGATAGAATCGCACCTAGAACAACAAGAAAGTGTTTTGGGGTGATTTCTCCGTGAAAATTTGGTTCAGAATTTGGAGGGCTCTTCGAAATTTCGAAAACTCGCCGAAAAAGTGAACTGTCTGTTTATGTATGCTGAACTGGAACGAAATGAGTGCGTCCCCCGCTATGTTACTAAGACGCACGCGCTTCCCATAGCGAAGGCCAGACGCACGCGCCTTTGCTCCCTGAGGAATTCAAACACAACTCCTCACGCAGGAATCAAAGTGTCACATCCATGTTCATCTGGGTTTTCAGCTCCACCACTACAAGCTGAGTGAGATTCGTAACAGACGCCGTTAGTTCTCAAAGATCAGTTTTTTACAATTCATAACAGACGCCGCTCACACAGGGAGCGCACCCATATCTCTCAAAGCCGCTCACACAGGGAGCGCACCTCTACCCTCCGAAATTTCAAAATTCCTGCTTTTATCGAGTCTTTTCCTTTTCTTGGTGATGTCCTAGGCGGATGTCTGTCTTTCATCGGCGAGTTTGCTTCGCAATCCACGCCGCCGAGGGGCTATGTAGACACCCCACCTCGGACCGCTCACCCCGATTGCATACATGGTTTTGTGTTTCTCCCTCTTCTAAGTGTTTTCTGTTAGTTTCTGTTACTTTGGTTAAGTTCCAGACGGACTCCGTTAAGTCCCGGGACTAAACTGAATAACAGTTCTAACTTTCTAGTCCATTCTGTCAAAAATTGCTTCTCAGATTCGCGCGCCTCCTCCCCTTAAGGCCAGACGCGCGCGCCTTCCGCCGCCTAGGTGGGATGCGCGAGCTTCTGGGGCGTGTCAGTTACAGATTCTGCCCAAGAATCTCTCCCTTGCTCATTATACATGATTTTGCCTGGGAAATATTTCTTGGAGACTCCGTTTGGCTCCAAAAACAGTTATTTTTCAACTATAAAAACCCCTCCAATCCATCATTGGAGGAGGACCTAAAAAATCATCATTTTAGACCTTTTACTCACTTCTTTCCTAGACCTTTCCTTTGGGATTTCTTCAACAAAAGTACTAAACCTCTTCTTCAAGGCTTTACAAGAGGTTCTCTTTTGAAGGATGCTATAGGTAAATGTCTTAAACATTTCTCTTCTTCTCCTTCTTCTTCTTCTTCTTCAATCAAATGTGCAATCACCCAAAACCATTTGGGACATGACACCAATGGTCCTTTCATTACATTGAATTGGCCTAGGAGTCATCTCCCTACATTTTAACTCTAAAACCCCTTTTTATCATCATTTTAATAGGAAGAACACATTTATCTTTAAAAGTGAATTATGAACAAACAAGATCGACTTTGCTCGGGCGAAATGGGTGTTTAAGTACTTCCCATTTCGTAACCTAACCCCCGAACCCCTCATCCCAAAGAATCTCTGTTTTCGTAAATCAAACTTAGGCTCATAAACATTAGGTTTTCTTACGTTCCTAAAAAACGTGGGTGGCGACTCTTAAAACCAAGTAGACATCCTAGGATAATTCACGCGCTCTAGCCAAGCCGTGGCCCACCCCCGGGGTATCTACACTTACCTTTTCTTCTTAACCCTAGGGAGAAATGAGAAAAAAATGTGTTGTGTGAATTGAAAACACAGAGAGGGAGATAAGCATGTTATAAAATATTTTTACCCCATTTTTATTCTTAGGTCACTCAACTTTCCATTTGAACAAATAACCCCCCTCTAGTTATAATTCCACTAAGGACCCTAAGGTTTCAACTTAATCATTTAACTCCCTTAACACTTGTTACTACTAACCAAGTGACTAACACAAATAATCAAGTAAGATGTGCAAATCATAAAATATGATGCAACACATAAAATGCACACATAATGTCAAATTAAAATCCCCAAAAATATAAAATAAATAGGGACAGGTTTTGGGGTTGTTACAATGCGAGTCTACCAAACACCTATCTTTTAGGTCTCTAGCATATCTTATCCGCACCTTAGGTCTCAACTCCAAAACCCTTTATCAGAACCTTATTAAGGTATCCTTAGGATTCTTTGTGACCAGCACAAGGGTATTACAACTCTTCAATCAAGGCAAACCAGCCAAAGGAAGCAAATCTGCAGACAAGAATTCAACTTGCCGATCAACTTAGTACTCATGTTGCTGACGACATAAACAATCAGCAAGGACAATCTGAATCTTACTGACAGTCAGGTTTCATCTTTCTATCTCAAGTCAACTTACTGATTGTCTCTATCCTTTCTGTACTATCTTATCAAAAAGTTGTTAATCTACTCTGTCATGATCACATGTGCCATCTGACACTGAGCTACCTTTAGCTCTACTCTGTCTCTACTTGCTTTTTGCAGGTAACCGATTGAGACAAAGGGGTCTTTACCCATCAGGCTCTTGCAAGCATGCGTGTACTCCTTATTTTCAACATTAATGCTAAAGATACCGCATTTAATGCTCCTCAACCACCCAGCTAAAAATTCAAATTTGCAAGCCTTCTTCCTCAAGACTAAAGTCATTTACTCCCCCTATAAATAGAGGACTTAGTGCATTGAAGAAGGTTGGTGAAATTAGAGCATTGAAGAGAGTTGAATGCTTTGAGTATTCATTGAAGCTCAAACATTCTGTCCAGATAATCATTAGACATTTTTTAGGACATACACTTGTGCAGAAACTCATCAACAAATGTCAGTATTCCCGAATTAGATCATTTAAGGAATACGTTGCTTGAGTTACTCACACACCCACCTGAGTGAGATAAGTTGTCACGACCCGAAAACTAGGCTCTATTTTATTAGTAATAAATAATTATTATTTATTTATTTATTTAAATTATTATTTATTTAAATATTTATGTGTGCATTTTATGTGTTATAATAATTTATGCCTAGCATTTTATTTGGGTTAGTGTAGTATTGTTGGGTCATAATTGTTAGTAGGGAGTGTAAGTATTTGTGTGTAGTGTAGGGGAGGGGGGCCTAAGTGTAAATTCTTTTAAATCATTTTAACTACTCCCTCCCTACTCCTCATCTTCTCCCTACTCTTCCCTTTCCCCCTCACTCTCAGCATACTTCTCCCTCTCTCTCTCTCTCTCTCTCCATTGTCAAAAAAAAGGTAAGTTTTCTTCTTCCTTCTCTCTTCATTTCCTTCCTCTTCCTCTCATTATTTCTCATTTCTTAAAACGTGAAACTTGTTTAGATCGTCGATAGGATTGTAGGAAGCCAAAACCATTTGAAATCCATCATCTTTGGGAAATCTCAAGTAAGTTGCTTTTCCCCCATTTTATGCTAAAATGTTCATACCATGCTTATATAATGCTTGAGTTGTTATATTTGAAGTTTGGTTGAGTTTAGAATTTATTTGGAATTTATTTGAGTTTTGGTCAAAAATGGTGATTCTAGGAATGTTGGGTTTGAATCTTGATCTTGGGTGATAAATGGTGTTATTTGGGTCCCCATCCTAGAATATAAGTTGTTTTGGTACATTTTGGAACTTGTTAAAGGAGTTGATTTTGAGTATTTTGTGTTTTGATGGATTTTGGGTCGAAATTTTGTGAACCCAGCTCTGTTTTCCGGGCTTGAAACCAGACCAGGCGCCCGCCCGGGTTGGTCCAGGCGCCCGCCCGCCCTACCTTTTCCAGCGGCCAGACCTTCTGGTCAAAATGAGCGCCCGCTCTCCCCTACCCAGGCGCCCCGCCCGCCCGCCTGCTTGGAATTTCCCCTTTTTTGCTTGGCTTAAGACTAACGGCTTACCTAGTTTAGGTTTCCTTCTTCTAATTAACTTAAGATAACACCGTGGAACCACTTTATTAAGTGGAATTGATTCTTTTGGTGAATAAATATGTTTTATGGAATTTGATTAAGTATCATTTTGGGAATGTGGTTCATCCTTGATGTGTTGTTTGGATTGGTTTTACCTTTGTGGTAATTATTTGGATTGGTTCCCTACTTTGGAATCATTAGTTGTTTATCGTGCTAGTATTTTATTACTTAGCATTTATTTGAAAGTCCAGCTGGTAATTGTGGTTGTGTCGGGCGATGCGAGATATTGTGATGGCACCGGCCAAGTCCATTATGGTGTCGACCATTGTTTTTCCCTTATTTTCCTCTTCCAGAATTGGCCTTGGTTGAGACGTTTGGAGCCTGACTTTGTGGCATGGTGTAGACACCCCGCCTTGGACCTCTCACCCCGATTGCATACAAAGTATTTTTAATTTAACTTATTTCATTAATTTCTGTTACTTTCGGTTAAGTTCCTAACTGATTCCGTTAGTTTTGGACTAAACTGCATAACAGAGTTAACTTTTAGG
Source organism: Campanula takesimana (assembly GCA_026119855.1). Lineage (NCBI taxonomy): Eukaryota > Viridiplantae > Streptophyta > Magnoliopsida > Asterales > Campanulaceae > Campanula > Campanula takesimana. The sequence goes on from JAOWBW010000126.1 coordinate 66,948, forward strand.
GTAATTCTGTCATTCTGTCATTTTTCCACCCGGGGCGCTTCCGGCACTGACAGTGAGCCGCGCGCGCGTCCCGCCCCAAAAGCCGGACCGCGCGCTTCCCACTTTGGCATAACGGATTGCACCTTATTTCCCTCCCTTTTTCTTATTTACAAACATCTTTTCTGATCACAAAAACCATCTTTTTACATCCACATTCATCCCCCCTTTTCTCATTAACTCCCAATCCCAAATTCTAAGCCTTTTCCCAAAAACTAATATTTCTTTCATTTATTATTTGATTTCTTTTATTTTTCTTTTAATTTCATTTTCTTATTTGTGATTGGCCCATTCCATTTCACATGGATGACCAATTTCCCTCCATCATTTCCCTCTCTTTTTTACCTATAAAAACCATCATCTTCTACCTTGGAAAGGACTTCTTTTTTGGACTCGTTTTGGACTTCTTTTGGACTCCAACCTTGATTCACCAACTACATTATACACAAATTCTCCCAACAAGAGTTCTTAGTAACAAGACTCTATACAAATTGTTCTACAACAATTTCATTACAACACAACACTTTCAAGTCAAGGTTCCAAGTCCTCTTTCTCAAGGTACAACTCCATTTTCTTCCTTTGTTTTTCTTCTTCTTGATGTATGCAATCCCCATTAATGGGACATGACCAACATGACTACTTCACATATTGAAGTTAGTTAAGGTTATCTCCTACTTCACATATTGAAGTTAGTTAAGGTTATCTCCCTACATTTTAATCTTAACTTTAATTCACATGTTAATTTCTCTTCATCTCTAATGTAATTCTTTAACATTACTTGTTACATGTAATCCTTATCATTAACTAAATAAACAATTCTATTTTATTTCCCCTTTATTTCCTCTTTTTTCTCATCACAATATTAGCACATTTCTATTTAATTAGTTGAAGGACATGTAAATATTAGAACACCAATAGTAGCAAGACCCGCGTAAGCGGGGCGGAGTGGGTGTTTAAGTACTTCCCACTCCGTCACCTAACCCCCGAAACCTTCTCTCCCGAATCTCTGGTTTTGTACATAAATTAGGCTATTTCTAGTTTTTCTTATGTTCCTTTAAAAACATAGGTGGGCGACTCTAACACATCTAAAACAAGTTAGACATCCTAGGATAATTCACCGCTTAGCCAAGCCGTGGTTCCCCGGGGTATCTACAGTGGCGACTCTGCTGGGGACGATAGAGGGTTAAAACTTGCATTTCATTTTTGGTGTTCTTTTATTCTGTTTTCTGGGCATTCTGGTAAAAAGGGTAGAAGCGCGCGCCTCTGGCCTTCTTGGCCTAAAGCGCGCGCGTCCGACCCTTATTACCAGAATCGCCCGCCTCCTTCTTGTCCTTCAATTTCATATTTTTGTGCACAAATTCTGCAGGGGAAAGTTTTCTTAATTAAGGGTCAAGGCAATCCCTTGAACCCACTGATTTGCAGGTTCTCACCCAGAAGCGGGCGCCTCTGCCTGCTTCCTCTCACGCGCGCGCGCCTTCCGCATAGGCAACCCAATGCGCGCGCTCTGGGCGCGTTCCCGGAACAGAACAGTGCACAGAAACAGAACAGAATGACAGTGTGTAGGCACCGGGCCTGCATACAATTTCTTTACTTTCTGTTTATTTTTACCGGTCACACGGGTGATTCGGGAGTTTGTAAATACATGCTTATTTGTTTCTTTTTTTTTTTTCTTTGAAAAAAATAAAATAAAATATTTTGTCACTTGTTAGACCTCACACTACATGCACATATTCCTATCAATTGCTCACTATCGAGTCGCACAAGTCCAACCCAAACCCGTCGAGGCCCGTCCTAGGAAGTTTCAAGCTCCACCAGACCTTGACTCTTTCGAAGCGGTAAACCTCAGCCCGTGGCGTAGTTCATGACTACATGCCGGGGGTGACCTTTGAGCCTCATATTCAAGCCGAGCACAAACCACACAATTCTAGTTAGGGTCTAACACTCCGTGACTCAAGTCGGTTTCCATGTACCGAGATTTCCCTAAACTAATGTCTTCAAATCATACATGCCAACTTGTTGAAATGGACGCAATAAAAATTCGTCCCCAAAAGTGGTTATTTTGGACGAAAATAAAAATCCGTCCCCGCATGTATGATTTACTACATTAATTTAGTTTAATCCCGTCACATGTAGGTATCACAAACGTGGTGGAATACGATGAGTATATGGGACCGCGAGAAGGTCTATATACTAGTGTGACGATTCCACTATTTTTCTAGAAACCCCAAAAAGGACCACGTCCTTTCGACTTTTGTAAATAAAAAAAAAAGAGAGTCATTTTTCTTTATGTGGTTGAGTCTTTTCTTGTTTGTGGGTGAAATCATTTTACTCAAAAGGTGTTTGTGGGGCCATCCTAAGATCGACCGTGTTCTCTCAATAGGTCCAATAGCTTCAAACGGCAACGACAACGGCATTCCCGTGTCCAACGAAGGGTTATTCCGCATAGTGGAAGCATGAAAGGGCAAGTTGATACACTAGCGAGAGAATGGTCCGCCGCAAGGATGATTTATGGCGGGCCCGTTACGAGCATGTGAAAACGGCCCACAAGAAAGAAGTTGCTCAACTCAAGAACCAATTGAAAGAGCTCACGAGCGAAAGAAAGGTCCAAAGCATTGATACCGGTTTGGTCAACACTCTCATGTCCTACATTGACCAAAGACTTAGTGGGCCTAATTTGCACAAGGGCCCAAACACCTATCTTCATCAAGCTTCTTTCCTCATTAACACAATGGAGGCTCTTCCGAAAAAGTTCAAGATGCCCGATATTGGCAAGTTCAACGGAAACTCTTGCCCCAACGCTCATGTCGACTCCTACATTTGGGCCATGCTACCAAAGAAAGTGTCTCCTCAAATAATGGCACAATGCTTCCCGCTTACTCTCGAGGGGGTCGCAAAAGATTGGTATATGGGTCTTCCAGTTTCCACCCGCCTCAATTGGGATGCCGCTATGCTTGCCTTCAAGTCATAATATCAAGGCAACTCCAAATTTCCGCCCCACCAAGAAGGAATTGGGAGCACCGTGCAAATGGGTAATGAATCATTTGGGGACTTCTATTGCCGTTGAATGACAAGCTAGCCGAGATGGTTGATAGGCCTTCCAAGAAGGAAAAAATGGACATCTTCTTGAAGTGTTTGGAAATGGACTACCGCCACTCATCTTAGTTGGGCTTTTCACTCCGATTTTTCAAGCATGTATGATACGGGGTTAGAATTGAATATTTGCTCCGAGAAGTGGCTGAGTCCTCCTATGACACAAGCTTCAACGACAAAGGGTTCCCAAACAATGACATGGAAGAATGTAGTGACATGGAAGACTACAACGACAATGAGGACTACAACGACATGGGGATGACGAACAACAATCTCCGTTTCTCTTTCTCTACCTAGAGATAGGATAAAAAAAAAGAGTCAAAAGTCCTCTAATGTGTGCATTAATGTTTTCTCTCGTCCAATGTTAAATTTTGAGTCAATTTACAAATAAAAGTCGTTCTTGTCCTTATACAACTCTTCCAAGTTGTTCAATCTAATTCTTGCAAAATGATGAAAAGATTTCTAAACAAGTTTTAGAACAAGGCCATCACTTGAACGCCTAGGGGCTAAACATCGACGCAACATCAACGACGAAGCCAAGACAAACAAGGTGGAGCAACAATCAGAAGAAGTCAAGCAAAGTTTTCAAAGGGGGATTAAAAAAAAAAAAAAAAAAAATGCTCGCTAGGTTGAACTCTTCAAATCAACCTAGGCAAAGTTAGAGCACAAAAAAAAAAAAAAAAAAAAAATCCCCCTCAATCAAAGAAGTTCACATCAAAGGAGGACGAAGCTACACGACGAAGCACAATTCCATCCCGAAGAATGGAGAATCCACAAGAACTACAGTGACCTAAGCCTCTACACTGGAGGAACGTAGGCAGCTGCGGGTCCGGTCTCATGCAAGAAAGAAGATATGTTTAGCCCTAGCGCGTTATGGTGATCGGCCTTCATCTCGAACTTGTCAAGACATCTTTGTACGATTCATTTGCCAATGAATTAATCACCAAAAAGATTGAACAACTTTCTTAGATTTGGAATCATTTCGCGCTCCTTGTCGAGTCTAGGGACTTCTATTCTTCTGCATACTCCCAATTTCTTGCAATCAAATTAGGGCTTTCCTTCTCTTCTCTCTTAATGACTTACTTGCCTTCGCGAGTCATTCAATTCAATAAAAATACATGTCAATACTAGGGACACTTCCCTAGTCAAGTCAATGTCACTCACCTTTAGTGACAAGAGGTCTTCACCGCAAAATCACATGTCTCTCATCCTCAGCTAGAGTCAATGCACACTTCCTCATTAATCGAGTCAAAAATGAAGACACAAAAGAGATGCCCGCTAGATTGAAAACCCGAAAGGGCGGTCTAGGCAAAAAACAGGGTGCGTCATAAAAAAATGATGAGAGTGAGAGAGAGAGAAGGGAAAGAGAAATGGAGATCCCCGTCCTCTAAAGAAGACAAGTTCTGCATTGAATCTCCTCAGCAAGTCAATTCCCCACCAAGTCAACTTTGGGATTGCAAAAGGCTCGACAATATATAGCACCATCAAAGGTTGTCTTGGGTTATCGGCATCATTCTCCAGCAGTGTGCATTTTTGGGTTCATGAAAAGAAGCCCGTGGTAACAAGATCCATCCGAGAACAAGCCCATCATAAAAGGGCACGAGGTTGCACAAATAATCCTTAGCTAGTCAATTGGCTTGGGCAGCAAATAGCAACAATATGTGTCTCGGTTTTCAAGGCTTCTTCAAGTATGTGCTTCTAAAGTACGCCGAAAGGCTCCCGAGAAATGGAGTAGCTCTTGCCATATCCTCTCATGTTTATTCCTCACACGAGGACGGGTCACTCTTGCTTTGCTCAACAAATGGTAACGCCCTAGGGGCTATGTGACCGAGAACAAGGGCTTCTTTTGACAATCAACAAGCCCTAGGGGCTATGCTCGAAAAAAAAAAGATGTGTGGACTATCCTCAAAGTCTCTCAAAAAGGATGTCGAAAAGCCCTCTTGTCACGTGTGCCCGTGCTCGTTCCCCAATCAAAGATGGACCTTTCTCGCAATCAATGATGGCACTCTAGGGGCTACGGTTAAGTCTTAAAGGCTCCCTCGGCAAAGAGCAATTAACACCCCAGCAGTATCCCCAGCCAAGTCATGTGCAACATTGGAAGCTTCCTCAATTCGGCACCGAAGGTCTCAACGGGCTTCGCAATCTACAATCTTTTGGGCTACGGCATTACAATAATTCAAGCAAAGGGCAGTATTAGGGCTTCGCGACCGACAGTCTTTTGGGCAACAATACTCGAGCAACGCAATTTGGGAGTAGTCTCCATGAAAGGATCAAGCTTCAAAGGGTCTCTCAACACTTCAAGTCAAAGGCCTCTTGGTTTTAAATGAAGACTCCGATGTTATGAATGAAGTGATGATTTTTGTTAGAACTCACAGCGAGATTTTGAAGGAAGTCTTTAGAGAAAAGGAAAAAAGATTCAATATGCTAAACTCTAATCAAAACAGGGTTATAGCGGGAAATGCCACGGCCAATCCCAATGTTTCTGCAATTCAGCACCCCCCTTCTCCAAGATCAAAAGCGCAAGGTGCAGCTCAGATAAAGTTGGGCTACAACACTAGTTGCATCCGAAGATCCGTCATTAGTTCAACTCAAGAAGTGTCAAGCAAGCATACTCATTTGAGACTTTATCACGCCAAGACCTTATCCTCCGTGACCTCGACGGCACCGCAAGACATTACTGCATCCTTTGACATAAGCCCTCAGCCATTTGGGTATCGACCACAATGAGGCCATTCATCTCCCCAGTAAGAGCAAAAAGGAGATCTCTATCAAGAATTCTACCAAACGGTACATCCGCTCTCAATGCCGAGCCAATCACGAGATAATTTGGGGCTTTACAATGAAAGGTCTTCACATCCCGCCATCTACAAGACAACGACACTTGGGGCTTTGAAATCTCTCGAAGCTTGGCATCAACGACCTCCTCTTGGGGCTTGCTCACTACAACAACAAAGGGCGATTTACTCGAATGGGCCAAAAGCTGATTTATCTTGAGCTATGCAAGTCCCTCAAAATTTGGCATCAAAGGCATTCTAGGGGCTTTACAATCAGCAACCCCTCATCTCGGCATCAAAAGCCTTTTGAAGCCCCATAATCGACAAATCTCTTGGGGCTAGACATCAATCTTCGTTGGGCACACACGGCGACAACAGAATTCAAGCGAGGCAATCCGGACTTCGACTGAACATGACTTGATTTGGGTTGGCTTCACAAGCACACAATGGTTAAAATGGTTCACCCACGAACTAAAAAAAAAAAAAATCTTTTCCTCACATGTGTGCATATTCTTTCCTTTCTAATCTAAAAAAAAAAAAAAAAAGATTTTTCTTTTCTTTCTCCTTCTATGCGCAAAAGTATGTGCTTTACTTTGCTTTGCTCCTAGCTTCTCCTCCAGCATTCTCCATCATCCTTGAACTACGCTGGTCTGATTCTCTTAAAGGGATACGTAGGCAGCCTTTTGGCACGACCAACCCATCATCAGAATACCATCTCGCCAACCGACATCAAGGGCATTCTCTCATCAACATCTAAAGAATGGACATTCTCCATCAAAGCATCCTCCGCGGACATCAAGAATCCATCTCCACTCAAGCGGCAATGCTAAGTGAAGGTATGAATACATCCGACGCTTTCCTCAAAATCACACCGCACACAAGATCACTTTCTACATTCTTACTTCTCTCTCATTACAAAGGTGCTTTCAAGATCATATCACACCACAATCACAATTTTCTCTCGCAATTCCTATTTCACATCTCACACAAGCACGATATCTGCAAAGCATACACATAACAGGTGCCGGACAGAGCACCAGGTGCCGCACAAAGCACCAAAATCAACAAGTGCCGCACAGCGCATCAGAATATGCCGCACCGCGCACCAGAATCAACAAGTGCCGCACAGCGCATCAGAATATGCCGCACGCGCACCAGATTCAACAAGTGCCGCACAGACGCATCAGAATATGCCGCACCGCGCACCAGAATCAACAAGTACCGCACAGCGCATCAGAATATGCCGCACCCGCGCACCAATTTTGGTCCATGGTGGACCGCTCAAATCACCATACCGCCGCACAGCGCATCAGAATATGCCGCACCGCGCACCAGAATCAAGTGCCGCATGCGCAACAGAATCAACATGCCGCATTTTCTCAACCGGCACAATATCAGAATATGCCGCACCGCGCACCAATTTTGGTCCATGGTGGACCGCTCAAATCACCATACCGCCGCACAGCGCATCAGAATATGCCGCACCGCGCACCAATTTTGGTCCATGGTGGACCGCTCAAATCACCATACCTCTTCCATCAGCAAAAGTCGCTCACACAGGGAGCGCATTTCTATCCTTGTAATTTCAAATTCCTGCTTTATCGAGTCTTTGTTTTCTCTTGTCGATGTCCTCGGCGGTTGTCTTTCTTTCGTCGACACGTTTTGCTTCGCAATCCACGTCGCCGAGGGGCTCTGTAGACACCCCGCTTGGACCTCTCACCCCGATTGCATACAAAGTATTTTTATTTAACTTATTTTCATTAATTTCTGTTACTTCGGTTAAGTTCCTAACTGATTCCGTTAGTTTTGGATAAACTGCATAACAGAGTTAACTTTTAGGGTCATTCTGTCATTCTGTCATTTTTCACCCGCGGGCGCTTCCGGCACTGACAGTGAGCCGCGCGGCGCGTCCCTCCCCAAAAGCCGGACCCGCGCGCTTTCCCACTTTGGCAGTAACGGATTGCACCTTATTCCCCCCCTTTTCTTATTTACAAACATCTTTTTTTTATCACAAAACCCATCTTTTTACATCCACATTCATCCCCCTTTTCTCATTAACTCCCAATCCCAAATTCTAAGCCTTTTCCCAAAACTAATATTTCTTCATTTATTATTTGATTTCTTTTATTTCTTTTATTTTTCTTTTATTCATTTATTTATTTGTGATTGGCCCATTCCATTTCACATGGATGAAATTTCCCTCCATCATTTCCCTCTCTTTTTTACCTATAAAAACATCATCTTCTACCTTGAAAAGGACTTCTTTTTGGACTCTTTTGGACTTCTTTTTGGACTCCAACCTTGATTCACCAACTACATTAGACACAAATTCTCCCAACAAGAGTTCTTAGTAACAAGACTCTACACAAATTGTTCTACAACAATTCATTACAACAACAACACTTTCAAGTCAAGGTTCCAAGTCCTCTTTCTCAAGGTACAACTCCATTTTCTTCCTTTGTTTTCTTCTTCTTGATGTATGCAATCCCCATTAATGGGACATGACCAACATGACTACTTCACATATTGAAGTTAGTTAAGGTTATCTCCCTACATTTTAATCTTAACTTTAATTCACCATGTTAATTTCTCTTCATCTCTTAATGTAATTCTTTAACATTACTTGTTACATGTAATCTTTATCATTAACTAAATAAAACAATTCTATTTTATTTCCCTTTATTTCCTCTTTTCTTCTCATCACAATTGTTAGCACATTTCTATTTAATTAATTGAAGGACATGTAAATATTAGAACACCAATAGTAGCAAGACCCGCGTAAGCGGGGCGGAGTGGGTGTTTAAGTACTTCCCACTCCGTCACCTAACCCTCGAACCCTTCTCTCCGAATCTCTGTTTTGTACATAAATTAGGCTATTCTAGGTTTTTCTTATGTTCTTTAAAAACATAGGTGGCGACTCTAAACACATCTAAAACAAGTTAGACATCCTAGGATAATTCACCGCTCTAGCCAAGCCGTGGTTCCCGGGGTATCTACACATGGCTCCCGCCCTTTGTGGCACATTACTTTGTTATTGGTTCCTCCGGTACCAGGGATTTCTCTTCAGCTTTCATGCTATTACGAAGATGTTGATGGTTGATTATTGAAGCTGTGCAGCGACTTTTATTTGGTTTATCGGTTTGGAAAACCTTGGCTATATCCTTTGTTATGTGTTTATTTCCGCTGCTATCTGATATATGATAATTCCTATGTGTTATGTGATTTATTATTGATTATTGCATCATAGCATGTCATGTAGTTGCATTAGTAACTTATTGAGATTTATCTCACCCCCTTTCTTTTTTATCTTTGTTTTTCCTTAACCCCCCCCCCAGGTGGAAAGGATTAGACTCGCTGATCACGAGACAGGACGTCGAGTGGGTTCGATCTTTGGGGCAGGTTGATATTGGTGGGTTTACATTATATAAATGTGTAACCTTTTTGGGATATTTGTACCAACATTGACGTCTTTAGGATTTGTATATTTTATACTTTAGCGTATAAGCTTATGGAGTTATATAGTTTTATTTTGTGGTTGTTTAAATTGTTTTCCAAAACCTTGTGTTATCCCTTTTGGTATAAAAGGAAATTTTTATCTCCATTATTTTAGAGTTTATTGTTTAAGTCGACGTCCAGCTCGCGATCTCGGGCCCGTGGGGTTCGGGGTCGCGACAGTTGGTATCAGAGCTATGGTTTAGCTCTAAGTATAAGTCTAGGTGGACTAGTATGACCTAGGAGGGTAGTTGTGTTCGGAGTGAGTAACGGTTGATGTTTTATGCAGGTAATTGTTTCCAATGGCTAGAAGAAGAACAGGTGAAGGTTCTAGTGGGGCTCAGAATCAGAATGATCTTCGGGAAGAGAACCGTGCCATGTTCCAGTGAATGTTTGATGCGGCCATGAAGGCTATACATGACCAAGGTCCGAGAGTAGATCAAGCACCACCACCCCGATATGGTTTGGAGCAATTCTTGAAACTGAAACCGGCAGAGTTCGATGGTGAGCCTGATATGAAGAAGGCCGAACTATGGGTTGAGTCTATGGAGAAAATCTATGATGTGTTTGGGTGCACAGATGAGGATAGGGTCCGGTTTGCGGCTTATAAGCTTGTGGGTGCCGCCGAGCATTGGTGGAAAGGGGTTAAAGCTAGTTGGGATGACACTCACACTGTGTATGCATGGGATTTGTTTGTGCGGAAGTTCAAAGAGCATTTTATCCCGGTAGTGGATCAGAACCGAAAGGAGATCGAGCTTCTCAACTTGGAGCAAGGTTTGTTGTCTATAGCTCAGTACTCGGCTAAGTTCACAGAATTAGCCCGGTATTATGACTATCTTGTGCGGACCGAGGAGCAGAAAGCTATGAGATTCATCCGGGGTTTGAAGATTTCTATTCGGACTCAGCTTATAGCCTAGAGGATTGTGACATTTCAGGATGGGGTAGACCGTGCCTACCTTATCGAGCAAGATATTGGGGAACATAAGAGGAAGACCGAGGTATCTAACCCGAGTAAGCAAGGAGCGCAGAGCAAGTCACAACCAAGGATTGATAACCGAGGTAACTTTGGGGGACAATCTCAGTCCCGAGGGCAACCGATTCCAAGGAACCCGGGTATTACTTCCGGGAACCAAGGGAACCAAAATAGGAGACTTTGTTCCTATTGGCAAAAGGAAGGCCATTCAGAGGACCGTTATTGGAAGAAGCAGGGAAGGTGTACCAATTGTGGCCAAATGGGGCATTATGTGAGGGATTGTCCGAGGAATAGAGGTCAACCGTCTGGGGTAGGAGCTGGTGCTCCACAGGGTCAGAAAAGGGACACTTCGGGAAAGCCCAAGGTCCAAGGGAAAGTGTTTGCAATGAATCAACAACAAGCTACAGATGATCCCACAGTTATTGGAGGTATTATTTCTATATCTAGTGTGAGCGTACGAGCGTTAGTAGATCTAGGATCATCTCATTCTTACATTTCTGTGCAATTTTCTTCTCTGCTAAATGCTGCATCTGAGTCATTGCCTTATGTGTTAGAGGTGTCTACTCCTATGGGAGAGTGTTTGGTGACTGATAGAGTCTTTCGTGCTTGTGATGTGGTTATATGTGGTCGTGTCTTATGTGCGGACTTGGTAGTCCTTCCCATTCAAGACTTTGATGTTATTTTGGGTATGGATTGGTTTAGCAAGTTTCATGCTTCTGTTGATTGTCATAGGAAAGTTGTTACTTTTTATATTCCCGATGTGCCTAAGTTTACTTTTGAGGCTATGCCTTTTGGTAGAAATTTTCGTATAATTTCTTATGTGAAAGCGAGAAAATTATTGCATCGTGGTTGTGAGGGGTATTTGGCTAGTGTTCTTGATACTAGGAAAGAATCCCCTAGTTTGGAGAGTGTTCGGGTAGTTAGGGAATTTCCCGATATTTTCTCTTCTGAGTATGATATGCCTCCCGATCGTGAGATAGAATTTTGTATAGATCTTTTGCCGGGTACGGCTCCGATTTCAAAGACACCGTATAGATTGGCTCCCGCAGAGTTGAAGGAACTAAAGGCTCAGTTGCAAGAGTTGCTTGATCGAGGGTTTATCCGCCCTAGTGTTTCCCCGTGGGGAGCACCGGTTTTGTTTGTGCGGAAGAAAGATGGTTCGTTGAGATTGTGTATTGACTACCGAAAGTTGAATCAGGTTACAGTGAAGAACAAGTATCCTCTACCTCACATCGATGATTTGTTTGATCAGCTTCAAGGCTCAGTTGTGTTCTCTAAACTTGATTTGCAGAGTGGGTACCATCAATTGAAGATTCGATCGGAAGATGTTCCGAAGACTGCCTTCGCACTCGTTATGGTCATTACGAATTCTTGGTTATGCCGTTTGGGTTGACGAACGCGTCTGCCGTATTTATGGATTTGATGAACCGGGTTTTCCATCCTTATCTTGATTTGTTCGTGGTGGTCTTTATTGATGATATACTCGTCTACTCTAAATCTCGAGAGGAGCACGAGCAACACTTGAGGACAGTTTTATCCGTTCTTGCGAGGGAGAAATTGTTTGCGAAGTTTAGTAAATGCGAATTTTGGCTCGAGAAGGTTTCATTTCTGGGTCATGTTATTTCTAAAGACGGGATTTTTGTGGATCCTTCAAAGATAGAAGCCATAGTGGATTGGAAGAGACCCGAGTCAGTGACCGAGATCAGAAGTTTTCTGGGTTTAGCCGGTTATTACAGAAGGTTTATAGAAGGGTTTTCGAGGATTGCTACTCCGATGACTCAGTTGACCCGGAAGAATGTACCGTTTGAGTGGACCGAGAAATGTGACAAGAGTTTCGAGGAATTAAAGAAGAGGTTGACTACCGCTCCGATCTTGACCTTGCCTAATGGGAATGATGATTTAGTAATTTATAGTGATGCTTCGAAAGAGGGTTTGGGTTGTGTTTTGATGCAGAACAGGAAGGTGATTGCCTATGCTTCGAGGAAGTTGACCCCTAGTGAACAGAATTATCCTACTCACGACATGGAGTTAGCGGCTATTGTATTTGCGTTGCATAAGTGGAAGCACTACCTTTCTGGGGCGAAGTTTGAAATTTTTACCGATCACAAGAGCTTGAAATACCTTTTCTCCCAGAAAGAGTTGAATAATAGGCAACGCCGATGGATGGAATTGTTGAAGGATTACGATTGTACGATTTCCTATCACCCGGGAAAAGCAAATGTTGTTGCCGATGCGATTAGTAGAAAGTCTTATGTGGCTTCGATGATGGTCCGTGAGTGGAAAATGCTTGAGGATGTTCGAGATTGGTCTCCTCGTGAATCGAGACATGGGGCTATTTTTGCCAATATTAGGGTGTCTCCGACCCTAATCCAGAGGATAAAGGAAGCTCAGAAAGAAGATCCCGAGTTGGTGAAGATAATGGGTAAATTGAAGGAAAAGAACTTCGAGGATTTTTCTTTGAGTTCGAGTGGAGTTTTGACTTTTCGTGATCGTTTGTGTGTACCCGATGTTGGTGGAATAAAGAGGCAAGTTTTAGATGAGGGTCACAAATCGAGATATACTATCCATCCCGGGAGTACGAAGATGTATCAGGATTTGAAGCAACAATTTTGGTGGATTAATATGAAGAGGGAAATAGCTGAGTATGTATCGAAATGTTTAACTTGTCAGCAGGTCAAAGCCGAACATCAGAGACCCGCAGGACTACTTCAGCCGTTAGAGATTCCGGAGTGGAAATGGGAGCATGTGACCATGGATTTCGTTACGAGACTACCTCGTACCCGTAGGAAGTATGACAGTGTTTGGGTGATCGTGGATAGATTGACCAAGAGTGCCCATTTCTTGCCTATTGACATCAGATATTCGATGGAGAAGCTTGTGACCCTTTATATCGATGAGATCGTTAGATTGCATGGGGTTACGGTTAGCATTGTGTCAGATCAAGACCCGAGGTTTACTTCTAGATTCTGGAAGGCGTTTTAGGAAGCTTTGGGTACAGATTTGCGATTCAGTACATCTTTTCACCCTCTGACAGATGGTCAATCCGAGAGGACCATTCAGATTTTGGAAGATATGTTGCAAGCTTGTTCGATAGACTTTTCCGACTCTTGGGATTCGCACCTACAGTTAGTGGAGTTCTCTTACAACAATAGTTATCATGCTAGTATCTAGATGGCACCGTATGAGGCTTTGTATGGAAGAAAGTGTAGATCGCCTATCTGTTGGGATGAGGTCGGTGAAGCAAAGATCGTGGGTATTGATATGCTTCAGGATTCAGTTGAGAAAGTTAGAGTTATCCGGGATCGATTGGAAACAGCCCAGAGTTGACATAAGAGCTATGCAGATTACCGAAGGCGAGATCTTAGTTTTCAGACAGGTGATTTTGTGTTCTTGAAAGTATCTCCGAAGGTGGGTATTCGAAGGTTCAGGAAGAAAGGTAAATTGGCTCCGAGGTTTATAGGTCCGTTTGAGATTTTGGGAAAAGTGGGACTTCTTGCGTATCGACTTGCGTTACCGCCATCTTTGGACCGGTTACATAATGTTTTTCACGTTTCTATGCTTTGGAAGTATGTTCATGATCCATCTCACGTGTTACCGAGGATACCAGAGGATATTGAGCCCGATATGACTTATGAGGAACGACCGGTTCGGATCCTAGATTCTAAGGTTAAGGATTTGAGAAACAAAAGCATTGCGTTGGTTCGAGTTCTTTGGAGGAATCATAATATCGAGGAGTCGACGTGGGAGCTTCGAGAGGAGATGGAGCGTAGATATCCGTGGCTTTTTAATTCGGGTAAGTCTCGTTAAAATTTCGGGTCGAATTTTCTTTAAGGGGGAGTGAATGTCACGACCCGAAAACTAGGCTCTATTTTATTAGTAATAAATAATTATTATTTATTTATTTGCTTATTTATTTATTTAAATTATTATTTATTTAAATATTTATGTGTGCATTTTATGTGTTATAATAATTTATGCCTAGCATTTTATTTGGGTTAGTGTAGTATTGTTGGGTTTTAATTGTTAGTAGGGAGTGTAAGTATTTGTGTGTAGTGTAGAGGAGGGGGCCTAAGTGTAAATTCTTTTAAATCATTTTAACTACTCCATCCCTACTCCTCATATTCTCCCTACTCTTCCCCTTCCCCCTCACTCTCAGCATACTTCTCTCTCTCTCTCTCTCTCTCTCCATTGTCAAAAAAAAGGGTAAGTTTTCTTCTTCCTTCTCTCTTCATTTCCTTCCTCTTCCTCTCATTATTTCTCATTTCTTAAAACGTGAAACTTGTTTAGATCGTCGATAGGATTGTAGGAAGCCAAAAACATTTGAAATCCATCATCTTTGGGAAATCTCAAGTAAGTTGCTTTTCCCCCATTTTTATGCTAAAATGTTCATACCATGCTTATATAATGCTTGAGTTGTTATATTTGAAGTTTGGTTGAGTTTAGAATTTATTTGGAATTTATTTGAGTTTTGGTCAAAAATGGTGATTCTAGGAATGTTGGGTTTGAATCTTGATCTTGGGTGATAAATGGTGTTATTTGGGTCCCCATCCTAGATATAAGTTGTTTTGGTACATTTTGGAACTTGTTAAAGGAGTTGATTTTGAGTATTTTGTGTTTTGGTGGATTTTGGGTCGAAATTGTGTGAACCCAGCTCTGTTTTCCGGCTTAAAACCAGACCAGGCGTTGGCCCGGTTTGGTCCAGGCGCCCGCCCGCCCTACCTTTTCCAGCGGCCAGACCTTCTGGTCAAATGAGCGCCCGCTCGCCCCTACCCAGGCGCCCGCCCGCCCGCCTGCTTGGAATTTTGCCCTTTTTGCTTGGCTTAAGACTAACGGCTTACCTAGTTTAGGTTTCCTTCTTCTAATTAACTTAAGATAACACCGTGGAACACTTTATTAAGTGGAATTGATTCTTTTGTGAATAAATATGTTATGGAATTTGATTAAGTATCATTTTGGGAATGTGGTTCATCCTTGATGTGTTGTTTGGATTGGTTTACCTTTGTGGTAATTTATTTGGATTGGTTCCCTACTTTGGAATCATTAGTTGTTTATCGTGCTAGTATTTTATTACTTAGCATTTATTTGAAAGTCCAGCTGGTATTTGTGGTTGTGTCGGGCGATGCGAGATATTGTGATGGCACCGGCCAAGTCCATTATGGTGTCGACCATTGTTTTGCCCTTATTTTCCTCTTCCAGATTGGCCTTGGTTGAGACGTTTGGAGCATGACTTTGTGGCATGGCTCCCGCCCTTTGTGGCACATTACTTTGTTATTGGTTCCGGTACCGGGGATTTCTCTTCAGCTTTCATGCTATTACGAAGATGTTGATGGTTGAATATTGAAGCTGCGCAGCGACCTTTATTTGGTTTATCGGTTTGGAAAACCTTGTCTATATCCTTTGTTATGTGTTTATTTCCGTTGCTATCTGATATATGATAATTGCTATGTGTTATGTGATTTATTATTGATTATTGCATCATAGCATGTCATGTAGTTGCATTAGTAACTTATTGAGATTTATCTCACCCCCTTTCTTTTTATCTTTGTTTTTCCTTAACCCCCCCAGGTGGAAAGGATTAGACTCGCTGATCATGAGACAGGACATCGAGTGGGTTCGAGCTTTTGGGGCAGGTTGATATTGGTGGGTTTACATTATATAATTGTGTAACCTTTTTGGGATATTTGTACCAAACATTGACGTCTTTAGGATTTGTATATTTTATAACTTTAGCGTATAAGCTTATGGAGTTTATACTAGTTTTATTTTGTGGTTGTTAAATTGTTTTCCAAAACCTTGTGTTATCCTCTTTTGGTATAAAAGGAAATTTTTATCTCCATTATTTTAGAGTTTATTGTTTAAGTCGACGTCCAGCTCGAGATCTCGGGCCCGCGAGGTTCGGGGTCGCGACATAAGTTCTCTTGGACTTGCCGCTCAAAAACACTTGGTCAGATTTGTATTATGATCCATTAGTGATCTCTAGAATTTAGTCTTTGTTTCCGGCAAAGGCGTGCTTGTAATAGACTAGAGATATCTAATAGTACTCTTAACCCAAATCCAAGTTCTGACCAAACTTGGTAGAGGACATAGCAGTATTTACACTGTGAACCTCTCCAAATCATTGTCTCCCATGTTGCTTACTTTATCCTTGCCGGTTGGAACTCTATCAGGGCAGATCGCATATGGTTGTACTGATTCATTGTAATTTCCATTGACCAATCTCTTGAAACTGTATTGAACTCTCAGAAACTACTTCGTGTTTAAACCAAGCTCTCAAAACCATTTCATACTGAATTTGTGTGAGTTAAACTAAGTCATATCTTCTCCACTGCGCTTACTGATAATAGTTTGCAAACTGATAAGTGACTTTGTATTTATAAAAGTGTTTCTTTGTAAAAGTTTTTAAAAAGGCTATTCACCCCCCCTTCTAGCCTATTTTCCTACCAATTGGGCCTAACAATTGGCATTAGAGCTTGGAATTTTGAAAGAAATTTCCAAGCTTTGCAGCTTGTTTGCCGATACCATGGCAGGAAAAATCATACAGTCATTCAACATCACCACCATCCCGTTGTTGAATGTCAAGGAGTTTGGTGTCTGGGAATCTCGTATGATAAAGTATATGAACTCAATCGAGGATCGGTTGATGAAGGTCATAGAAGGTGGTCCAATCATTCCTTTAAAAGTCTCAACCACTTATACACCTATTCCCCCCACTCCGCTGACACAACATGCTGATCGTGACACTGAACAAGAAACCCATGTTCAGATTGAGGAAACTCTGGTTGAAAAACCCAGAGAGGAATGGACCGATGACGACAAACTTTCAGCTGCCCTAGATGGAAAAGCATGCCACATTATCTCTTATGGTTTGGATGACAAGCAATAGAAACTCATTGACTTGTGCTCCACTGCTCAAGAATGCTGGAACAAACTCCTTGCGTACTTTGAAGGAGATGAGCAGGTGAAGGACAAAAGACTCTACGACTACATTGCTGAGTTTGAATCCTTCAAGAAACAAGATGGTGAATCTCTCAGGAGTGCCTACGACAGATTCTGCGAGGTAAGTAATTTATGTGCTTCATTAGGAAAGATTTATACCATGAAAGACCTAAATATTCGTTTTCTAAGTTCTTTGGGAAATGAGTATCATATCAAGGTCACTGCTGTTAGAGAGGTTAGAGACTTAAACAAGACTTCTATTCAGAATCTTGTATCTATTCTATTCTTGTATGAGATAGAACTGCAAAAACTTAACGTTCTCGATAAAAAATTCAAAAACTTGTCTCTATCAGCTCAGCCTCAGGTATCCTTCCCTTCAAATAAATTCCCTCCTATAGATTCCCATTAAACACCCTGCAGCTCCAAAAAACCCAGAAGTAAACACTGACAAACCTATGGAAGAAGATGAATTCGCCGCCTTCGCCAGAAACTATAAAAGGTTTAAAGACTTCAAAAAGATGCAGAAAGGAAATTACCAGCAACAAAAGTCTTTCACATCACCATTTCAAAAACCAGCAAGCTACAACAAACTCTCCACCAGTGCTACTGATGGAGAGAACAACAAAGGTGACTTGTTCTGCTTCAACTGCAGAAAACCTGGTCACTTTGCTTCCAAATGTCCTCAACCAAAATATGAGTATGTGAGGAAGTTATTCAGCAAGAGACATCCTAAGTCTCGAAGCTTTGTTGCCGATGAAAGCACAGAAAAGGCCTTGCCAGTCTGGTGTGAAACTGACTCAAACGAAGATGCCGATAAAGATGAAGATGCCGATGTAAGTTTTGTTGCCCTAGAATTGGAAGATGCCGATACATTATCATTACCGACTCCAGTCTACCGAGATCTATCTCCTCCAAGAACTCTAATCAGAGAAGAAACTGCTGGAAAACCTCAACCACACTTCAAAGAGATTTGTGTCAAAGCAGAAAACCCTTATGGATACAAAGTTCATTAAGTGGGAACCTCACTCTATGGCCAGTGTACCTATTCTCACTTCACTGCCGTCAAACCAACACCCTTACCGATGACAAGGAAGTTCTCATTTACTGAACATCCTAGCATTGCCAAAAGCCTATCAAAACACATCTCTTCTCTACCCAACTTCTCTCCTGAACCTATTACCTCTGCCCCAAAAATTTTAGCTGATCCCTTTCCTGAAATATCCAAAGCAGAAAAGGTAGAGACAATGGATGAACTTTTTATTGATCATGAGAAGCTGAGTAGCGTTCATAAAGTGATGGTTGTTGATTTCAATAGAATTTCTGCAGAGAATGACTTGCTTATATCTGAACTTAAAGTTCTCAAAGGACGTGAGCTTGAGTCTTTTCCTCTAAAGAAAGAAAACCTGGATCTCAAAAGCCAAGTGGCAGTATTGATAGATCAGATCAAAGATCTTGTGAAAAGAAACGATTATCTCTCAAGGACTATTGATTCTTACACAAAATCTAGAGTTGCTGTTGAAACAATCCTACAGACCCAAATGTCATATAAGGACCAATCTGGGTTAGGATTTGATTCCAGCAGCAGTAGCTCTACTGAAACTTGTGCGACCGAGAAAAAGGATGAGAAAGTTGAATGTAGTCCTGTTAACTCAGTGCATAAGGATGCTAAGCCAATATACAGTGCTGTGGCTATGAAGTATCCTAAGAACCAGAACAAAAGGAATGATAAGAACAAACAAAGATATGTTAAGGTTGCTGATACTGAGTCTGCCGATAATGGTATTCTTGGTGAATACATCAGCAGAGCAAGTGTTGCTGGTCTAACCACCTCTGCTGCCGATGAACAAGTACCTAAAAAGGTAACTGCCAAAGGTAAACAGAATGGAAAGAAAGGCAACACTATCACCTTTAAACCTACTAAGTTTGTGCCTGCTCAATTCTCTAGTTCTGCCGATGCACTGACTAAACAGAATGATGTTCTACCGACTCCACAGCCTATCAGTCAAGTGAGATGTTCTAATTGTTCTGATTATGGTCACAAGGCTCATGAATGCCTCTTGAAGCACCTATCTGGACCCACTGAGGTTGCATCCTCTAGTGGTGGCCAGATGTGGTTGCCAAAGAGGAACTAACCCTTGGACCCAATAATAAGGGGGACCATAAGCATACTGTTTTATTTCAGGAATGCTTTATGGCCTCAACTGGTGCAAGCAAGGATTTGTGGATTCTAGATAGTGGCTGTTCAAGACACATGACAGGATTTGCAGATCTACTTGCCGATATCTCAGAAGCATCAGGTCCCCCAGTGGTTTTCGGTGATAATGCCAAAGGAAAAATCATCGGCGTAGGTACCATCAAGAGAGGTGCAGTAACTGTACAGAAGGTCTCTCTAGTGGATGGTCTGAAACACAACCTTCTATCAATATCACAATTCTGTGATAAAGGAATGCAATGTGTATTTACTACATCCAGTTGCTATGTGAAAGACACTGCTTCCAGCAAAACTCTTCTCACTGCCAAACGTAAAGGTAACATTTATTCAGTATACTTAAGTGCTTTTACTGGTGTTGCTAATGTTTGTTTTGTAGCTAAGAACATCAGTGAGAACTTATGGATATGGCACAAGAGACTCAGTCACTTGAACTTCAAATATCTATCTAAGCTTACCGGTTCAAATCTAGTTACCGGTCTGCCTCAAGTGTTTGCTGATCAAGCAAAGAAATGCAAGGCCTGCCAGCTTGGAAAACAACATAAATCATCCTTCCGAAGAAAGCCCTGCATGTCAACTTCTAAGTTCCTCCAATTGCTATATATGGATCTATTTGGCCCCACAAGTATAGCAAGTATTGGGGGAAGTAGATACACCTTGGTTGTAGTAGATGATTTCTCTAGATATACTTGGGTAGAAACTTTCAGTAAAGATGACACATATGCCGTTGCTACCAAGTTATTTTGACTACTACAAACCCAGAAAGAATGCGATATCATCAGTATGAGATCAGACAACGGCACTGAATTCAAGAACAATGGTATTGCTCAGTATTGTGATGATCATGGCATAGACCACAACTTCTCAGCTGCCGGTACACCACAACAAAATAGTGTCGTTGAGAGAAAGAACAGAACTCTCATTGAAGCTGGTAAGACCATGATTGCTGAAGCTAGGCTGCTAAAATACTTTTGGGCTGAAGCCATCAATACCGCCTGCTTCACTCAGAACAGATCTCTAATCAACAAATTCTATAACAAGACTCCTTATGAACTCTGGAGAGGCAGAATTCCCAACATTGGATTCTTCAAAATATTTGGCTGCAAATGTTACGTGCTTTACAATGGTAAGGAGTACAGAGGTAAATTTGATGAGAAAGCTAATGAAGTAATCTTTGTTGGATACGCTAAACATAGTAAGGCCTTTCGAGTTTTTAATAAGAAACTTCTGAAAATTGTTGAATTTGGTCATGTAACCTTTGATGAATTTGATTTGTTAGAGTCTGACAAGACTCCAAATAGTACTAATGCTTCTAGTGCTCATGAGACAGGTGAATCCTGTAATTCTAACCCTGCAGGTCAAGTACCAGCTGCTGATCCAGTCATTTCAGTAGAAGAACCAGCAGATACTCAGTATTTTCCATCATCAGCAGATCATGATCATACTGATAACTTTCATAATCCATTTGCTGATGCAAACACTGCTGATCATCCTGAAGACAGAACTAGCCCTCAACCAATTTCTATTATAAGACCTAATCCTCTAAGTTTTCATCCACCTCTCACTCAAAACTCTTCTTCTCCTCCACCATCTGCTGACCTTGATCCTCCTTTAGAATATTTGCAACAAGAATCAGTAAGACATGATGTGCTGAGAGAAGTCAGAGCAGTTCATGATCATCCATTAGAACCAAAGAAGACTGAAGAAGCTCTTGCCGATCCTGGTTGGGTTGAAGCCATGCAAGAGGAACTGAATCAGTTTGAAAGATGCAATGTGTGGGAACTAGTACCAAAACCAACCTCTCAACAAGTTATTGGTACTAAGTGGGTCTATAGAAACAAGTTGGATGAAGTTGGGAATATTATTAGAAACAAGGCAAGGTTAGTTGCTAAAGGCTACCGACAAGAAAAAGGGATTGACTACAACGAGACATTTGCTCCGGTGGCAAGATTGGAAGCTATAAGACTTTTCTTAGCCTATGTCGCCTTCAAAGAATTCAAATTATATCAAATGGACGTGAAAAGTGCTTTCCTGAATGGAGAACTCCAAGAAATTGTGTACGTTGAACAACCACCTGGTTTTGAGGACTCCAAGAAGCCTGATCATGTCTACCGATTGAAGAAAGCTCTCTATGGCTTAAAGCAAGCTCCAAGGGAATGGTATGAAACCCTATCTAAGTTCTTACTTAGTGATAGCTTAGGTTTCACTCGAGGTAAAATCGATACTACTTTATTTGTTGCCAAGCATAAGGGTCACTCATTGTTTGTTCAAATATATGTCGATGATATTATTTTTGGTTCTACTAACGAATCACTTTGCAAGAGATTTGAGAAGCTAATGCAGAGCAAGTTTGAGATGAGCATGATGGGTGAACTAACATATTTCCTTGGACTTCAAGTCAAGCAAACCCACGAAGGAATATTCATCAGTCAAGCCAAGTACGCAAAAGAATTAATCAAGAAATTTGGCTTTGAAAATGCTCACTCTCAAAGCACACCGATGGGCACTAACATTCATTTAGATAAGGATGAGTCAGGTAAGAAAGTAGATATGACACTCTACCGAGGTATGATTGGCTCACTCCTCTATCTAACTGCCAGTAGACCAGATATTATGTTTGTTGTTTGTGTTTGTGCCAGGTTTCAAGCTGACCCTAGGGAATCTCATTTGTAGGCTGTTAAACGCATTATTAAATACTTTTGTGGCTCTGCTAACCTTGGATTATGGTATGCTAGAGATTCATCTTTTAATCTAATAGGTTATTCAGATGCAGACTTTGCAGCTTGTAGGGTAACCAGAAAAAGTACTAGTGGAACTTGCCAATTTCTTGGTGATCAGTTGGTGTCTTGGTTATGTAAAAAGCAAGCATCAATTTCCACTTCTACTACTGAGGTTGAGTACATAGCTGCCGGTAGTTACTGTTCACAAATTCTTTGGATGAAGCAGCAGCTGGTTGACTATGAAATTTCATCTCAAGTTTGTCCTATTTATTGTGACAACCAATCTGCAATCTCGGTTTCCAACAATCCGGTCATGCACTCCAAAACCAAGCACATAGACATCAAATACCACTTTCTGAAAGAACATGTAGAAAAGGGAAATGTTGTGCTGCTCAAGGTTCATATCGACTTCCAAAGAGCATACATACTGACAAAGCCCTTAGATCAGAAAAGATTTGAATTCCTCAGAGGTGAACTAGGTATGATTGATTTCTATGGTTAAAACTGTGCTAACTTTGTTACCTATGTTAGTCTGCCGATCAAATCAGCAAAGCAACTATGTTTTGCCGACGAACATTATGCCGATAATCTCTTGCCGATAAACATCTTGTCAAATTATGTCTTGCCGATCTACAAAAATTCAAAGATTTAAAATTCATCAGTAGATCTCCTCTTAACGGATAAGGATTCTCTGACACATGAAGTAAGCATAGTCAAATCAAAGGTACAATCGGTCACACCATCTCTCTGACACGTGTGTGCACCGCCTTACCCAAATCGTGTCAAAGATTTATCCTAAATCCTTGTGATAAATCAGTAAGGTAACTTTTATGCTTACTATATTATTATTGCCTTCTTTACCCTTTCTCTCTCCTAAGTTTAACCGTCTATTTTAAAACCGTCCAGTGCGCGCATTAAATTCATTGTGTGCGCACGTACTCCGATATACTCGCTACAGTTAAACTCATCATTAATTCTCTTTCTCCCATTTAAACCCTTCATATTCTCTCTCTCTCTTCCATAACATATAAAAGCTTCACTTAAAACTCTTCTTATTCTTTTCACTCTTCACTCTCCCTGTTGCTTGTGTTCACCTTCATCATCTCGTATTTCCTACCAGTTTTTAACTGATCTTACTCCTGGTAAATACTTGATGATTTTACACTTGCTTTCCAAACTTATTTTGATTTATCTGATTTTAACTTGTGAGATTTCTTGAGTGTTTTTGCAGAAAATGTCTAGCAACAAGAAGATATCTATAGAGGCTACGTTGACTCTCTGTTCTTCGACGACTCAACCGATGGGGATTTCTTGAAGAATTTATTGATTGGCTCTCTACTCGATTCCCTTCATCTCTCCGACAGGGATTGAATTCATCTTTCTAAATCCAGTACAAGAGTTCTTCTCAAATGCCTCAGTTATAACTGCTCCAAATGACCCTTCTACTTTTGTCTCCATTAACTCCTCTGTCGCAGGCGTTCCTATCTCTGTATCTCCATCGTCTATTTCAGAAGTATTTCCTTTACTTGGGGAATAAGGGTGTTAACTCCATTATTGATGACAAGACCTTGGACAAGGCTTGGACTCTAATGAGAGGAGCCGGTCCTAAGCTTAGTGGAGATAATCATCTGAAGGCTCATTACAGGAGGAGATTCTATGCACTTGCCGAGATTGTTGACAGATGCTTGGTCTGCAGATCTGGATTCAACTGGTGTGCCTACCTGTTCAGGGTCATTGCTATTGCTGCTGTTAAATGGAAGGAGGATAGAAGGAAGAGCAAGGCTTACTCTGGTAAGGGATGCCATTATATGCAGATTAGCACCATCCTAAGGCGCAACTCAGCGATCGTTAGAGCTTCCCCAGCACCTCCAAGTTTTGACTTTTACAAACTCAAATCTTTCAACCTTTCCGATTGGAATAGGATCACTAAGAAGGCTTCTACCGGCACAGTAGTTGTTCAAGCTGCTGGTTCTCCAAAATAGAAAAAGGCAAAGAATGTGGTTAAGGTTGCTACTGTTGCTCCTACGACGTTTCTACTCCTGCTCCTTCTACCAACAGGATCCTTGCTGACTCAACTCCTGTTGCTCCTAGAAAAAGGAAGTTAGTCAAGGCTGCTGATAAAGAGCCATCCAAAAAGTCAAAAATCATATCTGCCGGTGAATCATCTGCCGTTCGAAAGCCAAAGCCTGCTGATCATGTTCAGTCTGTGACACTTCCAGCTGCTGATCCTAGAGCCAAAATGATAAGATTTTCTCCATCACTTTTCTCTGGTATTTCACTGACTTCTCCTGTGATTAAAGCTGAAGTAGAAGACCTTGCTAAAGACCCTATTGCCGATGTATTGAAGAAATCTGCTGTTGTAAGAAGATGCAGGCCAATAAGAAACCCCACTTTCCATTCTTTCTATCGCAACCATTGGTCCTTCACTAATAAGGTCCTACCAAAGAATTGGGTGTTTCCCATTGATCATCTCCATCCCTTTATTCGCCGAATGCTCCCATTGATCATCTCAAAAATTTCAAAGGTTATCAGAAACTGAGCTCAGATTAAACTTTGAGCGCTTCTTTGATCTGCTGCCGATTTCCTAGAATCAAGTCTACCTCTTCCAAGATAGAATTCGTCAAGACTTGATGGTTCAAAGTGTTTGGGTCGCCTATGCTGATGTATTTAATCAGCAGTCCAACTTTTTGGAATCTGATCCCTATCAATTGGGAAGACCAAAAGATAATGATGATTTACTGATCTACAATGATAGTGAAACCATCTCTGCTGGTCACCTTGCTGATCAATTCTTGTAGAAAGTGAAGAAAGCCACCATTGATTTGATACAAGAATCTGCAGCATTTCTTTCCAGAACTCCTGCCGAGCAACCCGCAGTCACTCCAATTCCTTCTCCCAGTAGCTCTGTTGATGTTGCTGACTTTGTTTGCGCTCACAACGCTGCTGGTGACACTCTCACTACTTCTTCTGACTCAATTAATGAGTTGGACAAAATGCCGATAAGCATAGTCTTTAAAAAGCCTTCTTCTGATCAACTCAAATAGCTACTGCTCCTACCTTTGTGTCATCTGCTGAAGCATTTGTTGACTCAGTACTAACTAGTGATGGCTCTAAGCGTGGCTCTGCTGATAAATCTGTGGAAAAGATTGTTGAGAAAACTTCAGACACTCAACCTGCTGATGAAGACCAGCTTGCATCATTTAAGCGAACTACAGACACTCATGTTGCTGATAAAGCTGCTGATGAGGAGTTACCAATTTTAGGAGGAGCAAGTGCTGATGAAGACCTTGCTGATGAACCAACTTCAGACACTCATCAATCTGAGCAAACTACTGACACTCAGATCATTCTTGCTGATGAAGCCTCTGAGAAAACTTTGGCCACTCAGATTATTCAGGTCTCTCTCTCTTCTACTGATGTGATCCTGTGGAACCTACTGGTGTTAAGGATATTATTGAGTTGGGAGGAGGTGACAATGCTGAGATAGCCGTTCCAGCTGATCAGATTGCTAACCTTGATGCGTTAATTGCTGCTGACTTGCAGTTTGAGGAATTTTAGGATGATTTACTTGCTCCTGATTCCTTTCCCCTTCTGCCTGCTCTTGAAGCTCTTCCTGCTCCAGCTATTGGATCTGCTGCTGTTGTCAGTACTGCCAATGGAAATGAAAGCTCAGATGAGATAGATCCTGAGGACTACATGGAGCTACCGACACCTACCCTACAGCAAATTCCAAATCCCTTTGGTCCAAACCATTCCTTTCTTGCTGGCTCAAATAGTGAGCATCCTACATTCTTACCATGGATCAAGCCTGATTTTAAAAGGAAGAAAGGGAAGGCTCCCCAGGTGTCAAAGCTCAAAGTGATTAAACATGTCTATGATCCTCTTCATTACTTGCCTGGGAAGATAAAGGTTGGAGGCAAAATCCACTTGCCTGGTCCCTCTCCTAAGGAGGCTTGCATCGTTACGAATGGGTGGATGAGAAGATGCTTGATGATCAAACGACGAACTTCATGATATACTTGAATTCAAAGCTACTAATTCTCGTGGTCTACTTTTCTTGGTCAAATCTGCCGCTGTTGCACTGACTTTGCCGTTGTTTCATCCTCGCCAGCGTGCTGATCACTTGGTCTATAACTCAAGGCTGATGAATGCCGGGTTGATGGCCATGATTCTTGAAGGTCGTGCCTACTTGAACTTCATTCTGGCCTTATTTCTTTCTATGGAAGATGGTGGTGTTTTCCATCTGCCTAGAGTGCGTGAAATAATTGTGCATCCTGCATCCCCTTTGCCGTTCTTCCAAAGCTTTTATGCTGCCGACCTAATCTCTTCAACATCTATTCCTGATGACTACTACATGCCTGCCGATGCTGCTGCTCTTCAAAAATTTCTGCTCCTTCCTTCTGTTCCTGTTCCTTCTTCACCCTCTGAGCTGATCATTCTTTCATCTGATGATGAGATGGTTGCTGATGATGTTTTCGTCGAGGATACTGATTTGAATAATGAAGACTTTATCTCTTCTTTGATAGTCCCATCTTCTGTCACTGTCTTCCAGCCGGCCATTATTAACAGCTTATATGAGTATTTGTGCCTTGGTGATGGAGATTTCTCAAATCAGCAAGTGCCTGCCACTCGTCCTGATATTGGTGATATGGGCCTCTCTCTTGCCGACCTGATTAAGGATGTTCACAAGGGTATTGTTAAGAGACTACTTAAGTCCAATCATGATGAGGAGAATAGGCGAGTCAAAGACTTGAGGGAGCTTCTTGCTGATAGAGAGGATCGACTCATGACGCTTTCTGAGTCTTTGGGAAACATGCATTCCATTCAAAAGCAACTTGTTGATGACCACAAACTTCAGATCAGAGACCAGAAGACTATTGAAGACGATCTAGCTTCTACCAAGACCGCTCTTGCTGATGCTCAACTAAAAATTGCTGCTCTTGAAGCCAACAACAAAATGCTGACTGAGAGATTGGAAAGTGCACAGAGAAGACAGGAGAGGAAACCTGAAAAAAAGGCTGCCGAGCAAAGAAGAAGGCCAAGCGTACTGGATCTACATCAAAGGCTGCTGATCAACCACAAGACCCTCCCGTGTCTCGAGTCAATGTAGCCAATGATATAGATATCCTGAAGATCTTCAAAGATATATCCAACAAATTCTTTGCTAAAATTTGTTTGTGTGTTTGCTTATATCATGTTATGTTTTTATAATATATCTGCTGTTCTTCATGCTAACTTTGTCTTGCAGATTATTACTCATCTGCTGATCATTACTAATCAGCAATCCATCCTTCTTTCCATTTATTTATTTTGTATTTTTTCTTTACCTTTATTGACATCTCGTGTGACTTGGCTTAGGGAATGAAAATAAATTGACATTGGTTGAAACCATTCTTTTACTAAGCTAATATAGATGTTCTAGTATAGGGTGATTGGACTTAAGCAATTAGGAGGAGATTGTTGTTCAAATATATGTCCTAGACCTAGAATTGCTTAATCCCAATCATAGTTAACACTTAGGATCCCCCAATTTTTATCGGAACCTTATTAAGGTATCCTTAGGATTCTTTGTGACCAGCACAAGGGTATTACAACTCTTCAATCAAGACAAACCAGCCAAAGGAAGCAAATCAGCAGACAAGAATTCAACTTGCCGATCAACTTAGTACTCATGTTGCCGACGACATAAACAATCAGCAAGGACAATCTGAACCTTACTGACAGTCAGGTTTCATCGTTCTATCTCAAAGTCAACTTACTGATTGTCTCTGTCCTTTCTGTACTATCTTATCAGAAAGTTGTTAATCTACTCTGTCATGATCACTGGGCCGTCTGACACCGAGCTACGTTTAGCTCTACTCTGTCTCCACTTGCTTTTTGCAGGTAACCGGTTGAGACAAAGGGGTCTTTACCCATCAGACTTTTGCAAGCATGCGTGTACTCCATATCTTCGCCATTAATGCTAAAGATACCGCATTTAATGTTCCTCAACCACCCAGCTGAAAATTCAAATTTGCAAGCCTTCTTCCTCAAGACTAAAGTCATTTACTTCCCCTATAAATAGAGGACTTAGTGCATTGAAGAAGGTTGGTGAAATTAGAGCATTGAAGAGAGTTGAATGCTTTGAGTATTCATTGAAGCTCAAACATTCTGTCCAGATAATCATTAGACATTTAATAGGACATACACTTGTTGTCAGGACCGAAAACCGTCTCTATTTTTATTAATAAATAATTAATTATTTATTTATTTATTTGATTATTTAATTATGTGCGCATTTTATATCTCATAATATTATTATGTGTCTAGCATTATTTGGTTGATTTGTGTTAAGTGTATTAGTAGGGGTGAGGGGGCCTAAGTGTAAGTTTTTAAAATCATTCTCCTACTCCCTCCCTACTTCCCCTTTCTCCCTCACTCTTCCTCACTCACACACTGCACATCTCTCTCTCTCTTTCCATGGAAAAGGTATGAATTTCCACCTCCCTTCTTCCTTCATTTTTGTCATCTTCCTCTCATCTTTTCTTAGTACTCATTATGAAATGTGTTTAGATCGTCGATAGGATCGTCTAGAGCCAAAAATATTTGAATTCCGTCATCTTTGAGAAATTTCAAGTAGTTGCTTTTCCCCATTATTATGCAAAATGTTCATTTCATGCTTGAATGGGCTTTGGTTGATATATATGATGTTGGGTTGAGTTTGGGAATTTATTTGGAATATTTTGATTTTGGTTTAAAAATGGTGATTGTTAAATGTTGCTTTAAATCTTGGTTTGGGGTTGTTAAATGATGATATTTAGGTCCCCTCTAAGCTCATAAGTAGTCCTAGTTCATTTGTTAGGTTCACTTTGAGAGTTGATTATGAGGATTTTGCTTTTGGTATGAAAATGGTGAAATTTGGTGTTCATACCCGAATTGAAGAACCCAGAAGAATCTGGGTTTGGCCGAAATCCCTAGGGGGCTGCGCAACCCTTTAGGTGCGAGCGCGCGCACCCTCCCTTGTTCAGCTTGGAAACCTTCTGATGCTTGTGGGCGTGGCACCCTTTTCGTACGAGCGCGCGCACCCTCCCCTGCCCTTTTGCAAGAACCTTCTGATCCTATAGGGCGCGCGCACCCTTTCTGCGCGGGCGTGCGCCCCCTCCGCTGTACAAGTCCTGAGCTTCACCCTCTTGTACTCTTCGTAGACAATCTTCGATAGTTCATAACTCTCTTCATCCGGACTCCGTTTTAGGTGTATAAGCTATGTTTTAAAGCTTCCTTGAGCTCTTCGAGATGAGTGAGTAGTTTTGGTTGAGTACTTGAGTTAACTGGATCCTTTGTGATCAAATGTGA
>JAOWBW010000126.1:96609-202177 GCA_026119855.1 Campanula takesimana
TCTTGATGCTGTGATTTGATTGCAAGAGTCGCCACCTCATTTTATTTTAGGGAAAATGAAGATAAAACCTTTTCAGAGAGAAGTGGGTTCGGGGGCTAAGTTACGAGAAGAGAAGGGGTTAGGCACTCTTCTCTCGCCCATGATGGTCTCTATATGCATACCACGTAAGTTCTTTTTATGCCTTTTTCCTTGGTTTTATGCCCTAACAAAATGGTGATTTAATAAATGGAGAGTCTTCCTATTCTAGGAAAGTTTGTTTTAATTCACACATGAGAGTCGGTTTTGAGTGGACTCACACTTAGTTTTGAAAAATGGTTTTAATCATTTAGTACATCAACTTAAACACATAAAGGGGTGGGGATTAATTTTTACATTTTGTACAAAAAGGGAAACAATTCCCAAATGAATAAATGTCCAAAACTCCGTCCCCAAGCATTTTCAGGGACTGCTGCTCACTCTTCTTTGTGTACCTATTCTTGTACTCATTCAATCTGGAAAGTAAAGGTCAAGAAACTTCCTAACACATTAAAAATTATACCCTGATTTTTCCCTTGATTTTAGGGGCATGTTATGGTGTCCAAACAAAGCATGCAAGCAATTCTTTTCACAGCCACAGTCTGACAGAATTTCATACATCCCTAAAGTATCCACTTTTTTCATCATTAAAACAAAAGAATCAGGGAAAACACAAAACATGAAAGTTTTCCTAACATATTAAAATTTATGATCTGGAGAGTTTCAAGTCCATAAAACAAGTTTAGGTCACACCAATAACTTCTGACATTTCATGTCCAAACAAGAACATGCTGATTCTGAGAACAGAGAGCTTAAACAAAAAATAGAAAGAGCTCCATTCTTAAACTGAGGCTAAAGATATGATATTTACATGTTATTTTTCCTTGTTCTGTGTAGAACAATTATATTTTTGTGGTCTAAGACCAAAACCCACTTTTTCTAGGAGTAAAAATAGCAACAAGGCAGTAAGGTACCATATGGACAGATTATTGGAATTCTCACTCATGTCATGAAAACACCTATCAAAACTAACTCAAATGAAAAGCTATGAACATGAAACTTTGTACATGCATATATATACATGTTAACAACATGAAACAACAACCATCCACGCATTTAGATATGGTTCATGATGTTCTATGCTAAGATAAACAAAGCATGGATAGATTCAAAGTTTATAGAGATAAAAACAGTTGTTCTTTGGAAAACTTCTTGAATCCACCACAAACAAGATATGACACTCATACATACATGATATATATACACAAGATCAAAGCTTAGCATGATCAAGTGCTCAAAAACATCATTATATATCATCATTTAATAAGAAGAACAACAAGAGTATAACAATATTGTATTATTGAATATAAAATGGAGGTTTAGCCTAACAAGGTGGCTAAACCCTCAAGAAAAAATTACATAAACATTACATCTTACCCTTTAGATGATTACAAGGGGAAAATGATGCCTAGGTTGTGCTCCCTTTGCTTCCAAGGGAAGACTTTTTTGGGTTGTTTTCTCAAGGTTTTGGGCTTGTGTTGAAAGAGTTTGAGTTGTGTTTAGTGTTTGTGTGGTGGTTTTATGGTGGTGTGGTGGTGGTGTGGTGGTGGTGTTGCTTGGAGAGAGCAAGGGAAGGTGGTGGATGAGTTTGTGTGTATCTCTCTCTTTTTGGTAAGTTTTTGTCACCCTTTGTGAAATGGATGAGAGGGGTGTATATAGGAGGAGGGAGTTGTAAATTGGTTGTAAATTGGAGGGGGGATTTGTAAATTGTTGATTCATCATCTATCCTTCTTGACTAAGGCTTAAAGTCATCTTCCTTATCTCTGTTCGCGGCTTTCCGCTACGCAACTGCTCCGTTGTGCGCGTCTCCGGTGTCCCGGTTGTCCGCGAGTCCAACATGAAAGTTGCTCGGAATATTTTTCTTGTCAGGCCGGTATATCTGAAATATTTTTATGAGCAAGGAACGACAATAATATATTTTTTCCTCTTCTTGACTAATTGATAAGATATTTTGAGATATTTTCCAATTTGGATAACCATCTTTCTGGCTCCGGCTTTTCGCTCCGTAACTGCTCGTTGTGCGCGCCTCCGGTGTCCCGGTTGTCCGCGAGTCCAACATGAAGTTGCTCGGAATATTTTTCCTGGTCAGGGAGGTAGTATATCGTGAAATATTTTTATGAGCAGGGAACGGACAATAATATATTTTTTGCTCTTTCTTGACTAGTTGATAAGATATTTTTGAGATATTTTCCAATTTGATAACCATCTTTCCGGCTCCGGTTTTCCGCTCCGTCGTGCGCCCGCATCTCGGTGTCCCGGTTGTGCCGCAAGGGGCCCAACATGAAAGTTGCTTGGAATAATTTGTGTGTATCACGCCGGTATATCTGAAATATGTCAATTATTAGCAAGGGAAAGGTAATAATATATTTTTTAATGTCCAGACTGAATGATAACAGCGAGCAGTTCGGGGGTTGCGGGCCCCGTGTCCGGTCCGGTCCCGCACCTTGAAAAAACACGAAATTTTTGCCTGTTTACTTTTTTTTCGCTCTGATCATGAATTTGAAGTCCGTTTATCCATTCGATGCACCGATAAGGCTCCGGCATACTCCGCTCGCTCCCGCACAGCCAAATTCGAGGTTTTAGGTCAATTTTCGGGTTTAGACGATTCAAGATGTGGGTTTTTAGGGGTGCGAGATCAGGGTATCTAAAGAGCCCCTCATCGAATCTCCTGGTTAAAGGGGATTCTACGATTCACTAAGAGACAATCGATCTCGTCTAGGGTGTAACGGCTGGGTCCAAGGTAGGACTTCCTACGTAGCTCTTTCGAGAAATCAAGCCTCCGTAGTTCTAACTCAAACTATCAATCAAACACAGACAATGGTCGGTTCCGGGTTTCCCGGTTTACCTACGTATCTCTCTCGAGAATCAGACCAAACGTAGTTCAGGTTTATTAAATTGAAATTAGGGGGTAGCATTGAGATGCGATTATCTCTTTGCGGGGATGGGGGTTGGCATTGAGACATGGTTATGAGAATGGGCGCGACTGAGCTCACCAAGGTAAGCTCCTGTATCCCTTGCGGGAATCAAATCGCGGCGTAGTTCTGGGGAGGTACAACTCGGGCCCCCGAGATGACCAAGGTGGAATAACATAACTTCAATGGGGAACGTACGACGTTGCGCAGTTCGGGGAGAGTAATCTCGGGCGCCCGAGAAGACCAGGTGGAAACAACATACATTGCTGGGAGTTGCATTGAGAAGCGAAGTCTCTTTGCTGGGGGGTTGGTATTTGACAAACAAATTGCGAGAATTGGCGACTGAGTCCAACGTTGTGAACTGCCTACGTATCCCGCCGTGGGAATCAAGTCGAGTCGTAGTTCTGATTAGAACCGACTCGAACAATTAAGAGAAGGTTTAAGACCAACACGACTCAAGGGTTGACGCAAGGTACAATCCGAGTAAAGGGTGCATTGAGATTTGATCTCTCTTGCAAAGGGATGGAAATCATGAAGGGAGAACGTACGACGTTGCGTAGTTCGGGGAGGTAATCTCGGGCGCCGGAGAAGACCGAGCTGGAACAATATATCTTTTCAAAAGGGGGACCTACGACGTTGCGCAGTTCAGGGGAAGTAATCCCGATCTTTCGAGAAAACTGAGGGCAATAAACAACTGAAGCCATTTATGTACACAAACTATAATCAAGGATACGCTGCATTCTGCGCCGTCCAGATTCTTCTGCCTTTGTTTTTGCTGTGTGATGAGATTTTTGTACTTTTTTAAGCGAGAGACCACCGCTTTGTGTGATCCACTGGTGCTGTTTTAACCCCGACTGATTCTTTTTTGCTATTGGGAGGGATAACAGGATCGGCTTCGTCCGTTGATCTGCAAGTTAGCTTTGCATGCAGTGGCAGATGTGATTCACACAGATAAAAATTGGATTATTCTGACCGAACACAATCTTTCTTTTATTCTGAAATTCCGGATACTCTTTTTTTTTTTTTTTTTTTAAATGACACCGACTCGCGATTAATGACCAACACTGAATCAAGCCCGGATTTCAGAGGGCGGCTGCGGTTATATTCATGATAAAGGGGACAAGGTTCAATGCCTAGGGATGAGGACAAGGAAAATGTCAGCTTTTCTAAGAGCCGCCGTACGGACGACTGACACCTTCTGCTGGGTTTTTGACTTTTCGAACCTTGCTTTGGCTAGGGGGTACGGGGAGACAACCCCTTTTGGAATACTGATGATTTAGGCCGAGTTTTTGGGAGGTTATAAAAGGGGAGGGGGAGCTCTTCTTATTTCTCACACCAACCAACTTCTCCTTCTTTCCTGCTTTGCATCCTTTAGCTCATTTCCCTTCTAAAATGGCTAAGCTTGGCCAAACCCTGGTTAACATCGAAGAATACCGGGTAGGACTCGACTGCTGGGTGAATTCATACCCAAATAATGTAATAGCGGTGCTAGAAGAAAACTATCATTTCATGTTGCTCTTTACTCTGAGGAAGCTTCCCATTCAGTGGGAGATGATCCGCGGTGCTTCTGTTTTCTGGTCAACCCAGACCCACTTGTTCAATTTCAATCAAGACGAACTGTGTCCCACCTTTGAGGAATTCTGCGCCATTACAGGCAATACCATTTACGGCAAGGCCATGGTGCCCACTTCCCGCAGGACACCTGCTCGGTGGCTCATTGAAACCTTCCGCTTTGATATTGACTTCTCAAGAGTTCTCCTTCATGGGACCCACCTTGACATTACTTGCTTCCCCGAACTCTTTGGCGAGGCTGACCCTCATAACCCGGTGTACTCCGACCGTAGGGACTTTGCCTTGGTTATGTGCCTATTTGCAGAGATGTTTTTCATTTCTTACGATGGCTTCATCGACTCAAGGATGGTGGATATCGTTGATTCTTGCAAGCGTGGTGCCGGCAACGTGATGACTGTCCTATTGGCTGAGACTTTGCATGGGCTGGACGGCTACTATCCCAGAGGTGATGCTTTCACGTCGGGCAGCCCCATTCTATTGCAGATCTGGCTTCAGGAGCATCTCAAGATCATTCGTCCGGTGTCGAATCCAGACTATACCCCTTCTATGCTTCCAAGGCGAGGTTTATACAGGCAAAACTGCACTACCGTCAAGGAGTGGGTTGGACACTTTTGGCGGATCACATCGGCAGACATCACGTGGGTGCCTCCGCATTGGGTTTGAGCAGGTATCTCATTACGAGTGCGGGTCATTCCTTCATCTGGCTGGCTGGGCTTCGCTCCACCACTTTCTACTTGGGCCAACGGGTGGCTCGTCAGTTCGGACAAGTCCAAGGGATCCCCTTTTTTTACCTTCCCATCACAGATAATTTGCCGGTGAGTACCAACATATGCAACTTGATCAAAGAGGTATGGTATCAGAATGGTGCACACATCGGTCGAGGCAGGCGCCGGGGTGAAGGGGACACATTTTATGAACCCACTTTGGAATATCTTGAGTGGTTGGGCCCTCAAATTGCCGAAGAAACCGCTACCATTGCAGCTTTGGTACTGGAGCTCGTAGGTCCAGAAATTCTGTCTGGGGATTACTATTCCCAGATAACAAGGCCGACAGTTTTCCAGAATCAGATTGGCGGGAGTCAACCACGCAGCGGTCATCGATCCGGACGCCGCAGAAATGATCGGGCTCAACTTCAAGGAACACCCAGCCTGATGCAACAAACTCTGAGAATCAAAGGGGAGAAAGCTCGACGGGTCCTTATCCGAACGTGTTCGATCGTCTCAGTCCCAGAATAAAGTTTCAGTTATTTTCGCTTTAATCCTTGGTTGCCACGCCAAGATGGTGTGTTTTTATTTCAAAGTTTGTTATGTTTGTTTTTCCTTTTGAATGTAATGTTTGCAAGTTCAACGTGGGGAATAAAAAGCTTTCTTTACTTTAATGACCGGACCCGAAGGTTGCCTACGTTCCTCTTTAGAGGCTCAGGTCAACGTAGTTCGACACAATTACATGAAATTTTGCGCGCCTCCTGTTTTTTACCTAGAACTGCCCTTTTGGGTTTTCACCTCTAGTGGGGCTGTCTTTTGCGCTTTTTTTTTTTTTTTTTACAGACTTGATAGGAAACACAAATCTCTGCGTCTTCTACGCATAATACTTCTTCAATTTGCTGAGGTTGCAGGGCTGAACAAGGTCTTCTCCAAATTCAGTTTGCAGGAACACGGCTCCACCAGACTGTATCTTCTTGACAATGTAGGGGCCCAACCACGGAGACTTCCATTTCCATCGGGGGTCGACATAACTTGGTGGCTTTTCTCGCAGCACAAGATCTCCCATTTTGATATTGCGGTCTTTCACTTTCTTGTTAAATGCTCTGGCAATTCTGTGCTGGTACGCACGATTGTGCTCAAGGGCCAACAACCGCTTTTCATCGAGCAATGCTAACTCTTCATGGCGACTTTGTAACCAATCAACTTCAGACACTTGATTCTCAAGTAGCACTCTCATAGAAGGGATTTCAAGCTCAATCGGGAGAACTGCTTCCATGCCATATGCAAGTGAATAAGGAGTAGCCCCAGTCGGTGTCCGAACAGATGTGCGGTATCCCCACAAGGCTAAAGGCAGCTTCTCGGACCAATCTTTTCCAGTGATAGCCATCTTTCTAATGATGTTCTCCAGGGTTTTGTTCGCCGCTTTTACCGCTCCATTGGCTTGGGGTCGATAGGGGATGACTTGTCTCTGACCACCCGGAATTCATCAAGCAATCTGTTGACTTCCCCTTCAAAGTGAGTTCCATTATCTGAGATCATCTCATAAGGGACCCCATATCTGTAGAAAATGTTGGTACGAATGAACTCGGCTACCTTCTTGGCATTCAAAACTTTGTAAGCAGCGGCCTCAACCCACATGGTGAAGTAATCGATAGCTACGAGCACGTATTCTTGCCCACCCGAACCTTTCGGTTTGACCTGACAAATAACATCTATCCCCCATGTGGAGAAAGGCCAAGGAGCAGTTGATTGATAAAGAACGTGTGGCGGCAGATGTTGTAGACTAGCGTACCGCTGACACTGATCACAGGTTCGCACTTTCATCATACAATCCTTTTCTATCGTGGTCCAGTAGTACCCTTGCCTCACTATCTTCTTAGCGAGCATGTGCCCATTCATGTGGGGTCCACACAGTCCCCCATGGATTTCATCCATGATTCTATTCGCCTCAGTCTTATCTACACGGAGCAAATTTGGTCCGTGATGATACCTTTTGTACAACTGATCTCCAGAAATCACAAATTGGGAGGCCCATCTGCGCATTGCAATCCTTTCCCTTTTGTCCCTTTCTGGAGGGTAGGTCCCATTCCTGAGCACATTCCATACGTCTGTATACCACGGCTCTTCATTCTCTTCGCTTTCTAGCTCAATATCCAGGCAGTAGGCTGGGATTGATCTCTTACTAACCACAAACGGCTTTACCATAACATCTGCAGGGAATTCCATGATGGAGGCTAGGGTAGTCAATGCATCTGCGAATCTGTTTCGGTCCCTTGGGAGATAATGGAATGAGATATCTGAGAAGCGTTTTGTGAGCGCTACCAGTTGAATATGATACTGCTGTAGTCTTGGATCCAGTATTTTCCATTTTCCATTTTCCCTCGACCTGATTGATGATCAAGGCGGAGTCCCCGAACACTTCAATTTCTTTGACCCCTCGATTTAATGCTTCTCCCAGGCCGGCGATGCAAGCCTCATACTCTGCTGTGTTATTCGAACAGTCGAAGTCTAACCGGATAGAAATCGGCGTGTGCGTATCACTTGGATCAATGAGCAAGATTCCAATTCCGAAACCCTGTTGGCAGCCCTATCAAAGAAGAGTTGCTACTTATTCTCCGAACAATCAACAGTGTAGATCCCTTCATCGGGAAACTGAGCTTCTGGTCCGGGCTCAAGATCAAGAGCCAAATCTGCAAGCTGGTCTGCTATCACCCTTCCTTTAATGGACTTAGGCATTGCGTAAGTCATATCAAACTCGCTTAAGAGAAAAGCCCACTTGGCCACTCGATTGGACATGGTTGGCCTTTCGAGGATGTACTTCACTGGATCCATTCGGGATATAATCTGGACAGGTAAGGATTGCAGATAAATTTTTAATCGCTGCGAGACCCAAACCAAACCGGTACATGCCTTTTCCAACGCTGAGTAGTTCAATTCACTCCCTTGTAGCTTTCTGCTAACAAAATAGATGGCACTCTCCACCCAGGAGTCCTCTTTTTCTTGTGCAAGCATTGCTCCTACTGCAGTATCAGTAACTGTTAGGTACAGTCGTAAGGGTTTGTATGAATGAGGTGGCGCCATGACCGGTGGGCTTGTCAAGTATTCTTTGACCTTTTCAAAAGAAATCTGGCATTCTTCATCCCTTGATTGATCGGTGTCCTTTTTTAGGAGCTTAAAGAGCGGTTCACACATCATGGTTAACTGCCGTATGAATCTGCTAATGTATTGAATCCTTCCTAAGAAACCTTTCACCTCTTTTTGAGTTCGAGGTTGAGGCATTTCTGTGATGACCTTTATTTTGTCGGGGTCGACTTCAATCCCGTTTTCAGTTACCAAGAAACCTAAGACTTTGCCTCGGACAGTACCGAATGTGCATTTAGCAGGATTCAATTTCATATGGTACTTCCGCAACCTTTCGAAGAACTTTCTGAGGTCAATCAGATGCTGAGCGCCTTCTTCAACTGATTGCACAATCATGTCATCCACGTAGATTTCAAGCTCTTTGTGGATCTTGTCATGAAAAAGGGTCGTAGCACCTCTTTGATAAGTGGTTCCGGCATTTTTAAGACCGAAAGGCATCACAGTATAGCAGAACGTCCCCCACGGGGTGATGAAGGAAGTTTTCTATTGATCTTCTACTGCCATCTTAATTTGGTTATAACCCGCCATTCCATCAACGAACGACTTCACTTTGTGCATTGCAACCGAGTCCACCAAAATGTCAATATTTGGTAACGAGAAATCATCCTTCGGGCAAGCCTTGTTGAGGTCTCTGAAATCAACACATATCCGGACTTTGCCGTTCGCCTTTTCAACTGTGACCATATTGGACAACCATTGGGGATACTCCACAACTCGGATGAAGCCTACTTGTAGCAGCCTCTCGATCTCCTCTTTAACCTGAAGGGCCCACTGCGGCTTGATTCTGCGTAGTTTCTGCTTGACCGGTTTGGCGTCAGGAAAGGTAGGAATTCGGTGTTCCACGATCGTCGGATCTAACCCTGGCATGTCTTCATACGACCAGGCATACACATCAACAAATTCTTTGAGTAAACTGATCAGCTGTTCCCTGTCAGCCCCTTGCATGAAGCTCCCGATCTTCATTTCTTTGACTTCTTCATTCGGCCCCAGATTGATGGTAGACAGATTTTCCCCACAGGCTTCTAATTTTCGTTCCCCACGCTGTTTTGCTAACCTGTTTAACTCGATTAAATAGTATTTTTCATCTTGACTTATGTTTTTTAAAGATTCATGATTAACTTTAGTTGTTAAATTTTCATTTGTTAAATCATTTTTAAAAATATTAGCAACCAAGGAGTAAGCGGAAATAGAGGAAACTTCATTCACAAAAGAGGGGAGTACAAGCTCGGCGACCGCGTCGAGGTCCTCGACAGTGAGGTCCTCTTCGGGAGTCCCGGAAACAACATTAGATAGCA
The DNA here is from genome assembly GCA_026119855.1 of Campanula takesimana. Lineage (NCBI taxonomy): Eukaryota > Viridiplantae > Streptophyta > Magnoliopsida > Asterales > Campanulaceae > Campanula > Campanula takesimana. The sequence goes on from JAOWBW010000126.1 coordinate 106,309, forward strand.
CAAAGGGTTCAAAAGCGGGGCCATCAGGGCGAACATAACCAAACTGCTCCACCAGAGTGTCAGTAGTAGCAAGCAGGCCAGTGGTTCTGGACCAGTTATTAAGTGGTGCCACTGCCGGCTTGAGGTGCTTCACCGGGTCATAAGCTTCACCATTACCAATTTCGATCATAGCCACATATCCGTCTTCAAGACCAGTTCCTTCAAACAACCCGAAGACATCATCTTCTTCATCAATATTCCACGGAATAATCGGGTCCAGTTGCTTATAGGAACTGCCCACATCAAAGTTTTCATCGACCATCTTGATATTCTCAAATACTTCCCATCCAGCATGAGGCTTTTCATTAATGCCAATAACTGGCTCAAAAGGCATAACATACGCGACATCTTCAACTTTGCAAATAAAATATCCCTTCCAGGACTTTTCATAAGGACGGAGTGGGGGGAGATTATAGGTCCTTCCACTTTTGATAGCAGTCTGTCTCTCCCTTTTCTGACGTACAGCTTCGGCGATTTCGGCAGGAGTCGGTTTGTAGCCAAGCCCAAAAGGAAGGAAGAAAAATGGAACATCATCCTTGATATGTTCAATACACCCTTGTTGCTCTTTTCCAAGCCCCAATCATAGGCAGGAACTTCATCTTCTTGACCATATTCAAGGCCATTGCGTCTCCATACCTGGTCCGCTTTCTACCAATTAGATCGGTCTCCTTGACATATTCAATAGCATGGATCCGAGCTTGTGGGATCACTTCAAAACCACTCAAGAAGATGCCAGTATCTTTGTGCTCAATTCCCAAAATCGGGAGGTCATGAACTTGCGTATCATCTTGGGCATGAACTACCACTACATGATTGTCGTGGATGAACTTGATGCACTGATGGTAGGAGGAAGCTACCCCTCTTACTCCATGGATCCAAGGGCGTCCCAAGAGTAGACTGAATGAGGACTTGATATCAATCACTTGAAATTCAATCGGCATGACAAGAGGGCCAATGGTGAGAGTGAGAAGGACAATACCCAGAACACAGCGACTGGTGCTATCGTAAGCACGAACCACTTGAGAAGATGGGGCCAAATCAGTTATCTTGATTCCCAAATCTGCGAGAACATGCACGGGGCATACATTTACTGAGGAGCCATTATCGATCAAAACACGAGCTAAGTGCTCACCTCCAACCCCAACTGTGATGTACAGAGCCTCGACATGATTAAGACCAATTTTTGGTGCATAGAGATCGGTAAAAGTGATAATATTCCCAAAATGAATGTTGCCGATCATGTGGATAAGGTCATTGGGAGAAGTCTCGATCGGGATGACAGCTTGAGCAAGAGCTTTAACCAACACGTCTCGGTGCTCCTGTGAAGACGAGAGCAAACCCCAAATGGATATATTAGCCTGGGTTTTCTTTAACTGGGTCAAGACCGGGTTCTCGGCGACCTTCTCTTTCTGAGCGGGGACTTCTTCTTTATCCTTTCCCAATTCACTTGCCTCGGGATTTGGAGGCTGATAGGCTCTTCCCGAGCGAGTGAGGTGATTCACATTTCCGCCAACCCAAGTGGCCTTTTTAACAGGGGCCTTTTGCTCCTTAACAGCTTTAGCACTAGACAAAATCGAATCCCAAGAGATCATATGGCATTCAAAATCTTCGGAGATAACAGGAGTTACAGTGTAATTTAAAGCTTTCTTCGGAACGATGAAACTAGTCCTTGAGTAGTTTCCTTTAAACTCGATCACATGGATCCCTGGCAAGGGATTAGTCACCACATTTGGTTGGGGCGGCTTCTGAATGAGTCCATCGTCTATCATGTATTGCAGAGTGTGTCTCAAACTCCAACATTCATTTGTCGCATGACCAGGTGATACGTGGTATGCACAATATTTACTTGCATCCCAATTCTTAGGAGGCGGATTAGGCGGGCGGTATCCTTCTATCGGCTTTAGTACTCCTTGGGCGACCAATCCTTGAAAGATAGTAGATAATGGAGCGCTGAATTTATCAAAATGGCGATCTCTCCGATTTCCACCATTCCTTCGCTGATCGGTGATAGAGTTCACAGACCCGTATTGATTATAACACGGAGGTGCCCTATTGTAGCTGCTCTGGCTTGGTCCCACATTGCTGTTCCAAAAAGGAGCAGGGTCATGGCAACATTGTTCACAACTGGTGCCGGGGCTTTAGCAGCGGATCGGAATCTGTAGGAGCTAGGAGAAGAATCTAGCTTGATCACCCCAGTTCGGACATCTTCGTCAATACGAGAACCCACATCAAGAATAGATGCAAAATATGGAAACGGGAGATATTTCATCTTATCTGCATACACCGGCTGAAGATTCTTAAGGAAAATACGAGTTTCTTCGGCACTGTCAGGCCTCTCCAGAGTTTGAGCAACTTTCTTCCTCCACCTACTTGCAAATTCAGAAAAGGATTCCTTCTCACGCTGAGCACGCGAATCGAGGTCACGACGGCTCTTCTCCCAGTTGGAGTTATCTTTGTATCGCTTCTAGAATTCATCCACGAGCTTCCCCCAATTATCAACCAGATTGGCATCCACAGTCATAAACCACTGCTTAGTGGCTCTTACCAAAGTCAGATGGAAGTTGGAGGCCATCGCACCAACATTAGCCCCACGAGACTGCATTGCATGAGCGTAAGATTTCAGGTGGGCCATTGGGCAACCTGTACCGTCAAATTTCTCCACATCATGCATTTTGAATTTAGGAGGCAGAACAGCAAATGGAGATAATTTCAGGAATCTGCAGAAAACTCCCCTTTATTCATGACCTTTCTCAACATTTCTTTCATTTCGCTCATTTCAATCTCAGCTTTAGTAAGGGGTACATATGGGACACCCTTGTAGAACGCTTCTATTTGGCGGACTAGGTTAGGATCTTCCCCCTGGGAAGTTCCTTGATTAATCTGAGAGGCACCGCTAGCAAACGCACCATAAGCGTTGGGCTGCTGATTCGGATACAGAGTCTGCATATACTGAGCAAAGGCATTATGATCAGGCGGATACTGAGACGGATGCACAGCAAAATTTGCTGGATTCGGGATGAAGGTCTGGTGAGTGCCACTGAAGTCTGGATGAGCCACATTACCCTGAGGAGGGATGTTCTGGTGATGACTCTGGCCGATGGTGTTGCTACCAATAGGATTCAAGTTGATGGTAGGGATGCCACTTCCATTGGGACCTGTATTGCCATTGGGATTTGGATTGGGAACCCCATTTCCGGTCTGATTAACGTTCGGATCGCCATTAGGATTTCTGTTGGGGTTGCCATTGGGAGCCCCATTACTATTCTGATTCTGCATCTGCACAAGTGTAGCCAGTAGCTCATCTTGCTGAATCCTCATCTGACCCAACACATTCTGCTCCAACCATGCTTGAAGACCTGGTGGCGGCACATAGGCTTCCTCATTTCCTTCCTGGGCCATTGCAATAGCTTCTTCAGTTACAGGCACTGTCTCGGCAACTCAGATCAACCTCCCCTTACTGTTTCTAGCTCCCCCTTTCCAAGTAGATGCCAGGCTTAGAGTATCTGAAAGGGATGGTGTTTAGGGCTGATTAGAGAGTGAAAAGGATCGAGATTTTCCTAGTTTGACTCAAAAGGAGTTCAAAAATCAAAATCAATCCTAAAATGCCGGATAAGCACCTAGAATGCCGGATAAGCACTTGCTTTATTTTGACATGTTTTTGCATGAATCTTGGAAAAGTGGATACCATCTCCAAAGTATAGGACCAACTTTTTTCACCTGTACTGTACTATTGGCCGTCCGAGCCCCTAGCGAAGGGCCTATACTCTTTCTGGGATCCACCATTCGGTTACGGTCTATGTGAGGGTCTTGACAATTTCAAGTCAATCCAAGAATTTCAACATGATATCCACAATTGAGGTCGATTATAACCTTTTGGGAATTCATAGGATTGAAGTAAAATTGTTTAGACAAAAACCGACATGAAGTCTGTGACGTGTTATTTTTGAAAGAATATGGACATCGCATTTCGGCTTTTGAAGCTTGGCTTACACCCATCACAGCGACCGTAGGCGCTGCTAAGGGGGAAACAGTATACCGTTGACCCTATGGGGAAGTCAAGTGAGCTCCCTTATGCCCCAGGTTTACCGTCTCGGATTTGAGATTCTAAGACGCTTTTCAAAAAACGTGCATGTGTGTGAGGTATCTATGAGTTCGAAAAATCATTTTGAAAGCACGTAAAGAAAACAAGAAAATCATTTTTTTTTCCTTTTTTTACTTGTTTTACCCCTTTTTTGGGGAATCACTCACCACGCAATGCATATATATATACAAATAAGATAAGCGAAAAAACGCCCCTGCAAAACAGAGGTTAGGGCACAGATATATACACCCCAAGTAAGGCACATAAAGCATGGCACACACAAAGATTTAGAGTCTAGCCCACTTTAAAACACGTCCCCAGCAGAGTCGCCACTGTGAGAGCCCGCGCCCGAGATGATCGGATCACCGCGAAATGACCGCCCGTGAAAGCGGTTCGTGTCCGTCTCGTGCTGATGCGCTTTTGGAAATGCGCTCGGTTCTCACACAATGGTTTCCTCTTGATGCTTTGATTTGATTGCAAGAGTCGCCACCTCATTTTATTTTAGGGAAAATGAAGATAAAACCTTTTTCAGAGAAAGTGGGTTCGGGGGCTAAGTTACGAGAAGAGAAGGGGTTAGGCACTCTTCTCGCCCATGATGGTCTCTATATGCATGCCACGTAAGTTCTTTTTATGCCTTTTGCCTTGGTTTTATGCCCTAACAAAATGGTGATTTAATAAATGGGGAGTCTTCCTATTCTAGGAAGGTTTGTTTTAATTCACAAATGAGAGTCGGTTTGAGTGGACTCACACTTGGTTTTGAAAAATGGTTTTAATCATTTATGTACATCAAATTAAACACATAAAGGGGTGGGGGATTAATATTTACATTTTGTACAAAAAAGGGAAACAATTCCCAAATGAATAAATGTCCAAAACTCCGTCCCCAAGCATTTTCAGGGACTGCTGCTCACTCTTCTTTGTGTACCTGTTCTTGTACTCATCCAATCTGGAATGTAAAGGTCAAGAAAACTTCCTAACACATTAAAAATCTACCCTGATGTTTCCCTTGATTTTAGGGGCATGTTATGGTGTCCAAACAAAGCATGCAAGGCAATTCTTTTCACAGCCCAGTCTGACAGAATTTCATACATTCCTAAAGTATCCACTTTTTTCATCATGAAAACAAAGGAATAAGGGAAAACACAAAACATGAAAGTTGTTTCTAACATGATAAAGTTATTATATGGAGAGTTTAAAGTCCAGAAAACAAGTTTAGGTCACCCAAATCACTTCTGACATTTTCATGTCCAAACAAGAACATGCTGATTCTGAGAACAGAGAGCTTAAACAAAAAATAGAAAGAGCCTCTTAAACTGAGGCTAAAAATATGATATTTACATTTTATTTTTCCTTGTTCTATGTAGAACAAGTTCTATTTTGTGGTCTAAGACCAAAACCCACGTTTTCTAGGAGTAAAAATAGAAACAAGGAAGTAAAGTACCATATGGACAGATTATTGGCATCTCACTCATGTCATGAAAACACCTATCAAAACTAACTCAAATGAAAAGATATGAACATGAAACTTTGTACATGCATATATATACATGTTAAAAACATGAAAAAACAACCATCCAAGCATTTAGATATGGTTTCATGATGTTCTATGCTAAGATAAAACAAAGCATGGTAGATTCAAGGTTTATAAGATAAAACAAGTTTGTTCTTTGGAAAACTTCTTTAATCCACCACAAACAAAGATATGACACTCATACATGCATGATATATATACACAAGATCAAAAGCTTAGCATGATCAAGAGATCAAAACATCATTATATATCATCATTTAATAAGAAGAATAACAAGAGTAACAATATTGTATTATTGAATATAAAATGGAGGTTTAGCCTAACAAGGTGGCTAAACCCCTCAAGAAATTACATAAACATTACATCTTACCCTTTTAGATGATTACAAGGGGGAAATGATGCCTAGGTTGTGCTCCCTTTGCTTCCAAGGGAAGACTTTTTTGGGTTGTTTTCTCAAGGTTTTGGCCTCGTGTTGAAAGAGTTTGAGTTTGTGTTTAGTGTTTGTGTGGTGGTTTTATGGTGGTGTGGTGGTGGTGATATGGTGGTGTGGTGGTGGTGTTGCTTGGAGAGAGCAAGGGAAGGTGGTGGATGAGTTTGTGTGTATTTCTCTCTTTTTGGTCAAGTTTTTGTCACCCTTTCTGAAATGGATGAGAGGGGTGTATATAGGAGGAGGGAGGTTGTAAATTGGTTGTAAATTGTAGGGGGGGAGGTTGTAAATTGGTGGATTCATCATCTATCCTTCTTGACTAAGGCTTAAAGTCATCTTCCTTATCTCTGTTCCGGCTTTCCGCTCCGCAACTGCTCCGTTGTGCGCGCCTCCGGTGTCCCGGTTGTCCGCGAGTCCAACATGAAAGTTGCTCGGAATATTTTTCTGGTCAGGCCGGTATATCTGAAATTTTTTTATGAGCAAGGAACGACAATAATATATTTTTTGCTCTTCTTGACCAGTTGATAAGATATTTTGAGATATTTTCCAATTTGGATAACCATCTTTCCGGCTCCGGCTTTCCGCTCCGTCGTGCGCGCTCCGGTGTCCCGATTGTCCGCGGGCCCAACATGAAAGTTGCTTGGAATAATTTTGTGGTCACGCCGGTATATCTGAAATATGTCAATTAGCAAGGAAAGGTAATAATTAATTTTTAGTGCACAGAATGCATAACAGCGAGCAGTTCGGGGGGTTGCGGGCCCCGTTTCCGGTCCCGCCCCTCGAAAAACGAAATTTTTGCCTGTTTGCTCGTTTTTTCGCTCTGATCATGAATTTGAAGTCCGTTTATCCATTCGATGCACCGATAAGGCTCACGGCAGTCCCGCTCAGCCAAATCGAGGGTTTTAGGTCAATTTTCGGGTTTAGACCGGTTCAAGGTGGGTTTTTAGGGGTGCGAGATCAGGGTATCTACAGTGCCCTAGGCACGTTTGTTAAACGTTGCATAAGGTATCATTTCACTCATGATGATAAAGAGATATTAAGATTATTATTATAGCTCGTGTTTGCTTATAATAATCTCCGTCCCTAGAGCTTGTTAAGCACTAGTATAAAGGCTAAATGATCATGGGATGATCATTTAGCCTTTAGATAATAACAAGGATAATTATCCTACGTAAGCTCGTTTGCAATTATGATGGAGATCATAACTAAGCTCAATGGGTATTGGATACACTTTGATCGGCCCTAGTGCAAGTGGGAGATTGTTGGATATTATGCCCTAGGCCCTTGAGAAAGGCCTATGCGTTATATCATAGCTTCATTGTTATAGAGATAACAAACCCGATTATTATATCTTTTGCATGTTTATTATAATAATCATTGTTCCTAGCACTTATGAAGGGCTAGCATGAGTTTGATGGATAATCATATGATGATTATAGCGCATAGGATGCGGATTAAACTTGTGGGTACATGTTGGAGAACAAGTACTGGATAGACCCGTTATGATATTTATGTCATGGTAAAATGTCATAATTAAATCTCATAATAGTTATATCATTCATCCTTAGACTTGAGATTATCATAGTCTTCCATATGATGAACATTATGTTTGACGTACTCAAACGCTACCCCTAACCGGGTGGTTATAAAGGCTACGATTGGCATAATCGGATTCCTGTAGGGAAGAATGATAAGTCAAGATGGGATTTGTCCCTCTCTCAAGAGAGATATCTGCTTGGCCACTTGATGAGTGAGATTGATAAAAGTGTACGGCCGTACCCAAATGAATTGAAGCGTTCAATGTTATTTGCTCATATCAATCTTCTAAGGCATAAATCCCATCTTGACTTATCATTCTTCCCTACAAGCTCTAGGGACGGAGATTGCAAATAAAGCAATGTCATGATGGAATCTTCATAAATCAAGCCAAATACACCAACGACTTGATCAAGAAATTTGGGCTTGAAATTGCAAATCCAGTAGATACCCCAATGAAAAAGGCCTGCAGTTTGGATCGTGATGAAAAAGGTAAGAAAGTTAATCAGACACTCTACCAAGGTATGATTGGCTCTCTTCTTTACTTAACTGCAAGTATGTCAGATATCATGTTTAGTGTCTGTGTTTGTGCTAGATTTCAAGCTGATCCTAGAGAATCTCATCTTATAGATGTTAAACATATTATTAGATATTTATGTGGCTCTGTTAACCTTGGACTTTGGTATTCCAAAGAATCTTCATTTGATTTATTAGGTTATTCAGATGCTGACTTTGCATCTTGTATGATTGATAGAAAGAGTACAAGTGGTACTTGTCAGTTCCTTGGGACTTGGCTAGTATCATGGTCCAGCAAGAAACAAGCATCGGTTTCAGTCTCAACCGCTGAAGCTGAATACATTGCGACTGGAAGTTGTTGCTCTCAAATTGTCTCGATGAAACAACAGTTGGAAGACTATGGCGTATTTGAAAAGAACTTCCCTATCTTTTGTGATAGTACTGCATCTATATCCATCTCCAACAAACCAAGCACATTGACATCAAATATCACTTCCTCAAAGACCATGTTGAAAAGAAAAACTTTTTTCTAGCAAATGTGGGAACCGATGATCAAATTGCTGACATCCTCACCAAACCGCTGGAAAATAGCAGGTTCTTTCATTTAAGAGGAGAAATGGGTGTGCTGGATCTAACCTAAATATTTCATGTCGATTTATTTTTTTGTTTCTAATAATTTATGTTAAGTATTTTGGCTCTATTTAGAAAAGACAAAAATAGCTTGCGGTTCTATCTCCATTGAAACCGCATCAATAAAGGTTTAGTAGAAGATATCCAGTCAAACTGCAGAGTCAAGGAGGATGACATCGGTTTCATCCAAACTGTATTGAGAAAGTCAGTATGTCGGTTTGATCAAGTGAAACCGCTGACAGATGTGAAAGACATCAGTTTCATCCAAACTGAATGAGGAGAAAAGGTATGTCGGTTTGCTCATCAAACCTCTAAGGTACGCATAATTGCAGTTTAGTCCCTACTTTATGTCAGTTCATACTTAAGGACATTTTTGCAATTATCTCTATTCCGCATTAAATGCGAAGGATGTGCTCTGTGGTCGATTGACCTTCTCCCAGCCGTCATGGCAGCTCCAATACCCGAGGCAGTTAATTGAGTATAAAAGACAAATTCTTATTCATTTTACCTCTTTACCTTCTTCCTCATTTGGCAAAAACTCTTTCTCTATCTACTGTTCATCTCGTACTTTCTCTCTGTTTTCTCTCTCTAAAATTCTATATTACTCAAACAATTTGTAATGGCCCATAAGAAATCTATTGATGCTACTACTTCTACATCCAAACCATCGAAGCCAGACCTGGTATGATTTCTTAAACCCTTAAACTCAGTATATTGAATTTCGTTTGTCCGCCATTGTTGAGCATGAAAAAGCTTGTTCATCTTCCTTGATTATTTCATGCTTTTCTTTCAATATTTTGGTTGGATAATGCTTATTTATGCTTATATATACTGATTACATGCTTCATTGTGTGATTTGTTTTCAATTTTGAGCAAAACCGAACTTTGGGTTCTTAGAGTGTTCTTCGTATTTTTGCAGATTCTGGGTTCTTGTTATGATATATGTTGTTACTTGTTTAGAACTTTGTTAGAATCTGCTCTCTGTGATCATATTGGTATAATTCTTTCATGTTTTGGTTGAATTTTTGTTTTGCATGTTCATACTCTGTTCTTCATGTTCATCGTGCATTCAAACTCTTTTTAAAAAACGCTCTCTTTTGATCTATGTTTCTCACTTGTGGTTATTTTTTTTTTGTTTTTGTGAGTAGTTTAACGACATGGTTATATTGTTAGGATTCCTTTGCTGTGGTTTTGTGAATTCACTCAAACCGCAAGGTTTGTTCATTTGGTTGTACCGCATGGTTTAATCAGTTGACCTAAACGGCACGGTTTGCTTGATGGTTCAAACCGCAGTTTCTCAAAATTCTTTCTAACTTTGATTATTTTTCAGGATCCCACTAATTTATTTACAGGAAGGACTGTGTGGGAAGGAAATTGTTGCGGCTGCTGTCCAAATCTAAGCTCAAACCGATATTCCTGCTAGATGAGCTTCAGTTTGTTCCAATTATTTGTGCCGAATTCTTTGAGAATGGAGTCAAGACAAGTACTCCCATATTGAATGGAAAGGGTGAGGAAATTAGAGACTTGGAGACTGGAGAAATTAAAATTGAGGATGAAATCAAGTCAAAAGTTTGCAGAAAGACTGTGATCCTAACCGCAACCAAAATTGGAGTGCTTGCTGGATTGGAATTTTCTGGGATTATGAGTCCAAGTCCTGAATTAGTAAATAGCACAACCTTGGAATTGATTGGAATGAATTATTTCTCCACGAGGCATTCCTCCAAGAAGGATTTTGGAGAGGTTATGACTCATCTGTGTGATTTAGTTGATACTGGGGTGATGTGTAAGAATGGAAACCATAACAACTTCACCACTGAGCAGTACAACTACTATGTGCCATCTACAAGGACAAGCAATTTCACTGGCCTAAGATTGTGATGAATGAAATGATCAATGCTCTAAACCGACATGGATCTGACAGAGCCGCTGGCAAATCAAAGATCAGGACTCATTGTCGGTTATTAACCAAGTTTTTTAATCAAGAACCAGTTATTCACAAGTTTTCATCGGCTAACCCAGATTATTGGATGAATCCAGCTGACAAAACTATTTTTGGAGAGGCTAAGTTTGATGCCTTCAGAACAAAGTTCGGCTGGAGGTTTGCTCAAGCTGTATGGAATCAAGACCCTCTGCTAGAAAATCAAAGAGGCCTATATCTTGAGGCACATTTAAACAAATCAGGCAAACCATATGCTGGTGCCAATGCAGATGTAGCCGAAGCCTCGATGTTACGAGAAGAGGCTCAGAATGAAACGTTGGAAAAGTTGGGGATAAGTGATCTTACCAGAACCGATACATCAGCTGAGGGGGAGCATGCGGTTGAGGGGGAGCCTGCATTTCGGTCTAGACCTGTGGCTCAGTCCAAGGAAACCGCAGTACGAAAGAAGAGAAAGGGAGCTGCTGTTATTCCCCCAAAAATCACAAAAGAAGACTTAGCAAAGAATCAACTTGGGGTGGTGATGCTCAAAGAAACTGACCCTGGATTTCATAAACCTATCCCAAAACCCTCAGCTAAACTGACATCTTCAAAATCCTCATCTATGCCAGCCATCAAACTTTCCCCAACACTCTCTAAACCTACTTCTTCCAAACTATCTATGTCCAAACCGCCATCTCCTCAAATCAAACCGCAAGTTGAAAAATCCATGCAGTTTGCACTTGATGCAGCTGCTCTTAAAGTCGCAAGAGCCAAATTTGTTCAAACCATACATTTGCCTCAATCACAACCTCCATCAAAACCTTTACCCAAACCATCATCTTCCCAACCATCCAATGTTCAATTTACTGAAGAACAGTTGGAAGAAATCTTCAAGGCTATCCCCACACTGAAACCGAGCCTGAGCAAACCGATGTATTTGAGGTTGCAGTTCAGCCTATGCAAACTGATGAGTTTAAGGCTGCGGTTCAGCCTGAGCAGACTAAAGTGTCTGAGGTTGCAGTTGAACCGGAGCAGGAAGAAGAGCCTGAGGTTCAACCATTAAGAAAAAGAAGAAGATTGATCAAGAAGTCAAATTTCGAGGTGCACTGGCAAACACGGTTGCCAGGTGAGACCGACTTTAGTAACGCTTCTGGGAAGAGGGATTATTCCCCATTGGAGGGTAGTTTCACCAAGAAACAGAAGGCTCAAGTTTCAACAACTGACATTGATGATGATCCTTCAAATCCTGCGGTTCAAAGAAAGATAGACTTTGACTCTTCACCAGATGGTTCTATCTTCAGTTCATCTGAGGTCAAGTCCTTATCAATCTTCAGCTCTGCTGTCTCCATCATCTCCAATCAAACCGGCAATGAAAAAGAGGAAGCATGCCGCTGACATTGCAACCTACTTGAAAAGGTTAAAAGTCTCCAAACTGCAAGAAAAGCGTCCTAGAGCCACTGCCAAAGCCGAGCACATTGCAGAGAAGTCAGGACGCAATCCTACTTTCTACATCTACCCTTTTGATGACATTGAAGCCGTGGCTGACAAGATTGTACTTAGTTCCGTTGATGATTTGTTGGAATCCATTGCAGTACAAGTCTTGGCCGACCCAAGCCTTTACTCCAATTTTTTCTTTCGGTTTGACCACTTATCACTTCCCAATCTTTTCAAATTATTCAATGCTCGTTTGCCTTCCATTTCTCTTTCTCCGGCTCAACTGATGACAATAGTTTAATTTACTTAGTCTTTTTGTGGCTTGCTTCATTTTTTGAATGTTCTCTTGTAGTCCAACTCTTGTAATCTTCAAAACTTTATAAGTGAATTATAATGAGAATGAATGCATGGCATTACAGTTTCCAAAAATTTGTTTATTGAAAATGCTTGTTTGTGGAACAATGCTTGAATTTTTTCAAATCTCATGCACTATACTCATCATGAAAAATCTTTTATGTGCATTTGTTTTAAACATTCAGTTTAAACTTGCATATCTGATTTTTAAAATCATATCTTTATTTATGCAACTGAATGATTATTTCTTCTATCTGTTCTTCATTTCCTTTATTTTAGATAGTTTAGGAATCTATGATTAAGCATAGTATGTGCATTGACTTGGGGGATGCAGTTTCAAGATAATTTCATTTGGACATTTTATTACCAAGTACAATGTTTTGCTTCATCATAGTGTAATAATGGAATCAATCAAATAGGGGGAGATTGTAAGGATTCTTTATTAATAAATCATCTTAGATTTGATTGATCTATGCCACGTGTGTTTTTATGGACTTTAGGAATCATGTAATGAAGTTATACTTTAATTTTTAGATAAGTCCATTTCTAGATTTTTAGTTGTCATAGGATGAGTTATGATCGGTTTGACCTCAGCGGTTTGGTTCTTCAAACCGCACTCATTGCCATACTCGAACCGCCAGCATGGAGCCGCAAGTCCTCATCAAAACTGCGTGCTGCAGTTTTGATGAAACCGCACTTCAAGTTTATTTATGGAACCGCTCGTGCTACTTTGGTGGAACCGCAGGTCATTTAATGAAGAATTCAAGTACTGTCATTCATTCCTTGAGACAAACATTCCTTTTTACAACCATAAATGAATGATTTATGACTTGACAAATAGCTTCAAGTTAACTTGGAGTTACTGCAAGGAATGTCGGTTTTGTCCAGTAAATTCAAATGTTTACCGTTAGTCCTTTCTTTGCAACAAAGGACAGATGTCAGGTAGTGATGCTACAACTACCTAGGACTACAAGACAAAACCAAAGAAGAAAATGACTGCTCAACCAATGGGATTTCAACAGCAGTTGTACCATCAAGATTTGATTCATATCTTTGTCCAACGGTCACAAGGGTGCACTGCCTATAAATAGCCTTCATTTTTCAACAATGAAGGTTGCTGAGCTTCAAGAGAAAATATTCCCAAGTGTTCAAAGTTTGGTTTGAAGATTTTACCCAGACATTCAAACCTTCAAAGATCTCCTTAGCAAACTTAAAATTCTTCATCAAGCTTCAAGCCAAACAACCATTCATACTCAGTCTTGTACACCGAAAGTTTTCAATTGCTCAAACATCATTTAGATCATTAGAGCATTTGATCCCTTTCCACACACACACACCCGATTTATATGATCATATATATTATACACTTCGAATACACCAGTTGTTATAATAGCTTTGTTAGGTTAGATTGTTTATTTAGAGATTAGATTCATCATTGTAATCTTGTAAAAGCTCCTGTAAATTAATACAAGTCTAGTAGCTATTAGAAAATCCTAGACTAACCATCTAGGTAGAGGACGTAGTTCATTTAAGAACGAACCTCTTCAAATTTGTGTGTTTGATCTTTACTTTCTGTCTTGTTCTTTAATTTTCATATTTATGGTTTCACACTTAGTTCATCTATGAAATGACTTGAAAAATGAATTGTGTTTTCCTTTGATCTTTAAGTTTAGATTATCTTGTGCATCATTGTGTTTTTCAACCCAGTCAAACTGCCCAAATCTTTATCTATCCTCTTGGCCAAACCTCAAACTTCCGGTGTGCATTTTATAAGTTCGGTTCTAGTGCTTTGAACTGCAGTTGGCCAAACTGTTAAGTACTCGGTTGAATTTTAAGGGTATTTTCGAAAAAGTTGTAACCGCTATTTACCCCCCCCCCCTCTAGCGATTCTATACCCTTGTTGCCCTCTGGGACCAGCAAAAGGGACAAGGAAGTGAGAGAGGTCATACTATTGATGGTGAGGCTCAATCAAGATCACGACAAAGAACTTGAGACAGTCCGCAAGCAATACATGTCTGATGCTGCAAAGTCTATTTTTGAGGCTAGAATCCAAATGATCAAGGAACATAAAGATGGTGAGCATGGATATTGGAATCTCGAAGAGGAGTATGCAGCTTTGTGAGGAATCTCTGGTGCAGTTGAGGAGGTCAGCGAGGTCAATTCTCAAGCTCAAGTTGCTGAGAAGGTGGAGCAAATTAAAGTGAACCAGGAGGACAAGAAGGATGAGGCAAGCTGAAGGGTAAGTCTTTTTCTTTTTGGATGCAAGTGTTTCAAAAACAACTTATTTTAATGTTTTAAGTTTTATTTTTAACTAGGGGGTATCCTCAGAGAATACTTTGTGGCACGTTTGTACTTTTGTGGTTTTTAAACGAGGGGTTGTCCTCGTTGTAGATACCCCAGGGGAACCCACGGTTTGACTAGAGCGGTGAATTATCATAGGATGTCTAACTTGATTTTAGAGCCACCACCTATGTTTTTAGAGGAACATAAGAGAAACCTAATATAGCCTAATGTTTGTTACGAAACCAAAGCTTCTTTTTATGAGGTTCGGGGGTTAGGTTACGGAATGGGAAGTACTTAAACACCCATTTCGCCCGACTAGCGTCGGTCTTGCAAATAAGTGTTCTACATAAAAAAGGTGTTCTTCCTATGCTTTTAAAAGATGGTTTTTGGGGTAAAAATGATGTTTTGAATGGAGAGAGATAACTCCTTGGTCAACTTCAATGAAGTGAAGAAACCATTGGTGTCATGTCCCAAAAATGTTCAGGTTGATTGCACGTTTAATAAAAGAAGAAGAAGTAGATGAAGGGGAGAGAGAGAGAGAGAGAGAGAGAGAGAGAGAGAGAGATGATGTACCTAAGTTCTGCAAGAACTTCAAATTAAGGAGATGCCTTTGGATAAAAGATACTTGGTTTTCTTTTATTATGGTTTTCCAAAAGTGGTTGTCCTTTGTAATGGATGAAGAGGGGGTATTTATAGATGAGAAAAGATTTTTTTGGTGCCAAAATAGGGTCAACAATCAGAGATTTGTTGGGTAAAATCGACATTGATGAGCAAGGGAGAGATTCTTGGGAAAAATATGTAACTGATGACCAGAAGTGCGCGCCTCCTGCCATGGGTACGGAAGGCGCACGCCTCTGACCCAACAGGCGGAGGCGCCCGACTCTGAAATGGATTTTTTGATAGAATGGACTAGAAAGTAAGGATTGTTATTCAGTTTAGCCCCCAGAACTGACGGAGTCAGTCAGGAACTTAACAAAAGTAACAGAAACTAACAAAAAACACTTAAAAACATACTTTGCATGAGCCTTTCTAAAATTTGCCTCCCTTCAACCTTTCAGCAAATCAAGTTTGTGTTCGTTCGGGTGGTCGACTATAATGTGAAGTTTCCGATCCATCCCCACTCTCAGTCTTAACATCTCTAATGACAACTCCCGTTTCTACTTCAGTCTCTGCAGCCTTCGTCGCTCCTACCGTCAGCACCGCCGAGCTCCACACCGATACTAACCTTAATGGCATTCCCCCAAGCCTTCAAAATTTCCTCGCTGGTCATGAAACAAAGATCAAGAATCTTGAGGAAAGCAACAAGACTTTGGAGAATCACAACCAGCAGTTGAGGAGCCACATTCAAAACAAAGTAGCCGAAGTAATAGTTGATGGTGATGACCTTGTCTATATCAAGGATGAAGAAATTAACACCAACTATCCCACCAACACCAATGCCTGAACCTTCCACTTGCCAAGCTACAAGAGTGTACCACCTCCTTCCCTCTATGGCCAAAGGGGAACCACTACCATGAGCAAGAAAAATGGTGAGCAAACTACCTCCACCTGCATTACCTTTTAGTGTTGGGATGGCCGCTCCTACCACCTCAACAACTCCTCTTATCACCTTGCCAGAATCCATCCTTGACATCTCCAACCACCCTGTGGTCATGGCCATTGTTGGGTATGCTTACTATAAACCACTCCTATTACCTAGATTTGATTGATCCCATAACCTAATTTTATCGTTTGTGGACTTTAGGATATATTGTAAGAAGTGTTGAGCTTCATTTTTAGAATAGTCCATTTTGATAGTATAGGCTTTAGATTGATAGGCTTAAATTTTTCTAAGTCTGGAATTTTAGTGGTCAAGTCCTTGACCGTGAGAACTCTCCTTGACCGTGGTAGGTCACCTGACCGTAGAAGACCACTCGACCGGAAAGCTCTCGACCGTGGGGACTCGACCGCAAGAAATGAAGATGTCCAAGTAACCCAAGTTTGTTCAAACTTAACCTTGGTCAAACTATGGTTAGTTTAGAACGTTGAAAAATTCAAATTTCAAATTTGAATACATCCATTAGTGGGACCACCACTATTCTGCAATAAAAGGACAACTCAGAATGAGCTCCAATCAGAATTCAACAGCTCATTGTCCTTCAACTTGGAGCCCAAGTAATCCCAACAGCTATTTTCTCATTCTAGGCTATAAATAGCCCTTAAGTTCTTCATTGAACTGTGCTGAGATTTAAAGAGAGAAATTGCTGTTGAAATACTTGGTGATTGAAGATCATACTCAAGATTTCCAGAATCCTTTGAATCTTCAAAGAACTCACCATCAAACCTTCAAAGATCTCCAACAGCAAACAAGTCATCTCAAGCCTTGTAAACACTTAAGATTCATTAGGCTCTACAATCACTTAGATTTTAAAGAGCTTCTGATTCTTACACACATACTCACCCCAATTGATCAATCACATAGATTGAATCAAAAGGGATACACTGGTCTAAGTCTAGGATTTATTCTTTATAGAAAGTAGGTGTTGATTCAAAGCTTCATCTCTGTAATCTGTACACTCAAGAATCAATATATACCTCCATTCAAAATCCAAGACTGACCATCTTGGTAAAGGACATAGATCTTTTAACAGATCGAACCTTTCCAAATACTTGTGTCATTTTACTTTCTGCAAATTTACTTTCAAGTATTGTTCATCTTGTTCTTTATTGTTCATATTTATCTTGTTTGTCGTTTAGTGTTTGATCTTTCAGATATAAGAACTGTTGTGAATTATGTTTGATTGTTCACCACATTGCCTTAGCAAAAATCTGACTAACTTATCTTTTGCCAAAACTTTCAAGACAACAACTTTCAATCTCTCAACCATCTGACCGCAAATCTCTTGACCGCAATACTCTGACCGCATCTCACTCGACCGGATCCTCTTAACCGTGAGTGAGCTTATATACTTAGAGATTTTGTCAAAAACAACCTTACCTCATTTATATCTAAAACTTCCGCTGTGCATATTACACCTTGACCGCCTGGTTTATTACTTGACCGCAAAACTCAAGATTGTAAGCACTTTGTTGAATTTTGAAAAAGGGTTGAAATTTTAAGTAGGCTATTCACCCCCCCCCCTCTAGCCTCCTTTCTCATACCCTTGTTGTGTCTTTGGGACCAACAAGTGGTATCAAAACAAACACCTTTATAAAACTTCTGTTTTTCAAGCTTAACAGCTTGGGTGCCGATTCAAAATGGCAAGTCAGAAAACTATGGCAACGGTTAACTTCACTCACGTTCCAGCGTTCGACGAAGATAATTTTGACGTATGGAAGCACAGCATTCTAACTCAGTTCTACTCCATGGACGAGCAACTTGGTGATTGTCTTACCATTGGACCATACTTCCCAATGAAAGCTAATTCGGATCCAGAAACCAATGGTGCAAATCCGACTATCAAGAAACCAAAAGCTGAATGGACCGATGAAGAGAAAAGACTGGTTGGAATGGATGTGAAAGCAAAAAGCGTACTTTTAAGTAACTTGAGTACGTCACAGCGTCGACAGATCATGGAATGACCTACTGCAAAAGAACTTTGGGATGCAATTAAAGATTACATCGAAGGAGATCAAGCTTGCAAGGAAAGCAAAATGTTTGCAATTCAAAGAAGATTCAAATACTTTGCTAAGATCCCCGGTGAATCACTTAGAGCCACTTATGATCGTTATTGTGAGATCGTGTGGCGACCCCGACCCCGCGGGCCGGGAACTCACCAGCCGGACGTCGACTTAAAACAATAAACACTAAAATACTGAATATAAAAATTCCACTTTACCAAAAGATGATAGTACGAGTTTTATAAATCCAAGCTTGACAACAACAAAATACAACTAGCATAAGCTCCACAAGCTTATACCCAAAAATACAAAATACACAATTCTTAATGACGTCAATATTTGGTGACACTATCCCAAAGGTTATACATTTAAATAATGCAAACCGAAACAACCTTCCCAAAAGCTACTTCCACACTAGACGTCCTCCTCGTGATCAGCGAGTACTAATCCTTTCCTCCTGGGGGGGTTAAGGAAAAACAAAGATAAAAGAAAAGGGGTGAGATAAATCTCAATAAGTTACTAATGCAACTACATGACATGCTATGATGAAATAAGCAATAATAAATCACATATAGTACATAGCAATTAGCAGTTAACAGATAGCAGCGGAAATAAACAAATAACAAAGGATATTAGCCAAGGTTTCCCAACTTATAGAACCAAATAAAGGATCGCTGCGCTGCTTCAACAATCAACCAATCAACATCTTCATAGTAGCATAAAAGCTGAAGAGAAAACCCCGGTACCGGAACCAAGAACCAATAGTAACAAGGGAAAATGACACAAAGTCATAACCCAAAACCAACTAGCTAGAATACTCACCAAAGGGAGCTATCTCATCTCAACCAAGGCCAATCTGGAAGAGGAAAACAAGGGCAAAACAATGGACAACAATATAATGGACTCGGCTCGTTGCCATCATAATATTCCCCATCGCCCGACACAACCACAAATACCAGCTGGACTTTCAACCAAATTCTAAGTAATAAATACCAGCTTAAATAAACAACTAATGATTCCAAAGTAGGGAACCATATCAAATAACCACCATAAAAGATGAATTAAACCAACAACACATCATACAAGTGTTCCAACATTCCCAACAATAATTTATCAAATTCCACATCACATTTGTTCACAAAGGAACCAATTCCGAACAATAAGGTATTCCACGATGTTATCTTAAGTTAATTAGAATAGTAAAACTTAGACTAAGGATGCAACCTAGTCTTAAACAATCAAAAAGAAGATTTCCAGAAACAAGGGGCGGGCGGGCGCTCTCTAAGGGTCAGGCGGGCGCTCATTTAGGCAGAAGGTTGGTCGAAGGAAATTAGCCAGGTGGGCGGGCGCTCGGTCGGCGAACTGGGTAGAATTTCAGCTGGGTTCTTACACATCTCCCACAAATCCTTACCATTACACAACTACTCTTACCCCCAACTTCTAACAAGTAAACCAAGGTACTAAAACAACTCATGAACTCCTAAAAGGCCTATATAACAACATCCAAATAACCCAAATCAAATAATGATCCAAATATAATATTATCACAAAATGGATAAAATGTCAATCAACTCACAATCCAACCAAGAAGCAATATATAGCAATCAAAGGATCAACTAAGCTTAGTATGAACATTTTTAGCATAAATGGGGGAAAAGCAACTTACTTGAATTTTACGGAATGAGACGGAATTCAAATATTTTTGGCTCTACACGATCCTATCGACGATCTAGACATTTTTCATAAAATGAGCAATAAGAAATAGAGGGAGGAAGATGATCAAAATGAAGGAAATAGGGAGGGGAACTTTCTTACCTTTTCAACCATGGAGGAGAGAGAGAGATTGAGTGTGTGTGTGTGTGTGCTGGAGAGTGAGGGAGAAGGTGAGGGAGAGGGGGAAGTAGGGGGGAGTAGGAGGATGATTATTTAAAAAGTTACACCTAGGCCCCCTCTATACCCAACTAAAAACAATTAAATCCATTCCCCACTATCAACTAAGACCCAATAAATTACACACTAGCACAAATAATCAATTAAAATGCTAGGCAAGAAATAATATGAGATATAAAACGCACACATAAATATTTAAATAGATAAATAATTAAGCAAATAAATAAATAAATAACATTTACTACTAAGAAAATAGAGACGGGTTTTCGGGTCGTGACATTCACTCCTCCTTAAAAAAAATTCGACCCGAATTTTAAAGGTACTTACCCGAAACAAAAAGCCACGGATATTTCCGTTCTATCTCTTCTCGAAGCTCCCACGTTGATTCCTCGACCTTGTGATTCCTCCATAGCACTCTAACCAACGCAATGCTTTTATTCCTTAACTCTTGCACTTTGGTATCAAGAATCCGAACCGGTCGTTCCTCATATGACATGTCAGGCTCTATATCCTCGGGTACCCTCGGTAACACATGAGATGGATCATACAAAATCTCAAACAGCCCTATAAACCTCGGAGCCAATTTACCTTTCTTCCCAAACCTTCGAATACCCACCTTCGGAGATACCTTCAAGAACACAAAATCTCCGGTCTGAAAATTAAGATCCCGTCTTCGATGATCCGCATAGCTCTTTTGTCGACTCTGGGCTGTCTTCAATCGATCCCGAATAACTTTGACATTCTCTACTGAATTCTGAACCAAATCGATACCCCATATCTTCGCTTCCCCGATTTCATCCCAACAGATAGGCGATCTACACTTTCTCCCATATAAAGTTTCGTAAGGAGCCATCTCGATACTAGCCTGATAAATGTTATTATAAGAAAACTCCACTAGAGGTAAATGAACATCCCAAGAATCAGAAAAGTCTATCGAACAAGCTCGCAACATATCCTCTAAAATCTGAATAGTCCTCTCAGATTGACCGTCAGTCTGAGGGTGAAAAGCTGTACTGAATCTCAAATCGGTACCCAAAGCTTCCTGTAACGCTTTCCAGAATCTAGAAGTAAACCTCGGATCGCGATCTGATACAATGCTAACCGGAACCCCATGAAATCTCACAATCTCATTTATATAAAGGGGTCGCAAGTTTCTCCATCGAGTATTTGATATCAATCGGTAAGAAATGAGCACTCTTGGTCAATCTATCCATGATCACCAAAACACTGTCATACTTCCTACGGGTACGAGGTAGCCCCGTAACAAAATCCATAGTCACATGTTCCCATTTCCACTCCGGAATCTCTAATGGATGAAGTAGTCCTACGGGTCTCTGATGCTCGGCTTTGACCTGTTCACAAGTTAGACACTTCGATACATACTTAGCTATTTTACTCTTCATGTTGTTCCACCAAAATTGTTGTTTCAGATCTTGGTACATCTTCGTACTACCCGGATGAATAGTATATCTCGATTTATGACCCTCATCTAAAACTTGCCTCTTTATTCCATCAACGTCGGGTACACACCACCGTCCAAGGAAAGTCAATACTCCAACCGGACTGATAGAAAAATCCTTGAAGTTCTTCTCTTTCATTTTACCCATTATTTTCACTAACTCAGGATCTTCTTTCTGAGCTTCCTTTATTATTTGAATTAGGGTCGGAGATACCCTAATAATCGCAAATATAGCCCCATGTCTCGATTCACGAGGACACCAATCTCGAACATCCTCAAGCATTTTCCACTCTCGAACCATCATCGAAGCCACATAAGATTTTCTACTAATCGCATCGGCTACGACATTTGCTTTCCCGGGATGATAGTATATCTTACAATCATAGTCCTTCAAAAGTTCCATCCATCGACGCTGTCGGTTATTAAGTTCCTTCTGAGAGAAAAGATACTTCAAACTCTTGTGATCCGTGAAAATCTCAAATTTCGCTCCGTAAAGGTAGTGCTTCCACTTCTGAAGAGCAAATACGATAGCTGCCAATTCCATATCGTGAGTAGGATAATTCTGTTCACTCGGACTCAATTTCCACGAAGCATACGCGATCACTTTCCCATTCTTCATTAACACACAACCCAAGCCTTCCTTCGATGCATCACTATAAATCACTAAGTCATCGTTCCCATTCGGTAATGCAAGAATCGGTGCAGTAGTCAACCTCTTCTTCAACTCTTCAAAACTGTTGTTACATTTTTCGGTCCACTCAAACGGAACATTCTTTCGGGTCAACTGAGTCATCGGTGTAGCAATCCGTGAAAACCCTTCTATAAACCTCTTGTAATATCCAGCTAACCCCAGAAAACTTCTGATCTCAGTCACTGTCTCGGGTCTCTTCCAATCAACAATAGCTTCTATCTTCGAAGGATCCACAGAAATCCCATCTTTAGAAATAACATGCCCCAGAAATGAAACTTTCTCGAGCCAAAATTCACACTTACTAAAATTCGCGAACAACTGTTCCTTTGCAAGAACTGATAAAACTGTCCTCAGATGTTGCTCGTGTTCCTCTCGAGATTTAGAATAGACAAGAATATCATCGATGAAAACCACTACAAACGAGTCAAGATAAGGATGGAAGATTCGGTTCATCAAATCCATGAACACGGCCGGTGCATTAGTCAACCCAAACGGCATAACCAAGAATTCATAATGACCATAACGAGTGCGAAAAGCAGTCTTCGGAATATCATCCGATCGAATCTTCAGTTGATGGTACCCACTCCTCAAATCAAGTTTAGAAAATACTACCGACCCTTGCAGTTGATCGAATAAATCATCAATATGCGGTAGAGGATATTTGTTCTTCACCGTTACCTGATTCAATTTTCGGTAATCAATACACAACCTCAACGAACCGTCTTTCTTTCTCACAAACAAACCGGTGCTCCCCACGGGGAAACACTAGGTCGAATAAACCCTCTATCAAGTAACTCCTGCAACTGAAGCTTCAATTCTTTCAACTCTGCCGGGGCCATTCTATAAGGTGCTTTCGAGATCGTAGCTGTACCTGGTAGAAGATCTATACAGAACTCTATCTCTCGATCGGGCGGCATATCGTACTCAGAAGAGAAAACATCAGGAAATTCTCTAACTACCCGAACACTTTCCAAACCAGGTGATTCTTTTTTGGTATCAAGCACACTAGCCAAGTAACCCTCACAACCACGATGTAATAATTTTCTCGCTTTCACATAAGAAATTAAACGAATTTTTCTACTCAAAGGACTAGCCTCAAAAACAAACTTAGGCACATTGGGAATAGAAAAGGTAACAACTTTCTTACGACAATCAACAGAAGCATGAAACTTGCTCAACCAATCCATACCTAAAATAACATCAAAGTCTTGAATCGGAAGGACTACCAAGTCCGCACACAAGACACGACCACATATAAGCACATCACAAGCACGAAATACTCTATCGGTCACCAAACATTCTCCTATAGGGGTTGACACCTCTAGCACATAAGGTAAAGACTCAAATGCAGCATTTAGCAAAGAAGCAAATTGTACAGATATGTAAGAATGCGATGATCCTGGATCTACTAACACACGAGCGCTCACATTAGACACAGAAACAATACCTCCAATAACGGAAGGATCATCGGTAGCTTGTTGTTGACTCATGGAAAATACCCTTCCTTGGACCTTGGGCTTTCCCGCAGCATCTCTCTTCTGACCCTGTGGAGCACCAGCTCCTACCCCCGATAGTTGACCTCTGTTTCTCGGGCAATCTCTAGCAAAGTGTCCCAACTGACCACAATTGTTACATTTTCCTTGCTTCTTCCAACACCTATCCTCCGAATGACCTTACTTCTGACAATAGGCACAGAGCCTCCTGTTCTGATTCCCTTGATTCCCCTGAGTAGTGCCCGGATTCCTTTATACCGGTTGTCCCTTGAACTGAAACTGCCCTCCTGAGTTACCTCCTCTGTTATCAACACGTGGAGGTGGTTGTGATCTCCTCTGACCTCCTCGTTTACCCGTATTAACTGTCTCGGTCTTTCTCTTGTGTTCCCCGATGTCTTGCTCTACCAAGTAAGCACGGTCCACAGCATCCTGGAAAGTCTGAATCCTCTGAGCTATAAGCTGAGTCCTAATAGCTGTCCTCAAGCCTCTGATAAACCTCATTGCCTTCTGCTCTTCAGTCCTCACAAGGTAGTCACAATACCTAGCTAATTTTGTGAACTTAGCCGAGTATTGAGCTACGGTCAACAAGCCATGATCCAAATTTAGGAACTCAATCTCCTTCCTATTCTAATCAACCAAAGGAATGAAGTGTTCCTTGAATTTCCTCACAAACAATTCCCAAGCATAAGGTACAAGAGTCGCATCCCAACTTTCCTTAAGTGCCTTCCACCAATGTTCAGCAGCCCCAACTAGCTTATAAGCTGCAAACCGAACCCTATCCTCATCCGTGCAACCAAAGACATCATAGATCTTCTCCATTGACTCAATCCACATTTCAGCCTTTTTCACATCAGGCTCACCATCGTACTCAATCGTTTTCAACTTCAAGAACTGCTCCAACCCGTATCATGGAGGTGCTACATGTTCCTCTCTCGGCCCTTGATCATGAATTTCTTTCATAGCCACTTCAAATATACCCTGAAACATCGCACGGTTTTCTTCCCGTAGGTTGTTATGATTCGGAGTCCCACTGGGACCTTCGCCAGCTCTTCTCCTAGCCATTTTGAACAATTACCTGCATAAAACATCAACTGTTACTCACTTCGAACACAACTACCCTCCTAGGTCTTTCTAGTCAACCTATTCTTAACTTAGAGCTAAACCATAGCTCTGATACCAACTGTGGCGACCCCGACCCCGCGGGCTGGGAACTCGCCAGCCGGACGTCGACTTAAAACAATAAACACTAAAATACTGAAGATAAAAATTCAACTTTACCAAAAGATGATAGTACGAGTTTTATAAATCCAAGCTTGACAACAACAAAATACAACTAGCATAAGCTCCACAAGCTTATACCCAAAAATACAAAATACACAATTCTTAATAAAGTCAATATTTGGTGACACTATCCCAAAGGTTATACATTTAAATAATTCAAACCGAAACAACCTTCCCAAAAGCTACTTCCACACTCGACGTCCTCCTCGTGATCATCAAGTACTAATCCTTTCCTCCTGGGGGGTTAAGGAAAAACAAAGATAAAAGAAAGGGGGTGAGATAAATCTCAATAAGTTACTAATGCAACTACATGACATGCTATGATGCAATAAGCAATAATAAATCACATATAGTACATAGCAATTAGCAGTTAACAGATAGCAGCGGAAATAAAAGAAAAACAAAGGATATTAGCCAAGGTTTCCCAACTGATAGAACCAAATAAAGGATCGCTGCGCAGCTTCAACAATCAACCAATCAACATCTTCATAGTAGCATAAAAGCTGAAGAGAAAACCCCGGTACCGGAACCAAGAACCAATAGTAACAAGGGAAAATGACACAAAGTTATAACCCAAAACCAACTAGCTAGAATACTCACCAAAGGGAGCTAGCTCATCTCAACCAAGGCCAATCTGGAAGAGGAAAACAAGGGCAAAACAATGGACAACACTATAATGGACTCGGCTCGTTGCCATCATAATATTCCCCATCGCCCGACACAACCACAAATACCAGCTGGACTTTCAAACAAATGCTAAGTAATAAATACTAGCTTAAATAAACAACTAATGATTCCAAAGTAGGGAACCATATCAAATAACCACCATAAAAGATGGATTAAACCAACAACACATTATACAAGTGTTCCAACATTCCTAACAATAATTTATCAAATTCCACATCACATTCGTTCACAAAGGAACCAATTCCGAACAATAAGGTATTCCACGATGTTATCTTATGTTAATTAGAATAGTAAAACTTAGACTAAGGATGCAACCTAGTCTTAAACAATCAAAAAGAAGATTTCCAGAAACAGGGGGCGGGCGGGCGCTCGCTAAGGGTCAGGCGGGCGCTCATTTAGGCTGAAGGTTGGTCGAAGGAAATTGGCCAGGTGGGCGGGCGCCTGGCTGAACCCGGGCGGGTGCTCGGTCGGCGAACTGGGTAGAATTTCAGCTGGGTTCTTACACATCTCCCACAAATCCTTACCATTACACAACTACTCTTAGCCCCAACTTCTAACAAGTAAACCAAGGTACTAAAACAACTCATGAACTCATAAAAGGCCTATATAACAACATCCAAATAATCCAAATCAAATAATGATCCAAATATAATATTATCACAAAATGGATAAAATGTCAATCAACTCACAATCCAACCAAGAAGCAATATATAGCAATCAAAGCATCAACTAAGCTTAGTATGAACATTTTTAGCATAAATGGGGGAAAAGCAACTTACTTGAATTTTACGGAATGAGACGGAATTCAAATATTTTTGGCTCTACACGATCCTATCGACGATCTAGACATTTTTCATAAAATGAGCAATAAGAAATAGAGGGAGGAAGATGATCAAAATGAAGGAAATAGGGAGGGGAACTTTCTTACCTTTTCAACCATGGAGGAGAGAGAGAGAGAGAGAGAGAGAGAGAGAGAGAGAGAGAGAGAGATTGAGTGTGTGTGTGTGTGTGCTGGAGAGTGAGGGAGAAGGTGAGGGAGAGGGGGAAGTAGGGGGAGTAGGAGGATGATTATTTAAAAAGTTACACCTAGGCCCCCTCTAGACCCAACTAAGAACAATTAAATCCATTCCCCACTATAAACTAAGACCCAATAAATTGCACACTAGCACAAATAATCAATTAAAATGCTAGGCAAGAAATAATATGAGATATAAAACGCACACATAAATATTTAAATAGATAAATAATTAAGCAAATAAATAAATAAATAACATTTACTACTAAGAAAATAGAGACGGGTTTTCAGGTCGTGACAGATCGTGAGTACTTATACAGCACTCGGAAAGAAGCTTACCAAGAAAGAAATCAATGTTAATTTTCTCGCCGCTCTTGGTTCTCAATATCTTCACAAATGAAACACTCTTGAAGATACCAAGCTACTAGACGATATATCTCTCAGAAGCCTCTATGCCAACCTCAAGGTTTTTGATATCAAGCTCCATAATAGTGAAGAAATGGAAGGAAAAACTAAGAGTTTATCGTTGGTTGCTCAAAAGGAAGAAGTGATCGAGGAAGAAGATCCAAAACTCTCCACATCTGATTTATTAGATATGGACGATGATGACTTTGCTATGTTCGTGAAAATATTTCAAAAGTTCAGAAAATCAGCAAGGCCCGAATAATCCAGCAAAGCTCCAGCAAGGTTCTCAAGGAGCAGCTCAACAAGTAAGAAAGAGTACTCCAACTTCTCAAAGAAGAAAGAGGATCTAGTTTGTTTTAATTGCATAAAACCCGGTCATTTCGCTTCAGAATGCCCAATTCCCAAGTATGACTATATGAAGAAGAAAAGCAACTTCAATCCAAGATACTCAAAGCAAAAAGGGATGGTGGCTGAAGAGGACTCTACCACAAAAGAGTTAGCTACTTGGATAGAGTCAGATTCTGATGAAAGCAATGAGGATTCTGAAGAAGGTCACATCTGTTTGGTCGTTCGTTCCGATGATGAGGATGATAATCAATTCACACCCAATGTGAAACCCAAACGGAAGAGTTACACGGCTGATGAACTTGCTGACAAAGGATTCCTAACTCCAGTTCAAAGGAATGGTGATCTTCTATTTTCAAGATGTGATGTGAGTGCAGCAAAGAAGGCTCTACTAAATCACAAAGTGAAGGAAGTTCTGTCACCACACCTCAAGTCAAGTTTGACATTTCCCCCGATAAACAAGAAAAGATGTTTGCAAAAGCTGAACAGGTTATTAGTAAATTCTCTGGCATGAAGGAAGCTTTAGCACTTTCAAGTGATGAAATTTCCCAGCTTAAGACGGAGAAATCTCTACTAAGATCTGAACTCACCCTCCTTAAGGAGCAGGTCAAGAGCATGACTCCTCTTACTGATCAAAACCGTTTCTTAGAAGAACAAAATGCTATATTTAAGGTTAAAAACGAAGAATTGGTTGCTGAGATAAACGACCTGAAAAGGATCACTAATGAGTGGACCAATTCTCGTGTTACTATGGAACAAATCTTAGAATCCCAAAAGTCTAGTGGTGATAAGGAAGGCTTGGGATTCCAAACTAGTGACAACTTTAAATGTGCATCTTGTTGTGAAAGAGATGAGAAATTTACCAAGCAAACTTTGAAAGGGTCAAAAGCTAAACATCAAGAATCTAAAGGTAAAAGACAAGAACCAAAGAAGAAACTAGAGTTCCACTATGTCTACCCTACGTATCAAACTGGCAAGGCTTCAAAGTTGAAAGAAAAAGTCATGGAAGATTCTACCGCAGAGGAATACTCTGGTAAGGTACCTGGACACGACCGTGCATCAACCTCAAGACCCTGTCGAGGGGAACACTTCAGGATTTATTCTCCGAAGGGTGATCTTTCTCCTTTTGCTGTTCATAGGAGAAAACTATTGACTCGGGATTTATATGAAGATGGTTGGAAGAAATTCTTTGCATCTCGGTCATCGGCTGACATTGAGTGGTGTCCTCCTTCTTGGGGTCTTCGTCCTTTTATGGAGTGGACCTCAGGATTTGAGCATGTGGTCTTACCCGGCTTGAGAGACTCTTCATTTTATCATCCAGATAGGGTTTTGAGGCAGTTCGGTCGTCAACAGATTATTCCTTTCCCTAGGAGTGGGGTGTTTCGTCCAGTCTCGTACATGGGTCTGGACTTTTCAGCGGAGCTTCAGTCAGCTTGGGGAGGTGACCGCCATCGGTGGGCTTCTGCCCCTATTTACCGGGGTAATATCTTTCTTCCCGAGAGTTATTTGGACCATCTTTTGGGCACTCTTTACCGCGGCATCACTTGGGTAGACGTGCTTTGCACTGAGTTGCTAGGAAAGGACTTTGAGCCTAGCAGTTCTTTGAGGTATAGGGAGGTTGCTGCTGATTCGCAAAATATTTTGGCTGACCCTTTCGGTACCCCTTTGGATAGCTTCTATGCTCGGAGGCGCGTTGCTGCGCAGAAGGTTTCGGTTGACCTCAGTGTTCCTAGGCCTCCCAAGAAGAATAAGATTGAGAGCCATTCGGGTGGCCCTTCAAAAGCTAAGAGAAAATTAGATTTTTCCTAGTACCCCAAGATTGGAATTAAGTAGACCACTTGTTTAGGATTTAATGTTTTAATTGTCTTTTATTGCTCAACATCATCCATTGTAATGGCCAAAGTAATTCAGGAGATGAATAAAAATTGCATTTTGTTATGACATGATTGGATAAAAATTATGTTTTAGACCGCACCCGAAGGTTTCCTACGTTCCTCTAGTTGAGAGGCTCAGGTCTCCGTAGTTCAAACAAATGAAGACCATTTTTTTTTTGTGTGCACCCTGTTTTTTGCCTAGACCACCCTTTCGGGTTTTCAATCTAGCGGGCTTCTTTTTTGCATGTGCTCTAATTTTTACCTAGGCCGCCCTTGCGGGTTTTCAACCTAGCGAGCGTTTTTTTTAAATGGTCTTCATTTATTGCCTCTTTATTCCATCAACATCGAGGTTGACCTCCTTTGGCAATTGATCGCCATCCAAGTCTACGAGTCGGACTGCACCGCCGCTTAGTATCTTCTTGACCACATAAGGACCGATCCATCGAGGTCCCCATTTCCCAAGGGGATTCATGGCATTAGGAGGATGTTGTCTTAGGACCAAATCTCCTACCTTGATATTTTGAGGCTTTACCTTTTTGTTGAAAGCCCTTGCCATTCTTTGTTGATAAGCCCTTGTGCGCTCAAACGCTTTTAACCTCTTTTCGTCGAGTAGGGCTAGTTGCTCATATCGACTTTGCATCCAATCAACCTCGTTGACTTGGTTCTCAAGTAAGACCCGTAGAGAAGGAACCTCGAGTTTGACCGGGAGTACAGCTTCAGAGCCATAAACCAATGAGTAAGGAGTTTCTCCCGTTGCTGACAGTATTGATGTGCGGTAGCCCCACAATGCTAGCGGTAATTTCTGGGGCCAATCCCTTCCCGTTGAAGCCATTTTTAGTATGATGACCTCGATTGTTTTATTTGCTTCTTCGACCGCTCCATTAGCTAGGGGACGGTACGGGGATGACTTGTGTTTGGTAATTTTGTAGTTAACCAAAAGTGCATCCATTTCTTTCTCGAAGTGAGAGCCATTGTCGGAGATGATCTCATGGGGGATACCATATCGGCACATAATGTTGTTCTTCACGAATTCGGCCACTTTCTTGGCGTTGAGAACTCGGTAAGCTTGTGCTTCAACCCATTTTGTGAAATAATCCACGGCCACTAGAATGAATGACTGTCCGTTGCTTCCCGTAGGGTGGATTTTGCTGATGATATCTATGCCCCAACAAGAGAATGGCCAAGGTGTGGTCATGTTGTACAATTGTGAAGGTGGAGCATGTTGTAGATTAGCATGGAACTGGCACTTGGCGTATTTCTTGACTTTCTCGATGCAGTCTTTTTCCATTATAGTCCAATAGTAGCCAATACAGAGTATCTTCTTGGCTAACATAATCCCATTCATGTGGGGTCCACACTCGCCCTGATGGACTTCGTGCATGATTTCTTGAGCTTCTGACTCGTTTGCACATAAGAGGTTGATCCCTTGATGATGTCTCTTGTAGACTCGGTTTCCAATCAACACATATCTGGCAGCTAGCTTTTGTAGTGCTATTCGGGTTTTCCCATTGCTGTTGTCGGGAAAGGTGCCGCTATTAAGAAAATTCATGATGTCAGTGTACCACGGGGGGTTGTCTTGGACTTCATTGATCTCAATGTTCATGCAGTATGCCGGACTGGTCCTTCTTAAAATTTTGAAGGGCTTCACCATTTTTCCTTTGGGTATCTCAACCAGTGAGGCTATAGTATCCAAAGCATCGGCAAAGCGGTTCTTGTCCCTTGGCAAATAGGTGAACGTGATGTCTTGGAACTGTTCAACCAATTCTTCGAGGTGTAGACCATACTGTTGGAGGGTCGGGTCTTGGATTCGCCATTTACCCGATGTTTGATTGATGAGGAGCAGGGAGTCACCGAATACTTCTAGTTCTGTGACATTTCTTTCTAGGGCTGGTTCTAGCCCCGCTATGCATGCCTCATACTCGGCAATGTTTTTGGTAGCTTCGAATTCAAGACGGATGGTAATTGGAGTGTAGATGTTCTTTGGATCGACAAGCAACATTCCTATCCCAAAACCATGTTTGTTGGCGGCGCCATCGAGAAAGAGTTGCCACTTATTTTCCTCGGTTGTGGTGCAAACCAAGTGCTCGTCGGGAAACTGTAAGTCGTCCCCCTTCACTTCGTCACATGGAAATTCAGCAAGCTGATCACTGAACACTTTCCGCCTGATGGTTTTGAGTGTGACGTAAGTGATATCATAGCCGACGAGCATGAAGTACCATTTGGCTAAAGACTTCTCGAAGATGTAGTGGAGCGGGTCCACTTTTGCTACTAGCTTGATTTGAAAGGCTTCCATGTAATGTTTGAGCTTTTGAGTGACCCAAACCAGTGCTGCGCATGACTTCTCCAAGACAGAGTAGTTCTTTTCGCCTCCTTGAAATCGGCGACTGACAAAATAGATGGCATTCTCCTTTGTGGAGTCTCGTTGCTCTTGTGCTAACATAGCCCCAAGGGCTTCATTGTTCACTGTGAGATAGAGCAAGAGAGGCTTCTCCTTGTGGGGTGGAACCAAGACTGGGGGACATGTCAAGTAATGCTTCACTTGGTCGAAGGCTTCTTGGCAAGCATCGGTCCATTCTAGAGCCACGTTCTTCTTGAGTAGCTTGAAGATTCGCTCGCACATGGAAGTAAGCTGGTGCACAAACCGACTGATGTATTGAAGTCTGCCCATGAATCCTTTGATTTCTTTCTGTGTCTTGGGAGGAGGCATGTCAATGATTGCCTTGATTTTTGAGGGATCTGCTTCAATACCCATCTCAGTAACCATGTAGCTAAGAACTTTGCCTCGAACAACCCCAAAAGTGCACTTTGCGGGATTAAGCCTCATCTTATGTTGACGAAGCCTTTCAAAGAACCTGCGGAGGTCTATCAAATGTTGACCGTTGGTCCCCTTGGAATGGATGATCATGTCGTCCACATAAACCTCGATCTCTTTGTGAATCATGTCATGGAACAAGTCTGTCACGGCCCTTTGATAAGTAGCAAAAGGTTCCCCAAGGTGTTGTGAAAGCAGTCTTGTGTTGATCCTCCTCGGCCATGAGAATCTAATTATACCCCGCAAACCCGACCATAAATGAGCGGACCTTGTAGGCAGTAGTAGAGTTGACTAGCATGTCGTTGTTAGGTAGTGGAAAGTCATCCTTTGGAGAAGCTTTGTTCAAATCCCGAAAGTCCACGCAAACACGAACCTTGCCATTAGCCTTTCTGACTATGACCACATTGGCTAGCCATGTTGGATACTCAATAACTTTTATGAAGCCCACATTGAGAAGCTTTTCTATCTCTTCCTTGACTTGTAAAGACCATTCTGGCTTGATCTTTCTGAGTTTCTGCTTTGTCGGTTTAGCATCGTCTCTGATCGGAATTCTGTGATTCGCGACCTTTCTGTCTAAACCTGGCATGTCTCTATACAACTATGCAAATACATCCACGAACTCTTTGAGCAGTACAGTCAACATGTCTTTCTCGTCCCCCTTAAAGAAGCTTCCGATCTTGGTTTCCTTCGGCTCTTTGTCGGTACCCAGATTAACAACATGCAATTCTTCGTTAGCCCCTGGACCATTTTCACCATGACTACGGACCTGTTGAGCGAGTTCATTTAAGTATGTTGTGTTTTCGTGGTTTATTTCATCATTATTTGAATCGTTATTAACTAGTTCATTAGATTCGTTATTAGTTAATTCATCATTCATGATGTTTGCAATCTCGGGGTACTCGGAAAGATCAAATTTTTCATTAACAAAGAAAGGGAACACACGCTCGGCTATGGCCTCCATATCCTCTTGGGTGAGGGTATCGGAAACACACTCGGACTCGAAAGTGAATGTGAACAATTCTTCCTTTGTGACCTTGCGTGGAATGCACCCCATCTTCTTGACCAAGAATTCCTTGGATACCACGGGTCCCTTCGTAGAATACCAGTTGTTGATCGGCTCGGAGCTTGGCTGGATCTTGCTGATAGTCTCCCTTCTTGTGTGGGTGTCGTAAATGGCATCGACTTGGCACTCATCCATGAGAGCAAGTTCCTTGACCATGGAGGCTAAATCTGTCAATTATTCCCCCACAGTGATCTCTGTCTCAGACTCTACGGTCACTTTCTTCCCCCACCATTCTCGGGGTGACATGGGAGTTGGTTCCCTTTCAGATTTCTGAATCTCGCAGTCGGCAAAGATTTAAGACCGGGCTTTCTGATTCCCTTGCTGTTAACCCATGGTTCGGGGAAGATCATGTACGGAACAGTTTCCCCTTGGCGAACGAAATAGCCATTCAATGTCTTGCGGTAAGGCCTTAGATTGGGAATCTCATAACGACGGCCTTCCCTCCAAGCTCGGGCCTTTTCATTTTTGATGGCTTGCTCGTACTTTAAGTCATCTTTGGAAGGTTCATATCCCAAACCGAATGTGTTCTTAACAAAAGGAACCTCAATAGGTTGCATTCTCCCTTGTTGATATTTCCCTAGGCCTAAACCAGGGAAGTAGTTCATATTCCTCATCATGCGGAGGACTTTGCGATTTCCAAGGGTCCATGACTTGTTTCCCCCTTCTTTGTCGATGGCATTGATTGAGGCGCCGGAGGGGGTAGATTCTGCTAAACCATGTTCAATTTGGTGAATGGGTTCCCCCTTTCTGTGGATAGTGATGTTTTCTGCCATAACGGTCACTATTTCGTCCCCATTTCTGAACTTCACACATTGATGGAGAGTTGAAGGGACGGTGTTAGAACTGTGTATCCACGGTCGGCACAAGAGCAAATTGAATGAGGAAGGGACGTCGAGTTCTTGGAATGGGATGGACATGACCATGCTCCCAAACTCAATGTCTATCTCTACCATGCCCATGACGGTGCGGGCAGTGCTGTCGTAACCTCGTATCACTTGAGTAGAAGGTTTCAAATATGAATTCTTAAGTCCCAATATACCCATGATTCGGCCGGGCATAAGGTTGAGTGCGGAACCACCATCAACCAAAACTCTTGAGATGGGTCTCCCCCTTGCTCTTACCTTGAGTTAGATGGCCTCATTGTGATTGGACCCAAATGGTGGAAGGTCCATGTCGGCAAAAGTGATGACATTGCCAAAATGAATGTGGCCTATCATTGCGGTAAGGTCCTCAGGAGTTGTATCGGGAGAGACTAATGTGTCATCAAGATTTCTGATGATAAGATCTCGGTGCTTCTTTGAGGATGCAATGAGGTCCCAAATGGAGATGTTGGCTTGAGTTTTCTTGAGTTGAACCAATAAAGGGTCTTCAGGAGTGTCGCAAGCTTGCGGTCTTTGAGAAGAGGTGCTTGGTGCAGAAGTAGTAGGGTTGTTTGCTATGACTCGTCCGGATCGAGTTAGCATGTTGACGTTCCCATCTTGCTTCCTTTTCCTATTCTCTAGTACTTCCCTCATTACCTCATCGTAAGTCACAACATAACAAGAATTACCAATCTTATTCATCATATTGGAGCCCTCATTCACAATTGGGATTGAATGAGTGGTCTCCTTAAGTTCTCCTACCTCTATTACATTGACATCCTCGCCATTAGGCACTATGAACTCTTTCTTATCTATGTGATCTTGGATGACATTGCGGAGGACAAAGCATTCCTCGGTGGTGTGACCACTATGTTGGTGGTAGTCACAATGCTTGAGTATGGTTCGGACGTAATGCCTTGGGTTTGTACCCTTGGAGAGGAGTAACTTTCCCTTTGGCTTTGAGAGCTTCAAAGGCCCCGGTGATAGTCATGCCATGGAGGGGAGTGTAGACACGATCATCTTGAAATTTCTTGCCTTGGGGTGGAGGAACCTTTTTGTAATTCCCCTTGTCGGTAGTGACGGCATTAACCGAAGCCTCTTTTGTGGAGTTAGAGGCGGACTTGTAGTGGTAGCTGGAGCACTTTTCTTGATCTTTCTGAGGAACTCATCCCTTCGGATCCCCGCCTCATACATTTGAGAGAAATCCCCACTTAGGTGGGTGCGAAGATCAATCTTTAGAAACTTAAGAAAGATGTCCATTTGCTCCTTGGTGTTAGGACTCTCGACAATTTCAGCAAGCTTGTTATTCCACCTTCTAGTGAAGTCAATAAAGGACTCGTTGTCCCTTTGAGTGGTGTTTTCAAGCTCTTTCTTGGTTGGCCGGTGGGTGGTTTTGCCTTGGTATTGACTCTTGAAAGCAAGAATAGCGGCATCCCAATCAAGATGGACTGTGAGCGGGAGAGTTGCATACCAATCCTTTGCGGCCCCCTCGAGAGTAAGAGGGAAGCAATGTGCCATAACCTTAGGAGAGACCTTCTTCGGTACCATAGCCCAAATTTAAGTCTCGATGTGTGCCATGGGGCAAGAGTTGCCCTTGAACTTGCTGATGTCGGGCATCTTGAACTTGTCGGGGAGAGCGGCCATTGTGCTCATGAGAATAGAGGACTGATAAAGGGTTGTGCGGGACCTTTCCCCACGTTGAGGCCGTTGAAGCGTTGATCTATGTAAGCCATAATTGAATCAACCATCTTGTGCTCATTGTTCTCGGTGCTCGGTTCCCCCATTTTCTTGGTGCGGGCACTAACATAAGGGCTCTCGAATAAGCCTTGGGTCCACTCGGACTCTTCATTGTCTTTCTTGTCCTTACCCTTGGCAATCTTGGTGAGCTTTTCTTTCATAAGCTCCATTTCAGCCTCGTGGGCCTCCCTTTGATTGTCAAGGTGAGATTGCCAAATGTCATCCTTGCTTTGAGCCTCCTTATTAAGAGTGGAGACTTGTTCTTGGAGAAGTTGGACCATGGTGGAGAGTTGCTCAAGAGACATGGTGTTGTCGGTGTTGGATCTGCCGGCCATTGATGTTGTCATAGCTGTTGGAGTGATCTCTTCACGGACTAACCAATTCGCTGAATCCCGGTAGACTCTGTAAGTACCAATTGAACCTATATTGCATAAGAGTCCCTTATCAGTGTTGAGTACACTTTCGGTCCATGAAGAGGCTAAGAACACACAGTGGGCACACGACTCAAACCACTTAAGAAAAGACTCTTTTTTTTTTTTATAAGTCGGAGGGAAGGGGTCCCTTTTGAGTTTCTAAGAAAATAATGGAATCGTCACACTAGTATATAGACCATCTCGCGGTCCCATATACTCATCGGATTCCATCACGCTTGTGAATCCTACCCATGTCAGGATTAAACTAAATTAATGTAGTAAAGCATACATGCGGGGATGATTTTTTTATTTTCGTCCATAATAACCACTTGGGGACGGAGTTTTATTTCGTCCATGATAACTACTTGGCATGTATGTTTTGAAGACATTAGTTTAGGGAAATCTCAGCATATGAAAACCGACTTTAGTCACGGAGTGTTAGACCCTAACTAGAATTGTGTTGGTTTGTGCTCGGCTAATGAGAGGCTTAAGGTCACTCCCGGCATGTAGTCATGAACTACACCACGGGTTGAGGTTTATCGCTTCGAAAGAGTCAAGGTCGGGTGGAGCTTGAAACTTCCTATGACGGGCCTCGACGGGTTTGGGGTTATAAACTTGTGCGACTCGATAGTGAGCAACTTATAGGAATTTGTGCACGTAGTGTAAGGTCCAACATGTGACAAAACATTTTTTTTACTTTTTTTTTATGAAAGAAAAGCAAATAAGCACATAAATTACAACTCTCGAATCACCCGTGTGACCGATAAAATAAAACACAAAAGTAAAACAGTCCAAAAGGACAGATTAGGCCTGATGCAGGCAACTGTGCCCATACCCCATCGAATCTGCTCTGTTCTGAAAACCTGTTCTTGCCCTAGAAACCTACCCAGAAGCACGCGCCTCTGGCTGGTGATGTGGGAAGCGCGCGCATGGCGCAATGCCTGTGGGAAGCGCCCGCTTCTGGGCAAACCTGTCAGAATGTCTGACTTTGGACTCAGGGGATTGCCCTGGTCCTGAATTTATTGCAACCCCTGCAGAAATGATTAGTGTGGAAAAGAAGAAAAAAAATAGGAAGAACATATGGGATGCGGGCGATTCTGGTCCTTGATGTGGGATGCGCGCGCCTTAGGCCAAGAAGGCCAGAGGCGCACGCCTCCCCCATCAGAGACCAGAATTCTTAGAAAAGATGTAGATTTTGATCAGAAACACAAGTTTAACCCTCAAATGACCCCAGCGGAGTCGCCACTGTAGATACCCCAGGGGGCCACGGCTTGCCTAGAGCGGTGAATTACCCTAGGATGTCTAATTGATTTTAGAGTCGCCACCTATGTTTTAGAGGAACATAAGAAAAACCTAGTGTTTGTAGCCTAAGTTTGGTTATGAAAACAGAGATTCTTTGTTATGAGGTTCGGGGGTTAGGTTACGAGATGGGAAGTACTTAAACACCCATCTCGCCCAACTAAAGTTGGTCTTGCTTGATCAAAATCTACATGAATGATAAAATGTTCTTCTTATTTTTTTGATGATGAAAAGGGGGTTTTAAAATGTGTTTTGGAATGTAGGGAGATAACTCCTTGACTAGCTTTAATGAAGTGAAGTAGCCTTTGGTGTCATGTCCCAAGAATGTTTGGGTGATTGCACTTTGATTAAAACAAAAGAAGGAGAGAAAAGATGAAGCAGAAAATAGGCGAGGAAAGAGTAGTCTTTACCTATACTTCCAAGAACTTCAAAGAATGACTCTTGAGAAAATGCCTTGCAGGTGTATAGTTTTTGTTAGTTATCAAAATCCTTCCTCCAAAGATTGCTAAAAAGAGGTCCTTTAGAGTGCTAAAAAGAGGTCCTTTGAGATGGTGGAAAAGAGAGGTTTTTATAGGTGAAAGAGAAGATTTTTTGGTGCCAAAACCAAGTCACAAACATCAGTTTCCCGGGCAAATCCTGTTAAAAGGAGCAAGGGAGAGATTCTTGGACAGAAATCTGTAACTGACGCCCAGGTGCACGCGCCTTGGACCCCAAAGGTAGGAGTCGCGCGCCTTGGAGATGACTAAAATGACAGAATGGACTAGAAAGTTAGCATAGCACTGTTATTCAGTTTGGTCCCTGGACTTAACGAAGTCAGTCAGGAACCTAACGGAAGTAACAGAAACTAACGAGAAACACTTAAAATAGGGAGAGATACAAAATCAAATGTGCAATCGGGGTGAGCGGTCCAAGGCGGGATGTCTACACAAAGGAGGGCAAGTATCAGGACATTTATGATATGGTTGGGGCTGTGAATGGGGTCATAAAGCCAACCTTTCAACAAGAAATCATCAATTCTGTCAGGGCCAATGCAGCCGTACGGCTGGGACAGTGGGTGCCCTTTTTGCATTGAATTTCGTCCTGGGTCTGGTCATCTTCTTAAGTGACTTAGCCTGACGTCCAGAAGCAATTCCTTTCTTTCGTTCTTCGAAGTTTTTCTTTCCATGGAGCCTTTTCTTATGGAAAAACCTCCAAAATTGTCCAAAATTGATCGAGAATGCTTTGAGGTCAACCTCAGGCTTTGGATGCGGCATCATATGAGGGAGAACAAGGACATTTTTTGAGCCAAATTTGGGCTTAGGTCCTTTTGGTCTCTAAAGGAATTCATCCTGGATCTTGATCTTTTGAGGGCCGCTGCGTCCTTTTGGGATATCCGAAGGCACGTGTATTGCTTTTCTTACAATGAGATCACTCCGCCTTATGAGGATTTTAAGGCTTTGGTGGGGGCGTGGACACGGAAGTCATTGCTCTCCCTTCGATTAGTGACACAACGTGTGTCGAAAGGTTGGTCACTCTTCTTAGTATTCCATTAGAAGAGGCTCAATGCATGGTCCTTAATCAAACCTTTATTGATATCTCGGACCTTCCTGAAAGGTTCATGGACCGAACCGATGAGTTTTCTTGGAATGATTTCGGATTGTGCATTCTCTCCTTTTTCTACATGGTCGGCTCTAAGGGTACTTGCCACAGGGTCCTGTTGAGTGTTCTCGGGGAATGTCTTGCGGGGAAAGATATCGTCCCTTTGATCTTGGGAGAAACTTTTCATGGCATGGACCGCCTGGCTTTAGGTGATGGTTTCATGCGTGGAGGTAGCCCCTCTCTTCTCACCATGTGGCTAAGGGAAAGGTTGATGGCCATGCCCGAGGCTCCTCTTTCTCATAAACTGTGGTCCTATTCTTTGAGGAGAATTCTTTTGGATCTTGCTCGGGGTGATTGGAAGGCATACATGGTTCGGCTCCAGACCTCACAAATCCACTGGTGGGTCCCGCATTGGCGCATTGCCTTTGTAAGGGAGTGTCAGGATGGCTCTCCTATTGTTCAGTTGCCGGGACTTTTGGGATCGTCTTTCTACATCCCTTCGTTGGTTCTTAGGCAGTTTGGATTATTGCAGAC
Organism: Campanula takesimana; assembly: GCA_026119855.1. Lineage (NCBI taxonomy): Eukaryota > Viridiplantae > Streptophyta > Magnoliopsida > Asterales > Campanulaceae > Campanula > Campanula takesimana. The sequence goes on from JAOWBW010000126.1 coordinate 146,094, forward strand.
TCCCTTGTCGGAGTGGTTGGGTGTTAACCCGGAGCACTTGAGACCTTTGCCATTATCCATGTGGGATTCCTCCACCATTTCATTCCTTACTCGGTCATGGGCGTATTCCCTCTTTCCAGCTCGGATACTTCTCAGGAGTGTGGCTAGCACGGTCTTAACCACAGCTTACTTGGATTGGTATGAATAGACTATGGGGCAGACTCAGAGACTTATTGAGGAGAGGCGTGACGCTATTCTTGGAAGGGAGCGTGACACTTGTAGGATTCTGAGGGAGACCAAGGCCGTGGCGAGCGGCCACAACCACACTAGGGACATCATTGAATACTATCAGATCATGGCCGACAGAAGAAGGGCCGTGGTGCCTAGGATTGGGGCACGGATGAAGGATCTCCGAGCTAGGGCTGTGGTTGACACGACTTTAAGGACGGCCGGACTTTTTGAGGAAACTGGAAGAGCTCCTGACCTTGGAAGGAGGGAGGTCGAGCTCTTTGATATCAAGAAAAAGAAGACTCGGAGAAGCCAAAAGAAAAGGTGGACAAGTGAGGAGCGTTGATGGCCCTATGTCCTAAGCATCCACCCATTGCCAATGCAGACTCATTAGTTTATTTCAGTGTTTTATTTGCAATGTAGCATGTCATTGAGTCGAGAGTATTACCGTGCTTGAAATCATCAAAGAAGTGTTTTAACTGCGGTGGCAATGGTTACTTATCTTTGATTTTCAGTTTGTATTTGTATGAAGCCTTCTCTAAGAACCGAATTTGAATTTTATTTATTTTTGAGACCGGACCGATAATCGACTACCTACGTTCCCCTTTTACAAATAGGACTAAGGGGCTCAGGTCATCGTAGTTCATTTTCATGAATTTCTGGTGCGACCCTGATTTTTCTCTAGACCACCCAAACGGGTTTCAATCTAGGTGGGTATATTCTTTTAGCATGTAACGACTCGAAAACCCGCCTCTATTTTCGTAGTAATAAATATTTAATTATTTCTTATTTATTTATTTAAATTATTTATTTATTTAAATAATTATGGGTGCATTTTGTGTTTCTTAATAATTTATGCCTAGCATTTTATTTGGGCCATTTGTGCTAGTGAAGAAGTGTTGAGTCTTATATGTTAGTGGGGAATATAAGATGATTGAGTTAGTGTGTAGGGGGGGGGGGTCTATGTTTAAATTCCTTAAATCCTCCTACTTACTCCCTCTTTTCCCCTCTCCTCCCTCATTTCTCCCTCACTTCTCTCTCTCTCTAGCACACACTCCTTTTCTCTCTCTCTCTCCTCCATTTGTTGAAGGTAAGAAAGCTCTCCCCTTCTCTCTTCTTTCTAGTCATCTTCCCTTCTTCCTTTCTTATTTCTCATTTTATGAAAATGCTTAGATCGTTGAGGTGGTCGTTTGGAGCCAAGAAAATCTTGATTTGGAGAACTTTGATTTCGGGCCAAGTAAGTTGCTTTTCCCCCATTTATGCTAAAAATGTTCATCTTTAACTCCATTGATGCTCTAGTTGACATATATGGCTTCTTTGGTTGATTTGGAATTTATTTGTAAAACTATCCATTTTTGTGAGAATTTGGTGTTTGGATCATCTCTTGGTTTAGGTTGTCTAATAGATGTTATATGAGTCATTTTAGACTTATAAGTTGTTCTAGTACCTTGTTATACTTGTTGGATGTGTTAGGTTTTGGTTTGGTTTTAGTTTGGGTCGATTTTTGGAAGAAACCCAGAATTTTGGCCGGATTTCGTCCCTCCGGGCAAGGAGGCGCGCGCACCATGTTTTGGGAGGCGTGCGCACCCTTTTCTGCTTCAAAAACGCAGCCTTCTGATCAAGGGAGGCGCGCGCACCCCTTTTTAGGGAGGCGCGCGCACCCCTCTTTTTCCAGTTTGTCCGTTTTTCGTTCGATCTTCCGGAGGCCATAACTTTCTCATCCGGACTCCGTTTTAGGCGTGTAAACTATCGTTTCAAAGATCTCTTCGAGTACTACAAGATGGTATAGGTTGTTTAGTTAAGTTATAAGTTTTATACTTCGGGATTTTATTGGGTGTTTGAGGTTAAGAGGAGTTGTATCGATCCATTGTGAACAAGTTTTGTAAATCCAATTGAGTGACTTTATTGAGTTGTTATGATCATCTTTGTGATATAAGTGAGGATTTCATACTTTAAGGCCCTTTAATTGAAAGTTATTTTACTAATCGGATTGATTTTAGAATAAGACTTGGTCTAGGTTTTAGGTGATATCCTATAGTACCTAGAGGGTTGTTTTGGAACACTAAAGTGTAGGGTTTAGTCCGGTCGTGATCATGTTCTAATAAGGGTAACCTTTTGGATTCGTTTGGGGTGTTTAGAATTGGTTCGTTTTGGACGGAGGTAAAGCGTGAATTGGCGATTGGGTACTTACGGTTTGATTAACCTTAAGGTGTATTCATTCTGATTTCCTACTTTGGAATTCCAGGTGTGATGAGATGGTTGAGTTCATAGTCCTAGTATATCTTTATGAGTAAATGTTTAGGGTCATTTTGGTAATAGTCATTGTGCCATTGGTGAGCGACCGTTTGGGTTGTGCTCTTTATGAATAACTCGTGGGCATCATCTTTAGGATGTGTTTGGTATGGGTCCTTGTCTTGGAATCATATTATTTTAATGATCAATGTTGTTGTGCTCTTTATGAGAACTTCAGTTTATCGTTGTTGTGCTCTTCATGAGAAACTCTTGTTATCGTTGTTGTTAAACTCTTCATGAGTACCCGTTGCATCTTTATGGTGATTATTTGGTATGGTTCCCTACTTTGGAATCTTTGGTTGTTTATCGAGCTAGTATTTATTACCTAGCATTTAATTGAAAGTCCAGCTGGTATTTTGTGTGTGTTTGGGCGATGCGAAACATTATGATGGCACAGCCAAGTCCATTGTGATGTTGACCATTGTTTTGCCCCATTATTTCCCTCCTCCAGATTGGCCTTGGATGTGAGATGAGCTAGCCCTTTTGTGAGCACTTAGCTATTGGTTTTCGGGCTTTGACTGTGTGTCACTGTCCCCTTGTTATTGGTTCCGGTACCGGGGATTTCTCTTCATCTTTTATGCTACTACAAAGATGGTTTGATGGGTTGATGGATTGATTGGTCGGTTCTGACCGGGGTTCTCTTCAGTTGTTATGCTGCTATTGTTGATTGGTTGATCGGTTGAAGCTGCGCAGCGATTGTTCTATCAGTTCGGTGAAACCTTGACTCAGTATCCTTTGTTACGTGTTTATTTCAGTCTTATGTGCTGCATGATGAGTTAGTCATTTTTTCCAACTGGTATGGGACATTTGGCGATAGGGAGCTTTCTCATTTGTTGTTATGTGATTTACTTGTTCAGTTATATTGTTGATTTGCATGATATTATGCCATGTAGCTGCATTAGTAACTTACTGAGATTTTATCTCACCCCGTTTCTTGTTTCAAATTGTTTTTCCTTAACCCCCCCCCCAGGAAAGCAAGTGGTATCGTTTGAGATCCGTTGTATCGGGAGTCTTCTGAGCAGGTTGATCGCCTTTGGGGTAGTTGCTCATCAGAGCCTCTTTGTATATGGTTGAAAGGTCGTGGTCGTCCAGGGTTATGTATATACTGTTGTCCTTTGGGAATTTATATTATTAACAGTTGTTCTTGCTTCCGCGTTTGTTCTAGTCTCCGAGTTATAATCTCGTTGAGGTATTGTTTGTTGATATTAGTTTATAGTTGAATTCACGCGCCCGGTTTGGTATTTTGCATTTTGGAGATGTACATTATGTAAATTTTATGTTTATGGATTTTTGGAATTTCCGGGGCGTGACAGTTGGTATCAGAGCAATGGTTTTAGAACTTGAAAGAGAATAAGAACTCTGATATTGAATAGGTTTCAATACTTGGGTGTTACAAGTTTGAGCGGTTTAGAAAACTAAGTTTTCATGAAGGATGAGGTTAAGGTAGAAGTTGGTTGAGTTATAAGTCGTGATATTGACGTCGAGTGTTCCTTCTCTTGTGGTATATCAAGTATAGGATTGGTGTCAATAGTGTTGGTTCCATTGGGGGTTAGTTGGTTTGGGAATCGAGAGTGCGAGTTTTGAAGGCTTGGACGTACCTATTTCGTAAAGTGGAAATGGCTTGCGCTATATTCGTATGTTTGTTCTTATTAAGAGGTTTATGTTGAGGTGTATTCTCGAGTACGAAATTTCGTGATTGCTACTGATAGAGCTAAGGTGATTTGGTTATGACACCTATGCAGGATATTGACGAGTTAAGTAGTATGGCCTAGCTTTCAATGTGTCCCAGATTTCTTGGGTGCCATCGACAGGTGGGGAATAATTCCATATTAGTGTGTTTGACTTGTTTAGGAGCATACTAAGTATGTATATATAATGTTCAGGTTCTATATTGAAAATTTGAAAATCTTTATTATAAGGTTGTGCTGGGAATTTAGCTTATTCAGTTGGCAATACTAATGTTGAAGCCTTGAGTATAATTTATACTGGGTGCGATATGTCGCTTGACCGATAGGGAACTTGGGTTATATGATGAGTTGATATGGGCTATAATACTGATAGGTAAATCGGTGAACATATAGTATCGGTTGGGTTAAAAGAGTTAAAGATTCAATTTGAGATTTTCTCAATAAGAGCTTTTTCTTTGCTTTTGGTACATCTTTGTGAGTGCATCAGAATTGTTTAGTATGAGGAAATACTTAACTTGTTTGGGATCATTTTAGTACATGATTGGAGTTGAGTTAAAGCAAAATGAGTTATGAGTATATTGCGGAAGTTATAATCATTTCTTTTTTTTTTTGGTAAGCACGGATTATTAATTTAAATGGGAGTTAGAGGAAATCTTTTGAAGATAAAATTTGTGTTGTTTGCGGACTACTGAGTATGTGGAATTGTATTAGGCTTTCCAGAATGGGAGTAATGTATTGATGGTAGTTTAACGTGGATTTAAGTGGGCATTTTGTGTTAAGAATTTTGGGTTTATATTGTTCCTTTAGTTTAAGGTGTTAATTAGAGTGAAAGCACTATAGTGGTAATCCTTGAAGATATAGCCACTACGGTGAAAATTTTGGGGATGGAAAATTTCTTTAGCCTTGTATAGTAAGAAGTTGATTAAGCTCGAGATGGTTTAAATATTTTGAATTTCTGAGGAGTAATCCTAAATATCCGATCTAATGGAGTATCCTTGCAGTGCAATTAAGGTCATGGGTAAGACGAGTCTGTAGTATCTCGAGAATTGTGTTTAGGAGTAATCTGGATTCTGCGATTTTGGGTGATAAAGTATTTGCATATATTTTGAGGATTAACGCTTGATAAGTGGAACTATCTGTGACTTAGAATTGGTTGTGATTTTAGTGATTTTACATTAGCGGGTTATATTATATTTTATTTTTGGAACCAAGTTGAAACGTTATGATAACGGACTATCAAAAGTTGATGGGTATATTTCCTTAGAAAACTAAGTATGAGGTAATGCTAGTAGTTGAGAAGTTCAAAGGTTATGACTGTATTATGTTTTATCTTATAAGGAAAGTGAGTGTGGTAGTGGAATCGCATTTGACCGGATAGTTGATAACAGTGGATTTTTTATTATATCATTGAGTTATTGGGTGACAATAATCGTCAGCCCCATTCCTTCTCTTATTTATTCGGGTAGTAGTATGATTACGCGGGTTTATGTATAGATCGTCAATGCGTGTAGATGAACCGGAAAAGTAAAACTTATGGATGTTGACGATTTAAGGGTTGATGGAGAGCGTAATGTTAATCAGGATCGAATCAGCTATGTCCAAGAATTGGTGAACAAGTGATAGTCTTGAGAATTTGAAATTCGGGATGAAAGAGGAAGTTAACTTTAGAATGTTTGATACGAGTATACTTGAGATGCGTATGTGTTCAAATGTGTTGGTTTATTTGAGTCGTGGGGACGATGTATGAAATATTTAATTGGTACTTGATAGAGGTTATGAGTGCTTTATGCGAATTGATATTTTGTCGCCTCATTATGACCGCGCGTTGTGATTTTGATTAGTGAATTCGCGGGCGAATTATTTTTAAGGAGGGTAGATTGTAACGACCCGAAAACCCGCCTCTATTTTCGTAGTAATAAATATTTAATTATTTATTATTTCTTATTTATTTATTTAAATTATTTATTTATTTAAATAATTATGGGTGCATTTTGTGTTTCTTAATAATTTATGCCTAGCATTTTATTTGGGCCATTTGTGCTAGTGTAGAAGTGTTGAGTCTTATATGTTAGTGGGGAATATAAGATGATTGAGTTAGTGTGTAGGGGAGGGGGTCTATGTGTAAATTCCTTAAATCCTCCTACTTACTCCCTCTTTTCCCCTCTCCTCCCTCATTTGTCCCTCACTTCTCTCTCTCTCCAGCACACACTCCTTTTCTCTCTCTCTCTCCTCCATTTGTTGAAGGTAAGAAAGCTCTCCCCTTCTCTCTTCTTTCTAGTCATCTTCCCTTCTTCCTTTCTTATTTCTCATTTTATGAAAATGCTTAGATCGTTGAGGTGGTCGTTTGGAGCCAAGAAAATCTTGATTTGGAGAACTTTGATTTCGGGCCAAGTAAGTTGCTTTTCCCCCATTTATGCTAAAAATGTTCATCTTTAACTCCATTGATGCTCTAGTTGACATATATGGCTTCTTTGGTTGATTTGGAATTTATTTGTAAAACTATCCATTTTTGTGAGAATTGGGTGTTTGGATCATCTCTTGGTTTAGGTTGTCTAATAGATGTTATATGAGTCATTTTAGACTTATAAGTTGTTCTAGTACCTTGTTATACTTGTTGGATGTGTTAGATTTTGGTTTGGTTTTAGTTTGGGTCGATTTTTGGAAGAAACCCAGAATTTTGGCTGGATTTCATCCCTCCGGGCAAGGAGGCGCACACACCATGTTTTGGGAGGCGTGCGCACCCTTTTCTGCTTCAAAAACGCAGCCTTCTGATCAAGGGAGGCGCGCGCACCCCTCTTTTTCCAGTTTGTCCGTTTTTCGTTCGATCTTCCGGAGGCCATAACTTTCTCATCCGGACTCCGTTTTAGGCGTGTAAACTATCGTTTCGAAGATCTCTTCGAGTACTACAAGATGGTATAGGTTGTTTAGTTAAGTTATAAGTTTTAAACTTCGGGATTTTATTGGGTGTTTGAGGTTAAGAGGAGTTGTATCTATCCATTGTGAACAAGTTTTGTAAATCCAATTGAGTGACTTTATTGAGTTGTTATGATCATCTTTGTGATATAAGTGAGGATTTCATACTTTGAGACCCTTCAATTGAAAGTTATATTACTGATCGGATTGATTTTAGAATAAGACTTGGTCTAGGTTTTAGGTGATATCCTATAGTACCTAGAGGGTTGTTTTGGAACACTAAAGTGTAGGGTTTAGTCTATTCGTGATCATGTTCTAATAAGGGTAACCTTTTGGATTCGTTTAGGGTGTTTAGAATTGGTTCGTTATGGACGGAGGTAAAGCGTGAATTGGCGATTGGGTACTTACGGTTTGATTAACCTTAAGGTGTATTCATTCTGATTTCCTACTTTGGAATTCCAGGTTTGATGAGATGGTTGAGTTCATAGTCCTAGTATATCTTTATGAGTAAATGTTTAGGGTCATTTTGGTAATAGTCATTGTGCCATTGGTGAGCGACCGGTTCGGTTGTGCTCTTTATGATTAACTCGTGGGCATCATCTTTAGGATGTGTTTGGTGTGGGTCATTGTCTTGGAATCATCTTGTTTTAATGATCAATGTTGTTGTGCTCTTTATAAGAACTTCCGTTTATCGTTGTTGTGCTCTTCATGAGAAACTCTTGTTATCGTTGTTGTTAAACTCTTCATGAGTACCCGTTGCATCTTTATGGTGATTATTTGGTATGGTTCTCTACTTTGGAATCTTTGGTTGTTTATCGAGCTAGTATTTATTACCTAGCATTTAATTGAAAGTCCAGCTGGTATTTTGTGTGTGTTTGGGCGATGCGAAACATTATGATGGCACAGCCAAGTCCATTGTGATGTTGACCATTGTTTTGCCCCATTATTTCCCTCCTCCAGATTAGCCTTGGATGTGAGATGAGCAAGCCCCTTTGTGAGCACTTAGCTATTGGTTTTCGGGCTTTGACTGTGTGTCACTGTCCCCTTGTTATTGGTTCTGGTACCGGGGATTTCTCTTCAGCTTTTATGCTACTATGAAGATGGTTTGATGGGTTGATGGATTGATTGGTCGGTTCTGACCGTGGTTCTCTTCAGTTGTTATGCTGCTATTGTTGATTGGTTGATCGGTTGAAGCTGCGCAGCGATTGTTCTATCAGTTCGGTGAAACCTTGGCTCAATATCCTTTGTTACGTGTTTATTTTAGTCTTATGTGATGCATGATGAGTTAGTCGTTATTTCCAACTGGTATGGGACAGTTGGCGATAGGGAGCTTTCTCATTTGTTGTTATGTGATTTACTTGTTCAGTTATATTGTTGATTTGCATGATATTATGCCATGTAGCTGCATTAGTAACTTACTGAGATTTTATCTCACCCCGTTTCTTGTTTCAAATTGTTTTTCCTTAACCCCCCCCCAGGAAAGCAAGTGGTATCGTTTGAGATCCGTTGTATCGGGAGTCTTCTGAGCAGGTTGATCGCCTTTGGGGTAGTTGCTCATCAGAGCCTCTTTGTATATGGTTGAAAGGTCGTGGTCGTCCAGGGTTATGTATATACTGTTGTCCTTTGGGAATTTATATTATTAACAGTTGTTCTTGCTTCCGCGTTTGTTCTAGTCTCCGAGTTATAATCTCGTTGAGGTATTGTTTGTTGATATTATTTTATAGTTGAATTCACACGCCCGGTTTGGTATTTTGCATTTTGGAGATGTACATTATGTAAATTTTATGTTTATGGATTTTTGGAATTTCCGGGGCGTGACATAGCACCCTTTTTTTTAAACAAAGTAGCGACGAAGCTTATCACCGTTGACCGGGTGCATGAAGGGATTCCCATCCAAATATGAGAGTCTCATTGCTCCTCCCAAAAAAATCTCTTGCACTATAAAGGGACCAATCCATACGGGTTCCTACTTTCCATCGTGATTAGATCTTCCGGGGGGTTTTTCTTTGAGAACTAGGTCTCCTACCTGAATTTGTCGGGGCTTAACTTTCTTGTCAAAGGCTCATGCCATTCTCCCTTGGTAGGCACGGATATGTTCCATGGCTTTCAAATGGTGTTCATCTTGCAAGGCCAATTTGTCATGCCGACTTCGGAGCCAATCTACCTCATGGATTTCGTTTTCCAATAGAATCCTTAGAGACGAGACTTCCAATTCGGCCGGGAGCATGGCTTCCATCTCATAAGTCAGAGCAAAAGGGGTTTCTCAGGTAGCCGTTCTGACTGACATTCGGTAGCCCCATAATGCTAGATGCATCTTTTCGGGCTAATCCCTACCCCGTGTTTCCATCCTTTTGATAATTCTATCAAGTGTTTTGTTAGCGGCTTCTATCGCACCATTGGTTTGAGGATTGTAAGGGGAGGACTTGCGGCGGGTGACTCGAAACTCTTCTAACAGTCGATCACACTCGCCTTCAAAGTGTGAGCCATTATCAGTGATGACCTCATTTGGGACTCCGTAACGGCACATGATGTTCTCTTTCATAAATTCCGCGACCTTCTTTGAGGTTAAGACCTTGTAGGATTTGGCTTCGACCCATTTCGTGAAGTAGTCCACGACTACCAAGACGAATTCATGACCGTTGCTCCCGGGCGGGTAAATTTTTCCAATGATGTCGATGCCCCAAGTTGAGAAGGGCCATGGGGTTGTCATGCAGTACAAATGATGAGGCGGCAAGTGATTAAGGTTGGAAAACCGTTGACACTTATCACACTTCTTCACGAATTGTATGCAGTTAGTCTCCATCGAGATCCAAAAATACCCCATTCGTAGGATGACTTGCATTAGGGACCGAGCATTCATGTAGGGGCCACACACTCCACCATGGACCTCTTTCGTGAGTTACTGAACTTCCTTTGAGTTTATGCACCTTAGGAGAAGGCCCTGATGGAGTTTCTTGTACAAGATGTCTCCCAAAATCACATAGTGAGATGCTAAATGCTTGAGGGCTGCCATGCCCTTGGCCTTAATCCCATCTTTGTATTCTCCTTCCTCGTTCGTGAAGGAGGCTTCTCCCCTTTTGAGGAACTGGTAGATTTGATTGTACCATGGCTCTTCTACCTCCTTCGTGATTCTACCTATCTCATAACAGTAGGCCGGATTCTCTTTTTTGCCCACTCTGAAGGGTTTTATCGATTTTCCCTCGGGAATTTCTACCAAGGAGGCCAAGGTGGCCAAGGCATCCGCGAAACGATTCCGATCCCTTGGTAGGTAATGGAAACTGACTTCTTTGAATTGGGCCATCAGTTCCTCCATGTGGGCATGGTATTTTTGCAGCCCTGGGTCCAACGTCCTCCATTTGTTAGACACTTGGTTGATGATCAAGGCTGAATCCCCGTAGACCTCCAATTCTTTCACATTCCTTTCCAGGGCGGCCTTTAAGCCGGCTGTGCATGCCTCATATTCGGCGCATTGTTGGTCACGTCGAAGTTCAATTTAATGGAAATAGGGGTGTGCTCGTCCTTTGGATCCACCAAGAGCATTCCAATGCCGTTTCCCCTTTTGTTTACGGCGCCATCAAAGAATAGTTGCCATTTGTTTTTGCCTTCGAGGGAAAATATCCCTTCGTCAGGGAATTGTGGGTCAGCTTACTTTTCCTCATTGCTAGGGAAATCTGCTATGTGTTCTGCCATAACTCTCCCCTTGACTGCTTTTCGCGTCACGTGACTGATGTCATATTCTGCTAGGAAGAAAGACCATTCGGCGAGTCTCATGGATAGAGAAGGCTTTTCCAACAAACATTTGATGGGATCTATTCTGGAGATGAGCTGTATCGAGTGGGAATGCATGTAGTGCTTTAATTTTCTCACTATCCATACTAGTCCGGCACACGTCTTTTCAATGGCAGAGTAGTTAAGTTCGCTCCCTTGCAGTTTCCGGCTCACAAAGTAGATGGCGTTCTCTACTTTTGAATCTCTGTTCTCTTGGGCCAACATGGCTCCCACCGAGGTATCTGTTACTGTCAAGTATAACAAGAGAGGCTTATCCTTGTGTGGAGGGCAAAGGATCGACGGATGGGTAAGGTAGGATTTGATTTTCTCGAAGTCCCTTTGACATTCCTTATTCCATTCGACCTTGGCGTTTTTTCTCAACAATTTGAAAATGGGCTCAAACGTGGGGGTGAGTTGATTTATGAAACGGCTAATGTATTGCAGTCGTCCCATGATAGCTTTCACCTCCGTTTGAGTACGGGGCAGCCTCATCTCCACAATTGCCTTGACCTTTCTGGGGTCGATTTCAATGCCACGTTCGGTGACCATGTACCCCAAAACTTTACCGCGGGAAACCCCAAAAGTGCACTTAGCCGGGTTGAGCCTCATAGAGTGCTTTCTTAACCTATCAAAGAACTTCCTTAAGTTGATTAGGTGCTGCCCATCGGTTCCTTTGGAATGAATGATCATGTCATCTACATACACCTCTATTTCTTTGTGGATCATGTCATGGAAGAGTGCGGTTGTGGCTCTTTGGTAAGTAGCCCCAGCGTTCCTTAGCCCAAAAGGCATTACGGTATAGCAAAAGGTCCGCCATAGGGTGGTGAAGGCGGTCTTTTCTTGGTCCTCTTTGGCCATTTTGATTTGATTATATCCAGCAAAACCGTCCATGAAGGACTTGACCTTGAAACTAGAGGTCATGTCCACAAGCATGTCGATGTTCGAGAGAGGGAAATCATCCTTGGGACTCACTTTGTTGAGGTCCCTAAAGTCAACACAACATCGGACCTTTCCATTGGCCTTTGTCACTGTCACTATGTTGGAAAGCCACGAGGGATATTCTATCACCCTTATGAAGCCGACTCGGAGCAATTTCTCATTCTCTTCTTTGACTTGGAAAGACCACTCCGGTTTGATTCGTCGAAGCTTTTGCATGACTGGTTTTACTTGGGGATCTACGGGGATCTTGTGCTCCATAATTGAGGCATCTAACCCTGGCATGTCCTTATAGGACCAAGCGAAGACATCCAAATATTCTTTGAGCAACTCAACCAAGCCTTTCTTCTCGGCCCTTCTGAAGTAGCTACCAATCTGTGTCTCTTTTGGCTCATCTACGGTCCCCAAATTAACCTTAGTCAAAACCTCTTTGGCAGCATGGGCACGGTTTTCCTCTCGGTCAATAACCTGCTTTGAAAGTTTTTAATGTATTGTTCGTTTAGTGTGTCTGCATTATTAGGTGATTCATCATTAATAGTTTTTAGATTGTTAGTTAATTTATCATCTAATAAGTTGGCAATGAGAGGATACTCGGACAGGTCTATCATTTCATTCAATACAAAAGGGAATATAACATTTGCCACAAGATCATAATCCTCGGGCGTGAGGCCCTCGGAGGAGACAGACTCAAACTCAAAGACAAGTGATTGAGGAGACTCGACTATATTAGAACCTATGACATATGACTCTAGGGGCGGGGAACCAATCCAAGTTTTGTGGTCATTTCCTCTTTGCTAGCCACTGGTCCAGAGAGAGTCACCCAATTCTTCAGAGGCATGTCATCTCGCCCAACCAAGGTGCAGGGGTTGAGAGTCTCGGGGAATCCGTCCTCTATTGCAGCAACCATTTCTTTCCCTAGATCGATCAAGTCCGGCGCAACCAACTTTTCCCCAAATAACCCTTTCATTACCATGCCATTCCATTCATCATCCGTGACTTCCTCTTTGTCTTTCTTGGGGACCCACTCCTCAAATTCGTATTTACCATTCTGACCCCAGGTGGGTTCTTATTCCTTGCCATTTGCTTCCGTGGACCAAGACTCAAATTGTTTCACCATCTAGGGAACCCCTTTGAAATAGTACTCATGTGTCACCGTGGTCTTGGTGGGACCGGGAATCTTGGGCACATCCAGGAATGCCCACCTTACGGGGTTGGCAGTCATTCCTCGGAATCTCATAAGGTCCTCTTGAAGCTTGTCCCAATTGGTTACCGTTTGCTCCGTTTTCCTCAGGGCTTCGGTTTGGACTCCTCCTTTCACAAAGTAACGGCTCATATCAAAGGTATATGGCCGAAGGTTAGGAGATTTGTACGGGACTCCTTGAGATCTTGCTCGGAATTTGCTTATACCCCAAGCTATGGAGTGTCTTTTGCTCCCTAGTTTCGACGATCTTGTGAGTTCCTTGGAGCTTCTTCCCGAGACCAAGTCCTGGGAGGTAGTGCATTAAACGCATCATCTTCATTGCAGGGGGAATCCTGTCTTTCATGAGCGTGAGGTCCACACAACAAACATGGGTTTTAGAAGGCATTTCCGTGAAGCCGGTCAAGCCCATACCACTCTCCCCGTGTTTAATTTACAACACAGGGATTTCGTTGGCGTTGTTTCCTTCTGTGGTGACACTGTCCCCATAGATGACCGTTAGGTTGTTCCCTTGCACATATTTTACGCACTGGTGGAGGGTAGAAGCTACTCCATTGGCCTTGTGAAGCCACGGGCGTCCCAATAATGCACTGAATGAGATAGGGATGTCAAGTACTTGGAATTCCGTCGGCACCACTTGCTTTCCAAACCAAAGATCCAAGGTAGCCACCCCTTAGACTGATCATGCCGTCGAGTTGTAGGCTTTGACCGTGATTGCGGAGGGTTTCAGGTTTTCAACTTTAAGACCAAGTAAGCCCATCATCTTGGCAGGGAGGACATTCATGGTGGACCTATTGTTAACCAAAACCCGGGGGAGGCGACGGTCATCCAACTGTACCGTGATATAAAGGGTCGTTGTGGTTAGCTCCGAATTTGGGTAGATCCAAATCTGTGAAAGTGATGACGTTTCCATACTGAATACACCTAATATTTGTACGGCTTCCTCGGGAGTAGCCATGGTGGGCACCATGGTTTGAGCCAAGCATTCCTCCAACTTGAGCTTGTGCTGGTAAGACGACGTAAGGAGGGACCAAAGGGATATGTTGGCTTGGGTCCTTTTCAGTTGAGTAAGGACGGGGTCTTCCTTTTCGAGATCCATATCTCCTGCCTCTTTGGCAAAAGAGGGTGGTAAGCGGTGTTCCTGTGGTGGAGGTTTCTTGGGATTCTCCATATGTACTTTCCCAAAGCGGGTTAACACACTTATTTCTGTGGAGTCATAAACTTCCCCCAATTTCTTCCGCGGGTGTTGGAAAATCCTTGGCGGAGTAAGGCCACGCTTCCTTTCTTAACTCATTCACTGTGATCATTCCTTTTGAGTCATAGGCGGACTCACGGATTTCTCTGATAGAAATAGGGCGGGTGTCCTTTTCTTCCCAGACTCCTACGGTCTCTTGAAGTTTTTCCAAGGTCAACATACAACAGAAGTGGTCCGGAAACAACGACCCATCATCGCCGAACTGAGGTGGTGGTGAGAGTGGCGGCAAGGATAAGAAATCATCTAAAGTCGGAAAGCCCTACTCTTTACTTTGGGACGGGATATGGGGAGGCACATAGGAAGATACCTTATCATCATCACTTTCACAGAGGATCCGGGGCTCTTCGCGAGTCATGGATTGGATTGACCCTCTCATTTGGGTGAGGTGCTCCTCATAATTGGAGATTTACGGGCTTCTCGCCATTTCAGACACATTTTTCTCATTGCAGGGACATACCCTTTCAACCAATCTTTTGCCGGTTGACGAGCTACATGGTTCTATGACATGGAAATGATCGTTGTGAGGAGGACAACACCCATTTGGACCGTGGATTTGGCCTTCCACCTCATTCTTAATGTCCCTTCTTATTTCCTCCACGCATTCTTTGTAGTTTAGACTGTGCTCAGTGAGTTTAATCACGACCAAGTTATCGGCATTCCGGTGCGGGACCCTTGCACTTAGTACGTTGGCCATCATACAATCTGGGGGGCATTTCATCTCTCCCTCTTGTACACATGCCCACAAGATGTCTTTCCATCTCTCCCCAATTTCCATCAGTGGGGTATTAAATTCCAAGAAGGTTACCGGTGCTGGTTCCCCAAGCTCAATTATGTTCACGCTGTTTTGCCTGAACTCAATCATGTTGATGGCACTGTTGTCGGGGAAGGGGTTGTTGACTACATTTGGACCACGAGGGTGTTCAAGATTCCCCTTGTCAATCAGGTCAAGGATGATGCACTTTAGCACGGAACATTCATCGGTGTTGTGTCCATGATAATTGTGAAAGGCACACCTCCGACTTTTGTCGAGGTGTTTCTCGGGATTCCTGGGTTGGTAGTTAACTAAAGGCTTTACAAGGCCTTGCTTTACAAGCCCGTCAAATACCTTTCTTATAGGCATCCCGAAATCTTCAAACCTCACATACGGACGTCTTTCCGAGTTTCCGGCCCTTTGTAGAGCTTGTCCCGGGTTTTCTCCTTGGATGTTGTTAACTGCCCCTGGGGTTTCTTTCCCTTTGCCGGTCGTTGGAGGGCGATATCTGTAGGAATTACCACTACCTTGGGCGGAGGACTGCTCGCTGAGAGTTTTCTCAAACTTGGACCCTGCGGTTACCATAGCCCGAAGATTGGGGTAAAAGTGGTGACTGATCAAAGCTCGCAATTGAGGTTTCAGGCATGACTGAAAATATCTAGTTGTTCATCCTCAGTGGGCGGATTGGAAATTTTTCCAAGCTTGTAATTCCATCTCTTGTAAAATTCACCGATTGGTTCGTCGTTCTTTTGCAAGGTGCCTTGCAAGTCAGTGCGATTGGTTTCCCATTCCAAGTTAGACCGGTATTTGGTGAGGAATGCTTCTTTGATTTGGTCCCATGTGACCCGAGATTCGTCCTTTAGGTTAAAGAACCATTTGAGTGCATTTCCTCTCAAAGATAGTTGAAAGTGATCGGCCATTTGTTGCACGGTACAACCCTTCGCCCTCATTGCTAAGGTGTAGGCATTGAGATGAGTCTGGGGGCAAGCAGTTCCATCAAACTTATCAATCTCTAGCATTTTGAATCTGTGAGGGAGGGGAACAATTTTATCGGGATCGGTGATTCCCAAGGTGGACTTCTTCTCATTCATCCCTTCAAACCTTTCTTCCATTTGTCTCAACTTCTCCACCAACAATCCCATTTGAGGGTCCATATGCGGGCTAGAGTTGATGGATCCCATGGTTTGGGTTGTCACCGGCATTACGGTCGGAGGCACGGTGGTGGATGGTATTACCGGGGGGAGGCTTTGAGGTGGCGTATGAGTGTAGACATACCCATATCCCGGATTATTTGCTGGGATGTATGATGGGGTGGCTTCAAGAGTCTGTGCTACCGGGTAGTGAGATGGGTATGGCACCCCTTGGGAGGAGGTTGGCAAGGCCGGAGGTGGTAACCCGGTGGTGGCCGGGGTTAAGGGTGCTCGACTTGTTGGGACCTGACCATATGGGTTGAATCCGGGCGGGCACATAGGAAATCCTTCCGGCGGGATAAAAGGAACCTGGGCGATGGGCACACTTTGGTGAATGTGTTGGGTTTCAGAGTAACAAGCGCAGCGGAAAATAGTATTAAAAATTTTATGAAACCCAAAGCCCATAGATCCATCCATATGATTAAATCAAATACTTTCAATATGAATACTAGAAAAACTAACCCTTGATGACTTTGAATTTGGTCTTTGATCTTGGTGGAGAAATTGAAGCTTTAGTCACGAACAAGTAAGAACACGAACTATGAAGATGATGAGCTTCACCCTCTAGTGGTATCCACACCTTGAACGAATATCAAGAACACTTGATCTTGGTTGCTAGACCAAAATTGTGAAACACGTTTTCACAATTAATATGAACTATATGGAATATTATTTGTGTATTGTTTTGTTCTTCAATCTAGGATGTCTTAGAACAAAATAAAACTCTCTCAAACTCTTTGGAGACTTGCACAAAAGCTAGGAATAGTTCTGGCCCGAATTTGGCTGTTTATATACAAGTTAGACCTATTCCTAATAGGAAACTTGTGTCAAAACCCGTCCAAAATCCTTTTCCTAATTAAATCAGGAAGTCTATCCCGACACACTGTGCGGCCGCCCAAAACCAGGTGTGCGGTCACCCAAAACATGTGCGGCCACCCAGCCTGGTTTGTGCGGTCGCACACCAGGATCAGAGAGCCATAATTTTCCAAAATAGTCCTTTAACGATTCATTCTATTGTGTGTGACCCTCTAGAATTATACTAATTTGGCAATGGGTTCAAACATGAATCCATAAGATATGATTAGGTTCTAGCAAACCGTCATACCTACCCAAATAGTATAACTAGATACAAGTTCGCATTCCTTTAGAATATATCACAATCCCTTTGTCCACGATCTCATTGAACACAAGTCATGGTCAAACTGTCAACTTGTTTTTGTTCAATACTTTCTCGATTCCGAATATGTTGATAATCCAAATGACATTGATCTAATCAATTCATTTGAGTCCGGCCGAACATTTTCATCAACATCATTCCTACGAGAGGCCTAAGCTTGAGATCTCTTCGAAGAGGGACAAATCCATTTAGCTTATTATTCTTCCCTACGTGAATCCGATTATGCCAATCATACACTTTATAACTACCCGGTTAAGGTAGCGTTTGAATATGTCAAACATAATGTTCATCAAGTGGAAGACTATAATAACTTCATGTCTAAGGATTCAAATGACATAACTAATATGAGATATATGTACGACATAGACCATGACATAAATCTCATATAATGGGTCATGTCTAGTACCTTGTTCCAAACAAGTACCCATAAATCTAACATGATCATCCCATGATCATTTAGCCTTTATACCAGTACTTAACAAGTACTAGGGATAGAGATTATTATAAGTAAACATGACCAACAATAATAATCAAAACATCTCTTTATTGATATGAAATAAATGATAACAATTACAACGTTTATTAAACGTGCCTAGGGCACCACTACCAACAATCTCCCACTTTCCCTAGGCCCAATCTCCTATGTATCTAATACCCATGGACCTAACATGACCTTCATGTTTAGCTTGTGGAAGTCCCTTTGATAGCGGGTCCGCGACATTGTCATCAGTAGGTACTTTGCATATATTCACGTCACCTCTGTAAATGATTTCTCGAATGACATGGTAACGCCTAAGTATGTGTTTGGAGTTTTGATGTGCCCTTGGTTCCTTTGCTTGAGCAATAGCACCATTATTATCATAATAAATATCTATTGGATTAGCAATACTAGGAACCACTTCAAGTTCAGTGATGAACTTCTTAATCCAAACAGCTTCCTTTGCAGCATCAGATGCAACAATATACTCAGCTTCCGTTGTAGAATTAGCGGTTGTACTCTGCTTGGAACTCTTCCAGCTTACAGCTCCACCATTTAACATGAACACAAAACCAGATTGCGATCGACTGTCATCTCTGTCGGTTTGGAAGCTTTCATCCGTGTAAGCATTTACAACGAGATCATCTTCCATTCCTCCATAGACCAAAAATGAGTCTTTAGTCCTTCTCAAGTACTTAAGAATCGCTTTTACAGCCACCCAGTGATTCTCTCTGGGGTCGGATTGGTATCTACTTGTCATGCTCAAAGCATAAGATACATCCGGCCTAGTACAGATCATGGCATACATGATGGACCCAATTGCCGAAGCATATGGAACATCATTCATTTTCTCACGCTCATCTTTTGTCTTAGGACATTGAGTCTTGCTTAGAGAAACTCCATGTAACACCGGCAAGGTTCCTCTTTTTGAATTTTCCATACGGAATCTTCTAATGACCTTGTCAATGTATGTACTTTGGCTTAAACCAAGCAGCTTCCTTGATCTATCTCTATAGATCTTAATGCCAAGTATATATGCGGCTTCACCCATATCTTTCATTGCGAAACACTTTCCCAACCAAGTCTATATGAACTGAAGTGTAGGAATGTCGTTTCCAATGAGTAATATGTCATCCACATATAAAATAAGGAATATCACTACTCTGCCACTAATCTTCTTGTATACACAAGGCTCATCTTCATTCTTGATGAAACCAAACTCTTTGACCGATTCATCAAAACGGAGATTCCAACTCCTAGAAGCTTGCTTCAATCCATAAATGGATTTCTGCAATTTGCATACCTTAGAATTCTGTTCAAAACCTTCTGGTTGTGTCATATACACATCCTCTTGTAGTTTTCCATTTAGGAAAGCGGTTTTGACATCCATTTGCCATATTTCATAATCATGATATGCGGCAATGGCAAGAAAAATTATTATAGACTTGATCATTGCTACGGGTGAAAAGGTTTCATCATATTCAATACCATGAACTTGCCTATAACCTTTCGCTACAAGTCTAGTTTTGTAAGTATGCACCTTCCCATCCATGTCAGTCTTCTTCTTGAAGACCCATTTGCATCCTATGGTTTTTACACCTTCGGGGGCATCAATCAAATTCCAAACTTGATTGTCTTGCATGGATTGTAAATCGGATTCCATGGCTCCAAGCCACTTGTCCGAATCAGGAGAAGACATCGCCTCTTGATAGGTTTTCGGTTCATCATTCTCAATGATTTCCACCTCATTACTATCCGTTACAAGAAATCCATATCTCTCGGGCTCGGATCGTAACCTACCAGATCTGCGAGTTGCTTGTGTATTTTGAACAGGTTCCACAACTCCTTGTGGTTCTTGTTCTTGTTCCACTATTGGTTCAATGTTGTTTTCTGGGTCTCAAATTTCTTCAAGATTTATTTTACTCCCACTGATTTCTTTGGAGAGAAACTGTTTCTCTAGAAAGAAACCAGTTCGGGCAACAAACACTTTGTTGTCCTCTCGGTTGTAAAAGTAATATCCTTTAGTTTCTTTAGGATATCCAATGAAAAATACATTTATCAGATTTGTGTGCTAGTTTGTCGGAGACAAGTCTTTTGACAAAAGCTTCGCAACCCCAAATCCTCATGAAAGACAAACTAGATTTCTTTCCGCTCCACATCTCATATGGAGTCTTTAGAACCGATTTAGTTAGAACTTGATTTAGTGTGAAAGTAGTGGTTTCTAGAGCGTAACCCCAAAAGGATATTGGAAGATCAACTTGACTCATCATTGATCGAACCATGTCTAACAAAGTCCGATTTCTCCTCTCGGACACACCATTCCATTGTGGTGTTCCAGGTGGAGTCAATTGTGAAACTATTCCACAATTCTTTAGATGATCATCAAATTCATGACTCAAGTATTCTCCACCTCGATCTGATCGAAGTGCCTTAATACTTTTGCCAAGTTGTTTTTCTACTTCATTTTGAAATATTCTAAATATCTCAAATACTTCACTTTTATGTTTCATTAGGTAAACATACCCAAATCTACTATAATCATCAGTGAAGGTTATGAAGAATTGAAATCCTCCCCTAGCATTGCTACTTAATGGTCCGCATACATCGAAATGTATCAACCCCAATAAGTCGCCTGCCCTTTCACCTAGCTTGGTAAAAGTTGTCTTAGTCATTTTTTCAAGAAGACACGACTCACAAGTGTCATATGACCCAAGGTCACATGAACCTAAAAGACCGTCCCCATGGAGTTTTGAGATGCGCTTCTCATTGAGATGACCAAGACGGCAATGCCACAAATAAGAATGATTTAAATCATTAGGTTTAGATTTATTATTTATATGATAGACATTTTCATTATTTTCATTCTTGACATCCAAGATATAAAGGCTATTAAATGAATTTGCAATACCATAAAGCACATCATTTAAATAAATAGAAAATTTCTTATTGTCAATAAGAAACTTAAAACCTTCATTATCCAAACAAGAAATTGAAATAATATTTCTACTTAAATCCGGAACATAATAACAATTGTTCAAAACAAGAATTAATCCGGAAGGTAAAGTGACTTCATAAGTCCCTACGGTTAATGCAGCAACTCTTGCTCCTCTCCCCACGCGTAGGTCTACCTCACCCTCTTTAAGTAGTCTCCTATTCTTTAGTCCCTGCACATTTAAACAAATGTGAGAACCACATCCGGTATCCAATACCCAAGAATCAGTGGTAGAAAGGAGAATATCTATCATATAGATACCTGAAGTCGACGCAGCCTTGCTGCCCTTCTTCTTCTTTTACCTCTCTTGCCTAGCTTGCCCTTCATTCAAATGTGAGGACTCACTTGTTGCCCTTCATTCATTTTGCAAGAAGTGAATGCAACAATGGTCTTGTACCTCTCTTGCCTAGCTTTCTCTTGAAACATGGCTCTTAACTCCACGCCTATCTCATAGGCTTCCAAATGTTCCAAACTTTGTTGGAGTTTTGAGCACATAGTAGCAAGCATGAGACAACTTACATCTCTAGAATCATTGCGATGTTTCTTGTAACTGTCTCTTTCTTCCCTAGGGGCAGTAGGTTTTGGTTCAGCAGGAAGTGGCCCATCGAGAATGTATAACTTATCTTCTTGCCTAAGAACAATCCTTAGGCTACGGATCCAATCCATAAAGTTAGTACCATTCTCTTGGATCTTATCCTTCTCAAGGATCGATCGCAACGAAATTGATTGAGTGTTGTTAGTCATTATCTACAATTATGCAAAATTTTCAAAATTTAATAACTACCAATTTTCATTAAAGAAATTAACAATGTATTTTTCAAAAATACTCCCACTAAATTATACAACCTTATTTATACATCCAATGTATAGTATAATTTAAATGTGTTAAGATCCCGCTTTAATTTAATTTTAAGTCCGCTAAGGCGGATTACACAAAATCAAATTAATTAGGTAGACAACTCTTGTCAATCATATCTCATATGACTCTTAGTTCCTTTTATGAGATTCTTTGAGAAATCTTATTTCAAAAAGCATGTTAAATCTCATCTTTGCCTAGGCTCAAAACTGTTTTGACGCCCAATTAAGTCCAACCATTTTAAACATATAGTTAATGTGCCTCGCTAGGGCGTGCCCACATTATCTATCCTGCTCATACATAAATAAAGTCAATGCATCTAGCTAGGGTGAGTCTATATTAAATTCACCCATGTATTAACAAGTGTTTTAATCATGGCATGGCAATAAAGGACTTAAAACTTTCTATGAAGGTTCATCACATATAGCATACAACACATTTATGAGCACATAATATAAACAAGTTAGGCATCAAGTTTAGCCACTAAATTAATCTCCATTAATTTAAGCATAATATTTATGTGTCATTAGTTTCTCTATAATTATGAGGACGAGACTATTTCAACTTTGGTTATTATCTCCAAATCAAGAAAACAAGAAGTGCGGCCGAAACTAAGCCATAAGGCATCCATAATTCCGCACTAATTCAAGAAACCAAGAAAGTAGTCCATGTGGCCGAAACTAAGCAATAGATGGTCTCGATGAACGTAGGCCAATTACATCCACAATTCCACATGGATCTCCAATCTTTGAATCAAGAACTTTGTTTCTCAATTTTAGCAATTATGAACTCTTCATAATTCTAACTTCGTTTTATCTTTGAAACTTTGATTGCGATCAAGTTTGGGAAACACAATCTCGATGAACGTAGATTATCCATCCAAACCTTGAACCAATCTTAGAATCACAAGACTAAAATAAATAGGAAAATCAAACCCCAGGATCCACACCCAAATCAACTGCCCAAAACCCACTCCAGATCAGCAGGTCTGGCTGGTCTTGTCACTGATCTGGTCGAGCCCGATCAAAATTCCAGATTCCGACTCTGACCGAAAATCAAAACCAGAATCCTGACAACTGTGCGGCCGCCCAAGAAAAGACAGTGCGGTCGCCCAAACTTGTGCGGCCGCCCAAGGTTTTCTGTGCGGTCGCACAGTAGCATCAGAATGATTTTTTAATGTTCGAAAATTTGTCTCAAAATTGTTTTCCCTGATTATTAAAACTTTGATCCAATCAAAAATTAATAATCAAACAATTCAGAATCCAACATAATTTTTAGTGCGATTCAATAGTGCGATTAAAGTTGTAAAATAATAAACCACATAAAATCATATAACACATAAACATCATATATTCAATATTCATATCATGTTAGGCACATAAACAATTTATATACACACAACATGATCTACGTATTGAAATAATCAACATGAACGGGGCTCTGATACCACTGTTGGGTTTCGGAGTAACATGCGCAGCAGAAACTAGTATTTAAAATTTTATGAAACCCAAAGCCCAAAGATCCATCCATATGATTAAATCAAATACTTGCAATATGAATACTATAAAAACTAACCCTTGATGACTTTGAATTTGGTCTTTGATCTTGGTAGAGAAATTGAAGCTTTAGTCACGAACAAGTAAGAACACAAACTTTAAAGATGATGAGCTTCACCCTCTAGCGGTATCCACACCTTGAACGAATATCAAGAACACTTGATCTTGGTTGCTAGACAAAAATTGTGAAACACGTTTTCACAATTAATATGAACTATATGGAATATTATTTGTGTATTATTTTATTCTTGAATCTAGGATGTCTTAGAACAAAATAAAACTCTCTCAAACTCTTTGGAGACTTGCACAAAAGCTAGGGATAGTTCTGGCCCGAATTTGGCTGTTTATATACAAGTTAGACCTATTCCAAATAGGAAACTTGTGTCAAAATCCGTCCAAAATTATTTTCTTAATTAAATCAGGAAGTCTGTCCCGACACACTGTGCGACCGCCCAAAATCAGGTGTCCGGTTGCCCAAAACATGTGCGGCCGCCCAGCCTGGTTTGTACGGTCGCACACAAGGATCAGAGAGCCATAATTTTCCAAAATAGTCCTTTAAGGATTCATTCTATTGTGTGTGACCCTCTAGGATTATACTAAGTTGGCAATGGGTTCAAACATGAATCCATAAGATATGATTAGGTTCTAGCAAACCGTCATACCTACCCAAATAGTATAACTAGATACAAGTTCGCATTCCTTTAGAATATGTAACAATCCCTTTGCCCACGATCTCATTGAACACAAGTCATGGTCAAACTGTCAACTTGTTTTTGTTCAATACTTTCTAGATTCCGAATATGTTGATAATCCAAATGACATTGATCTAATCAATTCATTTGAGTCCGACCGAACATTTTCATCAACATCATTCCTATGAGAGGCCTAAGCTTGAGATCTCTTCGAAGAGGGACAAATCCATTTAGCTTATTATTCTTCCCTACGTGAATCCGGTTTTGCCAATCATACACTTTATAACTACCCGGTTAAGGTAGCGTTTGAATATGTCAAACATAATGTTTATCAAGTGGAAGACTATAATAACTTCATGTCTAAGGATTCAAATGACATAACTAATATGAGATATATGTACGACATAGACCATGATAAAAATCTCATACAGCGGGTCATGTCCAGTACCTTGTTCCAAACAAGTACCCATAAATCTAACATGATCATCCCATGATCATTTAGCCTTTATGCCAGTGCTTAACAAGTACTAGGGACGGAGATTATTATAAGTAAACATGAACAACAATAATAATCAAAACATCTCTTTATTGATATGAAATAAATGATAACAATTACAACGTTTATTAAACATGCCTAGGGAACCACTACCAACATAATGGTGGTTTGGAACGCGGGACATGGGGTCGCCACATTAGGGTATGTTTGGGGAGGAGGAACTCGGTTATAACCCTGGGGTTGTACATTTTCAACCTCCTCTTCCTCCGTGATTTCTACAAAACCTCCATCATTCTCAAATATGATGGCTATCCCTCTCTGTCTCATGGCTTCCACAACCCTATTCTGCATATCTTCCTGATGTTTTCTGACACTTTCTTCCCTGGCCCTGGCGGCCTCTAGAGCTTGTACCAACTCTTCCCTGGTGAACCCATTAGGATCAACTGTGTTGTCACCCCCACTACTACTTCCTGCCGGACTAGTCATTTGGAGAAGATGAGATTAAAACATGTTTGACATAAGATGTCTAAAAATCTCATAAAAGATCTAAGAGTCACATATGATGTGATTGATAAAGAGTTATCTACCTAAATAACTTGATTTTGAGCAGTCATGCCCTAGCCGACTCAAAGTTGGGTGAAATACGGATCTTAGTCTACTTAAATTATATTATACAATTGTTGTATTTGAAGGTGCATAATTTAGTGGGAGTATTATGAAATACATTAAATGTCTCTAAATGATAATGGTATAAAATATATGTGTATATTTATTTGCATATTTTGTAGAATGTCTTAAACTATAATCATGAATAATTACTTAGATTGACCCCACTTTAAGAAGAATAAGATTAACTTCCATGACCTAGTCATGAGCTTAAGAATTGTTCTAAAGAAAGATCGGAAGTTATTAATTCTTAATAAATCATATTCCTAAGAAACCTAATGCCTTAAGGGTGGACAAAGACATTGATTAGAAATATGTGGATGATTCTATAGATGTCAATCGTCCTAAGACTTGCCATCATGTGTTTGGAACTTTAGAAGTAACGGAGACCCCAATTGTACTTGGGGTTGATATTTGCCATCTTGTATTTGGCCTTTGCTTTCCTTCCCTTTGACCACTTTGCGTGCTCTCTTGCACATATGCCCAAAATTTTCCACATCATACGACCCTTCTTCATCAATTCCAAGAATGGTGTTTGGAACTTTGATGTTTCTTTGTGTCTTTTGTTTTTCTTTCTTGGGATCTTCACCTTTTTATGATTACCTGCACAATAAACATAAACCAAGAACATTCATGGTTAATTTTCCATTTTTGACATTAATGTTGGTATCAGTAGTAGCCATGAAAGGGCGCCCCAGGAGAATAGGCATTTCACAGTTATTACCAACACTCTGTTCCGTGTCAATCACAACAAAATCCACTGGGATGATGAGCTTATCAACTTTCACTAAAATGTCTTCCATAATTCCCATGGGGTGTCTGACCGAGTGATCGGCTAACTGAAGGGTCATTGTGGTTGGTTTAAGCTCACCTAATCCCATTTTTTTATAAACAGAATAAGGCATTAAATTTATGCTTTCACCTAGATCCAACATTGCCTTCACCGATTTAGAATCCCCCACAATAATTTCAACATTAAAACTACCAAGATCCTTGAGTTTAGGTGGAAGGTTGCGTTGAAACACGGCGCTCACATTTTCAGACATTACCACTTGTTCACCTTTTCCCAACCTTGGTTTCCGGGTACATAGATTCTTGAAAAACTTAATGTAGGATGGAATATTTTTAATGACATTCAATAATGGTATATTATTGTTTACTTTTGAAAACATGTCATAGATTTCAGAAATTGATGTTCCATCTTTTGCCTCATATATCTACCCAGAAAAGGCATGGGAGGTACATATGGTTTGGGAGGTGGAGATTTTACATTTTCTTCTTCTCCCAAATAACTAGTACCATCGCCCTCTACTACTCTGGACTTCTTCTCAGCATGATTATTAAAAGGAGGTGAAAAAGGACTTACCTATTACCAGATTATTTTACCATTCCTTAATGTGGTGACTGCTATGGCCGAATGCTCCCCTTGACTAGGGAAAGCTCCTGGTTTAGTAGTTCATAGTACTTCAGCCATTTGACTCATCTGGGTCTTAAGCTTGTTGATGGCAGCTGCATGGTTCTTCCTCTCTTGCATCATCTCCAACCTCATCTGCTCCAGCATTGTTTCGATAGACGGTTGTGGTGGTGGCTGTGCTTGCTGCAACGGTTATTGTTATGGTTGAACAGGATGAAGTGGTTGTGGTTGATTGTTACTCCACTAGAGATTTGGATGATTCCTCCAATTTTGGTTGTAAGTGTTGGAATAGGGCCCATTGTACTGCTGTCTCTGTTGGTACCCATTTATTGCTTGTGCCTATTCCATGGGGTCAGAAAATTGTGCACTAGAAGGACAGGCATTAGTAGCATGGGAATTTAACCCACAATAAGCACAAAAAACAGGAGGAGCTATAGAAGTGAGAGCAGCAGAAAATTGACTAGTCATCTGTGTGGTTATATCGCCCAATGCTTTTTGAAATTTCTGGGCCATAACATCCATTTGTTTTTCAATTACATCACTAGCCTGGAGTTCATAAACCCCTTTTTGAATTCCTCTACTTCCCCTCAGTTGTGAATTTTCACCTAATATTTCAAATATATCCTTAGCCTCTTCAGGAGTTTTCTCACCTATTGAACCCCCAGCAGCATTATCAACAGTATTTTGATGAAAATGACTCAACCATTCATAAAATGACTGATTTAAATGGGGTAAAGAAAAATCAGGGTGAGGACACTGGACTAACAACATTTTAAAATGGTCCCAAGCTTCATGGAACGCCTCACACGGTTCTTGTTGAAAACCAATAATTTTCTTTCTTAAAGCAGATAAAGACGGGTGAGAGTAAAATCTTTGAAAGAACGCTTGGTACATCTTTTCCCATATGTCTATGCTATTGGGAGGCAAATTCATGAACCAAGTTTTAGCTGCATCTTTAAGACAAAGAGGAAAACAACGCAACTTTAACTGGTCCTCCGTGATACCAGCAGTGATAGGGAATGTTTTCACATTGGTCAGGTATTTACGGATGAAATTAAGCGGGTCCTCATTAGTTAAACCATAGAAATTAGGCAACAAATTAAAATATTTCCCTTTTAATTCATAAGCTTTTGTCGCGGCCGGCAAATTGATACATGATGATGCGTCATCAATTTTAGGACGAAAGAAGTCCTTCATGTGATGAACCTCACACATGTTTAAGTTTACTTCTACCTCGATGGCAAAAGTTTCGGTTTCACTTGGATCTTCTTCTGTCCCAGTGACAGAAGTCTCAGATTTGGTTTCTGACTGATTACTAGGGGGAATGCCCCTCTCAAGCTTGTCGATGTCATCGTTCAACGGAACCAACTGGGGGTTCAGTGACTTCCGACCAAGCATACACTGTTGAAAATTGAACTGTGGAATACAGATCAAGTTCCCGGCAACGGCGCTAAAAACATAATGTAGAAAAACTCCACTAGTAATAAAAACCTAGCAAGCGTACTAGATATCAAAATAGTAATACGCAGTGCGAGGGTCGATCCACAGAGACTTGTGTATCAACAGTTCGATTTTCAACAGTAAGACAATAAATGTAAATCGACTGGTTTTGGTTTTTAACTAAACTACTAAAGCACTTAAAATTAAACTAAAGATTGCAATTAAAATAAATAAGAGCGAAATTACCGATATTCAAGCGATGAGAGAAGAATCTACGAATTGGGTTCACATGTACTTCATTAAAACGAATAAATAATAACATCATCAATCACCGTTGGGGATTCATTCACTTATATAGAATCAAGTGTTCACACAACTTTAATTTAGTACTCTTCAAAAACTACACTTTCTGCAAAGTCTATGTAATATTCAAAGAATCCATGAAAATCCTAGGAATTTACGAATCTACAATCTTGACAAGAAATCACTTTGCAAGTCTAAATTATATTCTTTAAAAGTATAGACTTTATATACGTAGATCAATCACTTGAAATCCATATACACCGATTACTTATATGAAAAACCCTTTTAAAGAACCCAACAACAAAGATTGACGATGAATTATTTATCACAAATCAAATCCGTACATGTTACCTCCAATCCGTAGAACGAGAAGATTAGCCAAGCATGTTCTTGTTGATCATCACAATTTCTTGAGAAGAAGACATGAATTGATGAATAATACTCTTGAACAAAACTTGTAAATCTCCAATCTTTTACAAGGCTCAAAAATATGATAAAAAAATGTCACTATGGCTGCTGGAGTTACTCAGTATTTATACTAGGGTCAAATAGGGTTACAAAAAGGAAAACAATTAAAAACATAAAGATATTAGGAAACTGAATATTTTCTGCCCGTCGAGTTGTGCGGTCGCCCAAATAAGCCTGTGCGGTCGCCCAATGGTCCTGAAAGGTTTCTGGGCCAAATACTCATCAAGTGCGCGACCGCCCATAAAGGGTGTGCGGCCGCCCAGTCTTCCTCAAATGTATTTTTCTTCTTTTCTCTTACTGTCTTGACACCATTCCGTCCCCATTCATTCCTTGCTTTCCTTTAAGTCCCAAAGCATCCCTAAAGTACCTATTTCACTGTCTTACACATATCTCCATAAGAATAGTACTCTTTAAATGTGTAAAATCACATTTATCAGATGGCCTTGACAAAAGGCCTTGATGATCCAAAAGCTTTGACTTTATTTGTGTTGTGATCTTATGAATTTCGTGGGTTGTGTTTAGGGGTGATGTTAGAGAATTATTGGCCTTGGGTCTATCAATAATAAGAGTGTCTAGAGAGTGATTAGGGATTTTAGTTCAAGAACCCCCAAATTTATATGTTTTGGTGACTTAGGGATCAAGCCAAGGAGTTGTTTATGGATGGGAATCAAAGTCTTGATTCCCTAGGAGTTGTTTTTGGACTCTCAGATTGTCTATCCTTTCTTTCCCTGATTACTTTGAGTGCTGGCCATGAAACGAGTTTGGAATCAGCAAGGAACTGCCAGAAACTCGTCTGTCAAGGGGATACCTCGTACGAGGTATTAGGTGCCTCGTACGAGCAATCTTGTGCTGGAATCACAATTTTGCCCTTTTCTTAAGTTTTAAATGTTCATTTTGGCTCCTAACTAACGAAGTTAGTCAGAAACTTAACGAGACGTGTCAAACTTAACGAGTTTTGGCCCAAATCAAAGGAGAGACACAGAAGTGGTGTAATTATGAATGCGTGTTCAAAATGGGGTGTCTACAGAGCCCCTCGACGACGATACTTATGAAAGATGTAGCATCGTCGATAGAAAAGACACCATTTAGAATTTTGGGCATGGTCTTGCTATATAGCTGCCTATGTATCATTTGGAAAGGAATCAGACCAAACGTAGTTCGACTCCAAAAACACACAAAAATGGTCGTTTGTGTTATTTTGAAAATCATTTTGAAAGCAAAACTGCGGCAAGTAAAGTTTAGAGTTTATAGAGTAACCCATACTTAGGAATCAATGTCCTTGACCCAATTCTGAATATACCCTGTTGTTGATGACGAATCGTCTTCCATTTTATTGATGTCGGAATAACCATAGAGGTGCTTACATTATGCCTCAATGACCATAGCGTGCTTTGGTGCCGGAATGGCCATAGAGGTGCTTACATTATGCCTCAGTGACCATAGGGTGCTTTTGGATGAAGGTTCCATGGTTGACGGTGCCAAAATGACCATAAAGGTGCTTACTTCACTGCCTTAATGACCATGAGGGTCTTACTTGATTTCCTTCATCAAATTTGTGGAGATGCCAATTACTCGGACCTTTCTTTTCCTTCCAACGAGACTTCTTTTCCGTTGAAAATGATGTGAATCCTATGTTATTAGCTTACACCTTGATAACAATTATGGGATTCTGGATTTGGAGACGCCAATTACTCGGACCTTTCTTCTCCTTCCAACGAGACTTCCTTTCCGTTGAAAATGATGTAAATCCTAAGTTATTAGCTTACGCCTTGATAACAATTATGGGATTCTGGATTTGGAGACGCCAATTATATAGAATCAAGTGTTCACACAACTTTAATTTAGTACTCTTCAAAAACTACACTTTCTGCAAAGTCTATGTAATATTCAAAGAATCCATGAAAATCCTAGGAATTTACGAATCTACAATCTTGACAAGAAATCACTTTGCAAGTCTAAATTATATTCTTTAAAAGTATAGACTTTATATACGTAGATCAATCACTTGAAATCCATATACACCGATTACTTATATGAAAAACCCTTTTAAAGAACCCAACAACAAAGATTGACGATGAATTATTTATCACAAATCAAATCCGTACATGTTACCTCCAATCCGTAGAACGAGAAGATTAGCCAAGCATGTTCTTGTTGATCATCACAATTTCTTGAGAAGAAGACATGAATTGATGAATAATACTCTTGAACAAAACTTGTAAATCTCCAATCTTTTACAAGGCTCAAAAATATGATAAAAAAATGTCACTATGGCTGCTGGAGTTACTCAGTATTTATACTAGGGTCAAATAGGGTTACAAAAAGGAAAACAATTAAAAACATAAAGATATTAGGAAACTGAATATTTTCTGCCCGTCGAGTTGTGCGGTCGCCCAAATAAGCCTGTGCGGTCGCCCAATGGTCCTGAAAGGTTTCTGGGCCAAATACTCATCAAGTGCGCGACCGCCCATAAAGGGTGTGCGGCCGCCCAGTCTTCCTCAAATGTATTTTTCTTCTTTTCTCTTACTGTCTTGACACCATTCCGTCCCCATTCATTCCTTGCTTTCCTTTAAGTCCCAAAGCATCCCTAAAGTACCTATTTCACTGTCTTACACATATCT
Organism: Campanula takesimana; assembly: GCA_026119855.1. Lineage (NCBI taxonomy): Eukaryota > Viridiplantae > Streptophyta > Magnoliopsida > Asterales > Campanulaceae > Campanula > Campanula takesimana. Next base: position 177,451 of record JAOWBW010000126.1, read on the forward strand.
CCATAAGAATAGTACTCTTTAAATGTGTAAAATCACATTTATCAGATGGCCTTGACAAAAGGCCTTGATGATCCAAAAGCTTTGACTTTATTTGTGTTGTGATCTTATGAATTTCGTGGGTTGTGTTTAGGGGTGATGTTAGAGAATTATTGGCCTTGGGTCTATCAATAATAAGAGTGTCTAGAGAGTGATTAGGGATTTTAGTTCAAGAACCCCCAAATTTATATGTTTTGGTGACTTAGGGATCAAGCCAAGGAGTTGTTTATGGATGGGAATCAAAGTCTTGATTCCCTAGGAGTTGTTTTTGGACTCTCAGATTGTCTATCCTTTCTTTCCCTGATTACTTTGAGTGCTGGCCATGAAACGAGTTTGGAATCAGCAAGGAACTGCCAGAAACTCGTCTGTCAAGGGGATACCTCGTACGAGGTATTAGGTGCCTCGTACGAGCAATCTTGTGCTGGAATCACAATTTTGCCCTTTTCTTAAGTTTTAAATGTTCATTTTGGCTCCTAACTAACGAAGTTAGTCAGAAACTTAACGAGACGTGTCAAACTTAACGAGTTTTGGCCCAAATCAAAGGAGAGACACAGAAGTGGTGTAATTATGAATGCGTGTTCAAATTGGGGTGTCTACAGAGCCCCTCGACGACGATACTTATGAAAGATGTAGCATCGTCGATAGAAAAGACACCATTTAGAATTTTGGGCATGGTCTTGCTATATAGCTGCCTATGTATCATTTGGAAAGGAATCAGACCAAACGTAGTTCGACTCCAAAAACACACAAAAATGGTCGTTTGTGTTATTTTGAAAATCATTTTGAAAGCAAAACTGCGGCAAGTAAAGTTTAGAGTTTATAGAGTAACCCATACTTAGGAATCAATGTCCTTGACCCAATTCTGAATATACCCTGTTGTTGATGACGAATCGTCTTCCATTTTATTGATGTCGGAATAACCATAGAGGTGCTTACATTATGCCTCAATGACCATAGCGTGCTTTGGTGCCGGAATGGCCATAGAGGTGCTTACATTATGCCTCAGTGACCATAGGGTGCTTTTGGATGAAGGTTCCATGGTTGACGGTGCCAAAATGACCATAAAGGTGCTTACTTCACTGCCTTAATGACCATGAGGGTCTTACTTGATTTCCTTCATCAAATTTGTGGAGATGCCAATTACTCGGACCTTTCTTTTCCTTCCAACGAGACTTCTTTTCCGTTGAAAATGATGTGAATCCTATGTTATTAGCTTACACCTTGATAACAATTATGGGATTCTGGATTTGGAGACGCCAATTACTCGGACCTTTCTTCTCCTTCCAACGAGACTTCCTTTCCGTTGAAAATGATGTAAATCCTAAGTTATTAGCTTACGCCTTGATAACAATTATGGGATTCTGGATTTGGAGACGCCAATTATATAGAATCAAGTGTTCACACAACTTTAATTTAGTACTCTTCAAAAACTACACTTTCTGCAAAGTCTATGTAATATTCAAAGAATCCATGAAAATCCTAGGAATTTACGAATCTACAATCTTGACAAGAAATCACTTTGCAAGTCTAAATTATATTCTTTAAAAGTATAGACTTTATATACGTAGATCAATCACTTGAAATCCATATACACCGATTACTTATATGAAAAACCCTTTTAAAGAACCCAACAACAAAGATTGACGATGAATTATTTATCACAAATCAAATCCGTACATGTTACCTCCAATCCGTAGAACGAGAAGATTAGCCAAGCATGTTCTTGTTGATCATCACAATTTCTTGAGAAGAAGACATGAATTGATGAATAATACTCTTGAACAAAACTTGTAAATCTCCAATCTTTTACAAGGCTCAAAAATATGATAAAAAAATGTCACTATGGCTGCTGGAGTTACTCAGTATTTATACTAGGGTCAAATAGGGTTACAAAAAGGAAAACAATTAAAAACATAAAGATATTAGGAAACTGAATATTTTCTGCCCGTCGAGTTGTGCGGTCGCCCAAATAAGCCTGTGCGGTCGCCCAATGGTCCTGAAAGGTTTCTGGGCCAAATACTCATCAAGTGCGCGACCGCCCATAAAGGGTGTGCGGCCGCCCAGTCTTCCTCAAATGTATTTTTCTTCTTTTCTCTTACTGTCTTGACACCATTCCGTCCCCATTCATTCCTTGCTTTCCTTTAAGTCCCAAAGCATCCCTAAAGTACCTATTTCACTGTCTTACACATATCTCCATAAGAATAGTACTCTTTAAATGTGTAAAATCACATTTATCAGATGGCCTTGACAAAAGGCCTTGATGATCCAAAAGCTTTGACTTTATTTGTGTTGTGATCTTATGAATTTCGTGGGTTGTGTTTAGGGGTGATGTTAGAGAATTATTGGCCTTGGGTCTATCAATAATAAGAGTGTCTAGAGAGTGATTAGGGATTTTAGTTCAAGAACCCCCAAATTTATATGTTTTGGTGACTTAGGGATCAAGCCAAGGAGTTGTTTATGGATGGGAATCAAAGTCTTGATTCCCTAGGAGTTGTTTTTGGACTCTCAGATTGTCTATCCTTTCTTTCCCTGATTACTTTGAGTGCTGGCCATGAAACGAGTTTGGAATCAGCAAGGAACTGCCAGAAACTCGTCTGTCAAGGGGATACCTCGTACGAGGTATTAGGTGCCTCGTACGAGCAATCTTGTGCTGGAATCACAATTTTGCCCTTTTCTTAAGTTTTAAATGTTCATTTTGGCTCCTAACTAACGAAGTTAGTCAGAAACTTAACGAGACGTGTCAAACTTAACGAGTTTTGGCCCAAATCAAAGGAGAGACACAGAAGTGGTGTAATTATGAATGCGTGTTCAAATTGGGGTGTCTACAGAGCCCCTCGACGACGATACTTATGAAAGATGTAGCATCGTCGATAGAAAAGACACCATTTAGAATTTTGGGCATGGTCTTGCTATATAGCTGCCTATGTATCATTTGGAAAGGAATCAGACCAAACGTAGTTCGACTCCAAAAACACACAAAAATGGTCGTTTGTGTTATTTTGAAAATCATTTTGAAAGCAAAACTGCGGCAAGTAAAGTTTAGAGTTTATAGAGTAACCCATACTTAGGAATCAATGTCCTTGACCCAATTCTGAATATACCCTGTTGTTGATGACGAATCGTCTTCCATTTTATTGATGTCGGAATAACCATAGAGGTGCTTACATTATGCCTCAATGACCATAGCGTGCTTTGGTGCCGGAATGGCCATAGAGGTGCTTACATTATGCCTCAGTGACCATAGGGTGCTTTTGGATGAAGGTTCCATGGTTGACGGTGCCAAAATGACCATAAAGGTGCTTACTTCACTGCCTTAATGACCATGAGGGTCTTACTTGATTTCCTTCATCAAATTTGTGGAGATGCCAATTACTCGGACCTTTCTTTTCCTTCCAACGAGACTTCTTTTCCGTTGAAAATGATGTGAATCCTATGTTATTAGCTTACACCTTGATAACAATTATGGGATTCTGGATTTGGAGACGCCAATTACTCGGACCTTTCTTCTCCTTCCAACGAGACTTCCTTTCCGTTGAAAATGATGTAAATCCTAAGTTATTAGCTTACGCCTTGATAACAATTATGGGATTCTGGATTTGGAGACGCCAATTATATAGAATCAAGTGTTCACACAACTTTAATTTAGTACTCTTCAAAAACTACACTTTCTGCAAAGTCTATGTAATATTCAAAGAATCCATGAAAATCCTAGGAATTTACGAATCTACAATCTTGACAAGAAATCACTTTGCAAGTCTAAATTATATTCTTTAAAAGTATAGACTTTATATACGTAGATCAATCACTTGAAATCCATATACACCGATTACTTATATGAAAAACCCTTTTAAAGAACCCAACAACAAAGATTGACGATGAATTATTTATCACAAATCAAATCCGTACATGTTACCTCCAATCCGTAGAACGAGAAGATTAGCCAAGCATGTTCTTGTTGATCATCACAATTTCTTGAGAAGAAGACATGAATTGATGAATAATACTCTTGAACAAAACTTGTAAATCTCCAATCTTTTACAAGGCTCAAAAATATGATAAAAAAATGTCACTATGGCTGCTGGAGTTACTCAGTATTTATACTAGGGTCAAATAGGGTTACAAAAAGGAAAACAATTAAAAACATAAAGATATTAGGAAACTGAATATTTTCTGCCCGTCGAGTTGTGCGGTCGCCCAAATAAGCCTGTGCGGTCGCCCAATGGTCCTGAAAGGTTTCTGGGCCAAATACTCATCAAGTGCGCGACCGCCCATAAAGGGTGTGCGGCCGCCCAGTCTTCCTCAAATGTATTTTTCTTCTTTTCTCTTACTGTCTTGACACCATTCCGTCCCCATTCATTCCTTGCTTTCCTTTAAGTCCCAAAGCATCCCTAAAGTACCTATTTCACTGTCTTACACATATCTCCATAAGAATAGTACTCTTTAAATGTGTAAAATCACATTTATCAGATGGCCTTGACAAAAGGCCTTGATGATCCAAAAGCTTTGACTTTATTTGTGTTGTGATCTTATGAATTTCGTGGGTTGTGTTTAGGGGTGATGTTAGAGAATTATTGGCCTTGGGTCTATCAATAATAAGAGTGTCTAGAGAGTGATTAGGGATTTTAGTTCAAGAACCCCCAAATTTATATGTTTTGGTGACTTAGGGATCAAGCCAAGGAGTTGTTTATGGATGGGAATCAAAGTCTTGATTCCCTAGGAGTTGTTTTTGGACTCTCAGATTGTCTATCCTTTCTTTCCCTGATTACTTTGAGTGCTGGCCATGAAACGAGTTTGGAATCAGCAAGGAACTGCCAGAAACTCGTCTGTCAAGGGGATACCTCGTACGAGGTATTAGGTGCCTCGTACGAGCAATCTTGTGCTGGAATCACAATTTTGCCCTTTTCTTAAGTTTTAAATGTTCATTTTGGCTCCTAACTAACGAAGTTAGTCAGAAACTTAACGAGACGTGTCAAACTTAACGAGTTTTGGCCCAAATCAAAGGAGAGACACAGAAGTGGTGTAATTATGAATGCGTGTTCAAATTGGGGTGTCTACAGAGCCCCTCGACGACGATACTTATGAAAGATGTAGCATCGTCGATAGAAAAGACACCATTTAGAATTTTGGGCATGGTCTTGCTATATAGCTGCCTATGTATCATTTGGAAAGGAATCAGACCAAACGTAGTTCGACTCCAAAAACACACAAAAATGGTCGTTTGTGTTATTTTGAAAATCATTTTGAAAGCAAAACTGCGGCAAGTAAAGTTTAGAGTTTATAGAGTAACCCATACTTAGGAATCAATGTCCTTGACCCAATTCTGAATATACCCTGTTGTTGATGACGAATCGTCTTCCATTTTATTGATGTCGGAATAACCATAGAGGTGCTTACATTATGCCTCAATGACCATAGCGTGCTTTGGTGCCGGAATGGCCATAGAGGTGCTTACATTATGCCTCAGTGACCATAGGGTGCTTTTGGATGAAGGTTCCATGGTTGACGGTGCCAAAATGACCATAAAGGTGCTTACTTCACTGCCTTAATGACCATGAGGGTCTTACTTGATTTCCTTCATCAAATTTGTGGAGATGCCAATTACTCGGACCTTTCTTTTCCTTCCAACGAGACTTCTTTTCCGTTGAAAATGATGTGAATCCTATGTTATTAGCTTACACCTTGATAACAATTATGGGATTCTGGATTTGAAGACGCCAATTACTCGGACCTTTCTTCTCCTTCCAACGAGACTTCCTTTCCGTTGAAAATGATGTAAATCCTAAGTTATTAGCTTACGCCTTGATAACAATTATGGGATTCTGGATTTGGAGACGCCAATTATATAGAATCAAGTGTTCACACAACTTTAATTTAGTACTCTTCAAAAACTACACTTTCTGCAAAGTCTATGTAATATTCAAAGAATCCATGAAAATCCTAGGAATTTACGAATCTACAATCTTGACAAGAAATCACTTTGCAAGTCTAAATTATATTCTTTAAAAGTATAGACTTTATATACGTAGATCAATCACTTGAAATCCATATACACCGATTACTTATATGAAAAACCCTTTTAAAGAACCCAACAACAAAGATTGACGATGAATTATTTATCACAAATCAAATCCGTACATGTTACCTCCAATCCGTAGAACGAGAAGATTAGCCAAGCATGTTCTTGTTGATCATCACAATTTCTTGAGAAGAAGACATGAATTGATGAATAATACTCTTGAACAAAACTTGTAAATCTCCAATCTTTTACAAGGCTCAAAAATATGATAAAAAAATGTCACTATGGCTGCTGGAGTTACTCAGTATTTATACTAGGGTCAAATAGGGTTACAAAAAGGAAAACAATTAAAAACATAAAGATATTAGGAAACTGAATATTTTCTGCCCGTCGAGTTGTGCGGTCGCCCAAATAAGCCTGTGCGGTCGCCCAATGGTCCTGAAAGGTTTCTGGGCCAAATACTCATCAAGTGCGCGACCGCCCATAAAGGGTGTGCGGCCGCCCAGTCTTCCTCAAATGTATTTTTCTTCTTTTCTCTTACTGTCTTGACACCATTCCGTCCCCATTCATTCCTTGCTTTCCTTTAAGTCCCAAAGCATCCCTAAAGTACCTATTTCACTGTCTTACACATATCTCCATAAGAATAGTACTCTTTAAATGTGTAAAATCACATTTATCAGATGGCCTTGACAAAAGGCCTTGATGATCCAAAAGCTTTGACTTTATTTGTGTTGTGATCTTATGAATTTCGTGGGTTGTGTTTAGGGGTGATGTTAGAGAATTATTGGCCTTGGGTCTATCAATAATAAGAGTGTCTAGAGAGTGATTAGGGATTTTAGTTCAAGAACCCCCAAATTTATATGTTTTGGTGACTTAGGGATCAAGCCAAGGAGTTGTTTATGGATGGGAATCAAAGTCTTGATTCCCTAGGAGTTGTTTTTGGACTCTCAGATTGTCTATCCTTTCTTTCCCTGATTACTTTGAGTGCTGGCCATGAAACGAGTTTGGAATCAGCAAGGAACTGCCAGAAACTCGTCTGTCAAGGGGATACCTCGTACGAGGTATTAGGTGCCTCGTACGAGCAATCTTGTGCTGGAATCACAATTTTGCCCTTTTCTTAAGTTTTAAATGTTCATTTTGGCTCCTAACTAACGAAGTTAGTCAGAAACTTAACGAGACGTGTCAAACTTAACGAGTTTTGGCCCAAATCAAAGGAGAGACACAGAAGTGGTGTAATTATTAATGCGTGTTCAAAATGGGGTGTCTACAGAGCCCCTCGACGACGATACTTATGAAAGATGTAGCATCGTCGATAGAAAAGACACCATTTAGAATTTTGGGCATGGTCTTGCTATATAGCTGCCTATGTATCATTTGGAAAGGAATCAGACCAAACGTAGTTCGACTCCAAAAACACACAAAAATGGTCGTTTGTGTTATTTTGAAAATCATTTTGAAAGCAAAACTGCGGCAAGTAAAGTTTAGAGTTTATAGAGTAACCCATACTTAGGAATCAATGTCCTTGACCCAATTCTGAATATACCCTGTTGTTGATGACGAATCGTCTTCCATTTTATTGATGTCGGAATAACCATAGAGGTGCTTACATTATGCCTCAATGACCATAGCGTGCTTTGGTGCCGGAATGGCCATAGAGGTGCTTACATTATGCCTCAGTGACCATAGGGTGCTTTTGGATGAAGGTTCCATGGTTGACGGTGCCAAAATGACCATAAAGGTGCTTACTTCACTGCCTTAATGACCATGAGGGTCTTACTTGATTTCCTTCATCAAATTTGTGGAGATGCCAATTACTCGGACCTTTCTTTTCCTTCCAACGAGACTTCTTTTCCGTTGAAAATGATGTGAATCCTATGTTATTAGCTTACACCTTGATAACAATTATGGGATTCTGGATTTGGAGACGCCAATTACTCGGACCTTTCTTCTCTTTCCAACGAGACTTCCTTTCCGTTGAAAATAATGTGAATCCTATGTTATTAGCTTACACCTTGATTAAACATGCTTTTGAACATGCTTTTGAAATTGGATCCCTAAGAATCATATTGAAATTGGATCCCTAAGAATCATATTGGATATGATTGACAAGAAATTGATTTTCTGTAATCCGCCTCCGCAGACTTGAAATTGTCTACCTAATTAATTTGATTTTCTGTAATCCGCCTCCGCGGACTTGAAATTAAATTAAAGATGGATCTTAGCCCAATTTAAAAGAATCTCAGAAAAAGGATCTAAGAGTCATATTGGATATGATTGACAGGGTTGTCTACCTAATTAATTTGGTTTTGTGTAATCCGCCATAGCGGACTTAAAATCAAATTAAAGTTAGATCTTAGCCCATTTAAATTATATTATACATTGGATGTATAAGAAGGTTATATAATTTAGTGGGAGTATTTTTGGAAAATACATTATTTATCTCTTTAATGAGATTGGTACTTGTAAAATTTTGGAAATTTTGCATAAGTTGTAGATGACAACTAAAATCGTTGCGATTAATCCTTGTTAAGGATAAAGCTTCAAAAGAACGGTACAAACTTCATGGATTGGATCCTGAGCCTAAGAATGGTTCTAAGGCAAGAAGATGGGTTGTACATTCTTGATGGGCCTATTCCTAAAGAACCCAAAGCCGGAATAGACAATCACAAGAATCATGAGTATGATTCTAGAAATGTGAGTTGTCTTATGCTCGTAATTATGTGCTCAAAACTCCAATAAAGTTTGAAACTTGTAGAAGCCTATTAGATAGGCGTGGAGTTGAGTTACATGTTTCAAAGAGAAATCTAGGCAAGAGAGGTATAAAACCATTATTGCATTCACTTCTTGCAAAAGGAGTAAAGGGCAATAAGTGGAACCTCACATGCTTAAGATAAAGGCTACGTAGAGCATCTTGAGAAACTTGGTTGTCCAATTGGATTGGAGCGAGCCACGGATCTCATTCTTGATTCATTGTCCAAAAGTTATAATCACTTTGTGATGAACTATAACATGCTTGGAATGAATAAGAATCTCTCCGAGTTGCATGATATGCTGAAAAAACTGTGGAGATGAAGATGGTGGAGAATGGATTCTCCAATGCTCATGGTTCATGATGGAAAAGGAGGCCAAATGCCAAAGGAAAGGTAAGACAGATTTGTCAAACCTAAAGGAAATAATTATGGTTATAATAATAACTCTAAATTGATGCAATTTGGTAATGAGGCAATTGGATTGACCATTTAGAATTGTAGTCAAAATTCTGGATGATCAATAAAAGGAATGGTAGTGGGACTACCACTTGAGAATCTTATGTTATAAATTAATCTTTCAAACTTTAATTATTGGGTATTGGATACCGGATATGGATCCCACATTTGTATAAATGTGCAATAATTAGTAAACTGAAAGACTACTCATAGTAAAGGTTGATCTATGAGTGGTAATGATGCAAGAGTTGCAACATTATTCATAGAACACTTGTAAAGTGGCTTTACTAATGAAGTAGGAAATATTATTTTGTTATAAGATAATGAAGGATATTAATTTCATATTTGGAATAAGAAAAGTGCTTTATTTATTGTGATTTACTTCATTGTGTTATCATATAAATAAATCTTATATCCTAAATCTTGAAGAACAAAGTAATAAAGACTATAACATAAATAATTAAAATTCTTTATGCATTATTGTTTTGATCAAATAAATGAGAGATGCATATCTAAAACTCCATGGGACGGAGTTTTAAGTCATATAATTTGGAATCACATGATTTGTGCAAATCTTATTTACTTGGATCAAGACATCTTTTACTATGATTGGTAAAAAGGCTAATGTCTTAATTGACCTAATACATTTCGATGTGTATGGTGCATTAAGAAGAAATGCTAAAAGAGAATTTTGGTTATACTTGGTAAAACTATTCAAAAAATTATGATTGGATCATGATGATGGATAATTAAACCAAGAATTTGACAGTCATCATTAAAGTTGTGAAATGGTTTCACAAATTAACTTCACTAAGAATATCAAATGATATGTCTGCGTGGAAGTATAAGAACCTTATTGGATACGGTTCGTTGGATGACAAAGTCAAAGTGATCTTCCATTATTCATTTTGGGGTTATGTATTTAAAACCGCTATGATTATACTAATTTGAATTCCATCAAGAGAGGTTAAATGGTGAAAGAAAACTTGGTTTGTCTTTCATAAAGATTTAAGATGGTGAGACCCTTTTTTTTTAAAGGAGTTGTCTGGGACACACTCACATTTAAATCTAATAAATATACTTTCATGGGATATCCTAAGGAAACTTGAGGATAATGATTTTACTCATAAGAAACAAATGGTTTGTTGACTATGATGATACTTTTCTAGATAAGTGGTTTATCTCTAAAAGAATCAGTGGGAGTAAAATGTATCTCGAATGGTTCGAGACCTAGAAAATATATTTTAACCTGAGATGGAAGTTGAACAAGTTTTCACAAGGGGTTGTGAAAATCCGTTCAAGATATACAAGTACTTGCACACATGATAAAATACAATCTATTAGAAGAAATATTGGATATTTCGAGATAGAAAGTATTGAGGTAAAGTTCATTTAGAATGCAGTATTTACCACTTATCAAAGATGCAATATCAACTCCACATTTAGATTAATGACTTGGAGTCATAAAATCTAAAAGGCAATTCATGTATAATAATCAAGTTTGGAACTTGATCATTCTAACCTAAGGTGTAAAAACCAAAGGAGATGAATGACTTTTCTTGGAGAAAAATGTGACATGGGTAGCAAGAAACTTATTAGAATTTTCATAGTCACATGTTCAAAATTGGAATATGAAATTTGACAAAATGATTTCAAAACAAGCGTTCCTCAACGGGAACTCACTTAAGGATGTATTGGATACAACCTAAAGGATTTGATAGTCAAGAAAATTCTAAAAGGTATGAAAGTTGCGAAGATTCATTGGATGGATTGAAGCAAGCTTTTGGGAGTTGGAATCTCCGTTTTGATAAGTCATAGAGCTTGGCTTGATCAAGAACGAAGATGAATCTTGTATATACAAGAAGATTAGTGGGAGCATGGTGCTATTCCTTATCTAATACGTGGATGACATATTGCTCATTGGAAACGACATTCCTATACTTTAATCTGTAAAGATTTGGTTAAGAAAGTGTTTCGCAATGAAGAATATGGATGAAGCCGCATAAGTCATTGGCATTAAGATCTATAGAGATAGATCAAGGAAGCTAAATGGTTTAAAGCCAATGTACATACATTGACAAAGTCATAAGAAGATTCTGCAAGGAAAATTCTAAGAGAGGACATTTGTCAGTGTTACATGGAGTTTTCTAAGCAAGACTCAATGTCCTAAAGACAAAAGATGAGCATGAGAAAATGAATGAGATGCCATTTGCTTCGGCAATTGGATCCATGATGCCATGATAAGTACTAAGCCGGATATATCTAATGCTTGGAGCATGACGAGTAGATATCAATCCGACACCGGTGAGATTCACTGGATGGCTATGAGAGCGAGTCTTAAAGTACTTTAGAAGGACTAAAGATTCGTTTATGATCTATGAAGGTATGGAAAATGATCTCGGATGCATGCTTCCAAACCAACAAAGATGTTAATAGATCGCAATCAGTTTTTTTGTGCATATGTCAAATAGTGGAACTGTAAGTTGGAACGGTTCCAAGCAGAGTACAGTCACTAATTCTGCGACTAAATCTAAGTATATAGCCGCATTAGATGCTGCAAAGGAAGCTGTTTGGATTAAGAAGTTCATTGGTGAACTTGAGATGGTTCCTAGTATTGCTAAAACCAATAGACCCTGTTAGTAATAATAGTGGTGCTATTGTTCAAGCAAAGGAACCAAGAGCACATCCCAAATCCAAACACATACTTAGGCGCTCTCTTATCGTTCGAGAAATCGTTGATAAGGGAGACGTACATATATGCAAAGTACCAACTAATGATAACGTTACAGACACACTAAACAATGGGACTTCCACAAGCTAAGACATGATGGTCATGTTTGGTCCATGGGTATTGGATACCTAGGGAATTGGGCCTAGGGCAAGTGGGAGATTGTTGGTGTTGGTGCCCTAGGCACGTTTGTTAAACGTTGTATAAGTTATCATTTTATTCATAATAATAAAAAGATAATAAGATTATTATTATGGCTCGTGTTTGCTTATAATAATCTCCGTCCCTAGAGCTTGTTAAGCACTAGTATAAAGGCTAAATGATCATGGGATGATCATGTTAGATTTATGGGTACTTGTTTGGAACAAGGTACTGGACATGACCCGCGGTATGAGATTTATGTCATGGTCGATGTCATATATAAATCTCATATTAGTTATGTCATTTGAATCCTTAGACATGAAGTTATTATAGTCTTCCACTTGATGAAGATTATGTTTGACATATTCAAACGCTGCCTTAACACGGTAGTTATAAAGTGTATGATTGGCATGATTTGATTCACGTAGGGAAGAATAATAAACTAAATGGATTTGTCCCTCTTCGGAGAGATGTCAATCTTGGGCCCCTCGAAGGAATGATGTTGGTGAAATGTTTGGCCAAACTCAAATGGATTGATTGGATCAATATCATTTGGATTATCAACATATTCGGAATCGAGAAAGTATTGAACAATACAAGTTGACTTGTTGACCATGACTTGTGTTCAATGACATCGTGGACAAAGGGATTGTGACATGTTCTAAAAGGAATGCGAACTTGTATCTAGTTACACTATTTGGGTAGGTATGACGGTTTGCTAGAACCTAATCATATCTTATGGGTTCATGTTTGGGCTCATTGCCAACTTAGTGTAATCCTAAAGGGTCACACACGAATAGAATGAATCGTAAAAGACTAAATGGGAATTATGGAAAAATATCAGTGTTTGGCTCTGGCACGGTCCTGCGCCTTAAAATGGCACGGTCGTGACATAAATCCAAACCAAGGCAAACCTGTCGACATGATTGGCACGACCGTGCCAAATTACCAAGCACGACCGTGCCGAAAATGGGCGGCTGGGGAATTCGCGCGGACTAGATGGCACGACCGTGCCAGATTGTAGGGCACGACCGTGCCAGTCAAGTCGGCCAGAATTCTTTGTTGCCTAATTTGGTGACGGGATTTAGGTTTCCTAAGTCCTTAAGGGTTAAGGATTATGACCTATTTAAGGATCCTTTTTACAGCCATTAAATATGGTTGTGAGTGCCTTCATAAGGTTTTGAGAGGTTATTTTCTTGTTCTAAGATCCCAAAACTGAAGAACAAGAATATTCATAATTTTATATAGTTCTTACAATTGTGAAAGCGTGTTTCATAATTTGGTCTGTTGGAAGTGGTGCCCTAGGCACGTTTAATAAACGTTGTAATTGTTATCATTTATTTCATATCAATAAAAGAGATGTTTTGATTATTATTGTTGTTCATGTTTACTTATAATAATCTCCGTCCCTAGTACTTGTTAAGCACTAGTATAAAGGCTAAATGATCATGGGATGATCATGTTAGATTTATGGGTACTTGTTTGGAACAAGGTACTGGACATGACCCGCTGTATGAGATTTATGTCATGGTCTATGTCGTACATATATCTCATATTAGTTATGTCATTTGAATCCTTAGACATGAAGTTATTATAGTCTTCCACTCGATGAACATTGTGTTTGACATATTCAAACGCTACCTTAACACGGTAGTTATAAAGGGTATGATTGGCATAATTGGATTCCCGTTGGGAAGAATAATAAGCTAAATGGATTTGTCCCTCCACGGAGAGATGTCAAGCTTGGGCCCCTCGAAGGAATAATGTTGATGAAATGTTCGGCCGGACTCAAATGGATTGATTGGATCAATAGCATTTGAATTATCAACATATTCGGAATCGAGAAAGTATTGAACAAAACGAGTTGACTGTTTGACCATGACTTGTGTTCAATGACATCGTGGAGAAAGGGATTATGACATATTCTAAAGGAATGCGAACTTGTATCTAGTTATACTATTTGGGTAGGTATGACGGTTTGCTAGAACCTAATCATATCTTATGGAATCATGTTTGAGCCCATTGCCAACTTAGTATAATCCTAGAGGGTCACACACAATAGAACGAATCTTAAATAAAAGGATTATATTGGAATTTAAGGTCGGAGGACTTCCAAAGAATTTCTGGAAAGATCTGGGCCTCCTGGTCAACCAAGCGGGCGCTTGGGTTGAACCAGGCGGGCGCCTACTCTAGCCGGAAAGGGACTGGAGTTTCTGCCCAATACAGGCGGGCGCCTGGGTGATACCAGGCGGGCGCCTGGTGCTCCCGATTGGAAAATTCCTAATTCGATTTAGGAAGGTTTTTGGCACAAGATTCCTATTTGGAATAGGTCTTAATTGTGTATAAAAACCCCAATTCGGCCAGACCATATTGACAAGTGATTTTGTGAGTCTCAAAGAGTTTGAGAGAGATATTATTTTGTTCTAAGATATCCTTGATTGAGGAACAAAATAATTCACAAATAAATTCAATATAGTTCTTTATTATATTGTGAAAGTGTGTTTCATAATATTGGTCTAGCAACCAAGATCAAAGAAGCTCCTTTGATATTCGTTCGAAGTGTGGATACCGCTAGAGGGTGAAAATCATCATCTTCAAAGTTCGTGTTCAAGCTTTGTGATCGTGATCAAGTCTTCAAGTTTCTCCACCAAAGATCAAGAGAAAATTCATAGCCATCAAGGGTTAGTTATTCCTCTATTCATCTTGTTGTATTTGATTTAATCATATGAACGGATCCATGGTTTTGGGTTTCTTAAAATTTTAATTGCTATATTCCGCTGCGCATGTTACTTGGAAACCCAACAGTGGTATCAGAGCCCCGTTCATGTTGATTAATTCAATACTTGGATCATGTTGTGTGTATATAAATTGTTTATGTGCCAAGCATGATATGAATATTGGATTATATGATGTTTATGTGTTTTGTGATTTTATGTGGTTTATTGTTTTAACTTTAATCGCACGATTCAATCGCAATAAAAATTATGGTGGATTCTGAATTATTTCGATTATTGATTTTTGATTGGATCAAAGTTTTAATAATCGGGGAAAAATAATTTTGAGACAAAATTTTCGAACTTGAAAATTCCATACCATTCTGACCATTCAGGCGCCCGCTCGCGCTGGATCAGGCGTGCGCGCGTTTCAGGCGCCCGCTCGCTAGGCCAGAATGTTCTGATTTTGTTCAAAATCTGATTCTGGAATTTTTCGATAAATCCGACAAAACCAGTAACAAGACCACTTCAGACTTGCTGATCTGGAATGGGTTTTGGGTAGTTGGTTTGTGTGTGGATTTTGGGGTTTGATTTTCCTATTTGTTTTAGTCTTGTGATTCCTAGATTGGTTCAAGTTTTGGATGGCTAATCTGCGTTCATCGAGATTGTGTTTCCCAAAATTGATCGCAATCAAAGTTTCAAAGACAAAACGAAGTTAGAATTATGAAGAGTTCATAATTGCTAAAATTGAGAAACAAAGTTCTTGATTCAATGATTGGAGATCCATGTGGAATTGTGAATGCAATTGGCCTACGTTCATCGAGACCATCTATTGCTTAGTTTCGGCCACATGGACTACTTTCTTGGTTTCTTGAATTAGTGCGGGATTGTGGTTGCCTAACGGCTTAGTTCGACCGCACTTCTTGTTGTCTTGATTTGGAGATAATAACCAAAGTTGAAATAGTCTCATCCTCATAATTATAGAGAAACTAATGACACATAAATATTATGCTTAAATTAATGGGATTAATTTAGTGGCTAAACTTGATGTGTAACATGTTTATATTATGTGCTCATAAATATGTTATATGCTATATGTGATGAACCTTCAAAGAAAGTTTTAAGTCTTTTATTGCCATGCCATGATTAAAACACTTGTTAGTACATGAGTGATTTTAATGTAGATTCGCCCTAGCGAGGTGCATTAAATTTATTTATGTTTGAGCAAGATAGATAATGTGGGCACGCCCTAGCGGGACACATTAACTATGCGTTTAAAATGGTTAGACTTAATTGGGCGTCAAAACAGTTTTGGGCCTAGGCAAAGATGAGGTTTAACATGCTTTTGAAATTGGATTTCTAAAAGAATCTCATAAAAGGAATTAAGAGTCATATGAGATATGATTGACAAGAGTTGTCTACCTAATTAATTTGATTTTGTGTAATCCGCCTTAGCGGACTTAAAATTAAATTAAAGTTGGATCTTAACCCATTTAAATTATATTATACATTGGATGTATGTGAAGGTTATATAATTTAGTGGGAGTATTTTGTTTAAAAATACATTATTTATCTCTTTAATGAAAATCGGTACTTATTAAATTTTGGAAATTTTGCATATTTGTAGATAATGACTAATAACACTCAATCAATGTCGTTGCGATCGATCCTTGAGAAGGATAAGCTCGAAGAGAATGGTACAAACTTTATGGATTAGATCCGAAGCATAAGAATTGTTCTTAGGCAAGAAGATAAGTTGTACATTCTCGATGGGCCTCTCCCTGCTGAACCACCGCCTACTGCCCATAGGGTAGAAAGAGACAATTACAAGAAACATCGTAATGATTCTAGAGATGTAAGTTGTCTCATGCTTGCTGCTATGTGTTCAAAACTCCAACAAAGTTTGGAACATTTGGAAGCCTATGAGATAGGCGTGGAGTTGAGAACCATGTTTCAAGAGCAAGCTAGGCAAGAGAGGTACAAGACCATTGTTGCATTCACTACTAGTAAAATGAATGAAGGGCAACAAGTGAGTCCTCACTTTCTTAAAATGAAAGGTTATGTAGAGCACCTTGAGAAACTTGGCTATCCAATCCCATTGGAGCTAGCCACGGATCTCATTCTTAATTCATTGCCTAAAAGTTATAATCAGTTTGTGATGAATTATAACATGCATGGAATGGATAAGAATCTCTCTGAGTTGCATGGGATGCTCAAAACTGCAGAGATGAAAATTGTGGAGAAAGGTTCTCCCGTGCTCTTGGTTCATGATGGGAAGAAGGCTGGTGCCAAAGAAAGGGTAAGGCAAAAGTTGTCAAACCCAAGATAAGCAAGACAAAGGTTGCCAAGGCTTCTGAGGCAAAACCTGATTCACAAAAGGATGCAATCTGTTTCCATTGTCAAGAAATTGGTCATTGGAAACGTAATTGCAAGGCTTTCTTGGAAGAGCAAAAGAAGAAGAAGAGCAGCAAGGCTGCGTCGACTTCAGGTATCTATATGATAGATATTCTCCTTTCTACCACTGATTCTTGGGTATTGGATACCGGATGTGGTTCTCACATTTGTCTAAATGTGCAGGGATTAAAGAATAGGAGACTGCTTAAAGAAGGTGAAGTAGATCTACGCGTGGGGAATGGAGCAAGAGTTGCTGCATTAGCCGTAGGGACTTATGAAGTCACTTTACCTTCCGGATTAATTCTTGTTTTGAACAATTGTTATTATGTTCCGGATTTAAGCAGAAATATTATTTCAATTTCTTGTTTGGATAATGAAGGTTTTAAGTTTCTTATTGAGAATAAGAAATTTTCTATTTATTTAAATGATGTGCTTTATGGTATTGCTAATTCATTTAATGGCCTTTATATCTTGGATGTCAGAATGAAAATAATGTCTATCATGTAAATAAGAAATCTAAACCTAATGATGTAAATCATACTTATTTGTGGCATTGCCGTCTTGGTCATATTAATGAGAAGCGTATCTCAAAACTCCATGGGGACGGACTTTTGGGTTCATGTGACTTAGAGTCATATGATACTTGTGAGTCGTGTCTTCTTGGAAAAATGACTAAGACACCTTTTACCAAGTTGGGTGAAAGGGCAAGCGACTTATTGGGGTTGATACATTCCGATGTATGCGGACCATTAAGTAGCAATGCTAGGGGAGGATTTCAATACTTCATAACATTCACTGATGATTATAGTAGATTTGGGTATGTTTACCTAATGAAACATAAAAGTGAAGCATTTGAGATATTTAGAATATTTCAAAATGAAGTAGAAAAACAACTTGGCAAAAGTATAAAGGCACTTCGATCAGATCGAGGTGGTGAATACTTAAGTCAAGAATTTGACGATCATCTAAAGAATTGTGGAATAGTTTCACAATTGACTGCGCCCGGAACACCACAATGGAATGGTGTGTCTGAGAGGAGAAATCGGACTTTGTTAGACATGGTTCGATCAATGATGAGTCAAGTTGATCTTCCAATATCCTTTTGGGGTTACTCCCTAGAAACCGCTGCTTTCACACTAAATCAAGTTCCAACTAAATCGGTTCCAAAGACTCCATATGAGATGTGGAGTGGAAAGAAACCTAGTTTATCTTTCATGAGGATTTGGGGTTGCGAAGTTTATGTCAAGAGACTTATCTCTGACAAACTAGCACACAAATCTGATAAATGTATTTTCGTGGAATATCCTAAGGAAACTAAAGGATATTACTTTTACAACCGAGAGGACAACAAAGTGTTTGTTGCCCGAACTGGTGTCTTTCTAGAGAAAGAGTTTCTCTCCAAAGAAATCAGTGGGAGTAAAATAAATCTTGAAGAAATTCGAGACCCAGAAAATAACATTGAACCAATAGTGGAACGAGAACAAGAACCACAAGGAGTTGTGGAACCTGTTCAAAATACACAAGCATCTCGCAGATCTAGTAGGTTACGATCCGAGCCCGAGAGATATGGATTTCTCGTAACGGATAGTAATGAGGTAGAAATCATTGAGAATGATGAACCGTCAACCTACCAAGAGGCGATGTCTTCTCCTGATTCGGACAAGTGGCTTGGAGCCATGGAATCCGAATTACAATCCATGCAAGACAATCAAGTTTGGAATTTGATTGATGCGCCCGAAGGTGTAAAAACCATAGGATGCAAATGGTCTTCAAGAAGAAGACTGACATGGATGGGAAGGTGCATACTTACAAAGCTAGGCTTGTAGCGAAAGGTTATAGGCAAGTTCATGGTATTGACTATGATGAGACCTTTTCACCCGTAGCAATGATCAAGTCTATAAGAATTTTGCTTGCCATTGCCGCATATCATGACTATGAAATATGGCAGATAGACGTCAAAACCGCTTTCCCGAATGGAAAACTTCAAGAGGATGTTTATATGACACAACCAGAAGGTTTTGAACAAGATTCTAAGGTATGCAAATTGCAAAGATCCATCTATGGATTGAAGCAAGCTTCAAGGAGTTGGAATCTCCGTTTTGATGAATTGGTCAAAGAGTTTGGCTTCATCAAGAACGAAGATGAGCCTTGTGTATACAAGAAGTTTAGTGGGAGCATAGTGCTATTCCTTATTTTATATGTGGATGACATATTGCTCATTGGAAACGACATTCCTACACTTCAGTCTGTGAAGACTTGGTTAGGAAAGTGCTTCGCAATGAAAGATATGGGTGAAGCCGCATATATTCTTGGCATTAAGATCTATAGAGATAGATCAAGGAGGCTACTTGGTTTAAGCCAAAGTACATACATTGACAAGGTCATTAGAAGATTCCGTATGGAAAATTCTAAGAGAGGAACCTTGCCCGTGCTACATGGAGTTTCTCTAAGCAAGACTCAATGTCCTAAGACAAAAGATGAGCGTGAGAAAATGAATGATGTTCCATATGCTTCGGCAATTGGGTCCATCATGTATGCCATGATTTGTACTAGGCCGGATGTATCTTATGCTTTGAGCATGACAAGTAGATATCAATCCGACCCTGGCGAAAATCACTGGATAGCTGTAAAAGCGATTCTTAAGTACTTGAGAAGAACTAAAGACTCGTTTTTAGTCTATGGAGGAATGGAAGATGATCTCGTTGTAAATGCTTACACGGATGCAAGCTTCCAAACCGACAAAGATGATAGCCGATCGCAATCGGGTTTTGTGTTTATGTTAAATGGTGGAGCTGTAAGCTGGAAGAGTTCCAAGCAAAGTACAACCGCTGATTCTACAACAGAAGCTGAGTATATTGCTGCATCGGATGCTGCAAAGGAAGCTGTTTGGGTTAAGAAGTTCATAACTGAACTTGAAGTAGTTCCTAGTATTGCTAATCCAATAGACCTTTATTGCGACAATAATGGTGCTATTGCTCAAGCAAAGGAACCAAAAGCACATCAGAAATCAAAACACATACTTAGGCGTTTTCATATCATTCGAGAAATCGTTGATAGGGGAGACGTAAATATATGCAGAGTACCTACTGATGACAATGTTGCGGACCCGCTAACAAAGGGGCTTCCACAAGCTAAACATGATGGTCATGTTAGGTCCATGGGTATTAGATACATGGGAGATTGGGCCTAGGGCAAGTGGGAGATTGTTGGAAGTGTGCCCTAGGCACGTTTAATAAACGTTGTAATTGTTATCATTTATTTCATATCAATAAAAGAGATGTTTTGATTATTATTGTTGTTCATGTTTACTTATAATAATCTCCGTCCCTAGTACTTGTTAAGCACTAGTATAAAGGCTAAATGATCATGGGATGATCATGTTAGATTTATGGGTACTTGTTTGGAACAAGGTACTGGACATGACCCGCTGTATGAGATTTATGTCATGGTCTATGTCGTACATATATCTCATATTAGTTATGTCATTTGAATCCTTAGACATGAAGTTATTATAGTCTTCCACTCGATGAACATTGTGTTTGACATATTCAAACGCTACCTTAACACGGTAGTTTATAAAGGTATGATTGGCATAATCGGATTCCCGTTGGGAAGAATAATAAGCTAAATGGATTTGTCCCTCCACGGAGAGATGTCAAGCTTGGGCCCCTCGAAGGAATAATGTTGATGAAATGTTCGGCCGGACTCAAATGGATTGATTGGATCAATAGCATTTGAATTATCAACATATTCGGAATCGAGAAAGTATTGAACAAAAAAGTTGACTGTTTGACCATGACTTGTGTTCAATGACATCGTGGAGAAAGGGATTATGACATATTCTAAAGGAATGCGAACTTGTATCTAGTTATACTATTTGGGTAGGTATGACGGTTTTGCTAGAACCTAATCATATCTTATGGAATCATGTTTGAGCCCATTGCCAACTTAGTATAATCCTAGAGGGTCACACACAATAGAACGAATCTTAAATAAAAGGATTATATTGGCATTTAAGGTCGGAGGACTCCAGGGAATTTCTGGAAAGATCTGGGCCTCCTGGTCAACCAAGCGGGCGCTTGGTTGAACCAGGCGGGGCGCCTACTCTAGCCGGAAAGGGACTGGAGTTTCTGCCCAATACAGGCGGGCGCCCCTGGGTGATACCAGGCGGGCGCCTGGTGCTCCCGATTGGAAAATTCCTAATTCGATTTAGGAAGGGTTTTGCACAAGATTCCTATTTGGAATAGGTCTTAATTGTGTATAAAAACCCCAATTCGGCCAGACCATATTGACAAGTGATTTTGTGAGTCTCAAGAGATTTTGAGAGAGATATTATTTTGTTCTAAGATATCCTTGATTGAGGACAAATAATTCACAAATAATTCAATATAGTTTCTTTATTATATTGTGAAAGTGTGTTTCATAATATTGGTCTAGCACCAAGATCAAAGAAGCTCCTTTGATATTCGTTCGAAGTGTGGATACCGCTAGAGGGTGAAAATCATCATCTTCAAAGTTCGTGTTCAAGCTTTGTGATCGTGATCAAGTCTTCAAGTTTCTCCACCAAAGATCAAGAGAAAATTCATAGCCATCAAGGTTAGTTATTCCTCCATTCATCTTTTTGTATTTTGATTTAATCATATGAACGATCCATGGTTTTGGGTTTCTTAAATTTTAATTGCTATATTCCGCTGCGCATGTTACTTGGAACCCAACATGGTCTACCAACCAAGATCAAGTGTTTCTTGATATTCGTTCGTGGTGTGGATACCGCTAGAGGGTGAAACTTATCATCTTCATAGTTCGTGATTCTTGCTTTGTTCGTGATGAAGATTTCAAGCCTCCATCGAATTCAAGGTTGCAAAATCAAAGGCATCAAGGGTTAGTATTCTAGTATTTATTATGTTGTATTTGACTTAATCATATGAATGGATCTATGGGCTTTGGTTTCCATAAATTTTAAATGCTTAATTCCGCTGCGCATGTTCTACGAAACCCAACACCTATATGGTGATAAACCTTCAAGAAAGTTTTAGTCTTTTCGCCACACCATGATTAAAAAACTTGTTAGTACATGGGTGATTTTAATTTGGGTTCGCTCTAGCGAGGTGCATTAACTTTATTTATGTATGAGCAGATGGATGATGTAGGCACGCCCTAGCAGGGCACATCAACTATACTTTAAAATGGTTAGACTTAATTGGGCGTCAAACAGTTTTTGGCCTAAGGCAAAGATGAGATTAAACATGCTTTTTGTCACGCCCCGAATTTCTAAAAATCCATAATATGACATTTACATAATTAACATCTCCAAAATGCTAAATACCAAACCCGGGCGCGTGAATTCTACTATAAACCAATACCAACAAACAATACCTCAACGAGATTTTAACTCGGAGACTAGAAAGAAACGCTGAAGGCAAGAACAACTGTTAATAAAATAATTTCCCAAAGGACCACAGTAAATACATAACCTGAACGACCACGACCTTTCAACTATATACAAAGAGGCCCTGAAGAGTAACTACCCAAAAGGCGATCAACCTGCTCAGAAGACTCCGATACAGCGGACCTCAAACGATACCACTTGCTTTCCTGGGGGGGGGGTTAAGGAAAAACAATTTTGAAACAAGAAACGGGGTGAGAAAAATCTCAGTAAGTTACTAAATGCAACTAGGTGACATGCTATCATGAACAGTGATATCAAATAATCAATCATAGCATACAATCACATAAAAACCAATGAGAGGCTCCCTATCGCCAACCGTCCATACGTTTGGAAATAACGACCAGCTCATCATGCACACATAAAGCTGAAATAAACACCATAGGTGGATACGGAGCCAAGGTTCTAGAAACGGAACACCATCCTTGAGAAGAGTCCGTTGAGCAGCATGAACGAGCTGAAGCCGGTTCCGGACCAAGTAACAACAACAACCAGTAATGGGAAATAACACAAAGTCATACCACCAAGCGTGTAGCTAGAATACTCACCATAGGAGCTAGCTCATCCCAACCACGATCACGGGAAGGGGCATCCCACTCAAGGCCACTGAACATGTGGGAAACTGGTTACCAGTGAAGTACATTATACTGGACTTGGCTCGTGCCATTATAATATACATCACTGCCCAAAACAAACACAACAATGCCAGCTGGACTCTATACAAGCACATAGTAATAAATACTCGCTTGAAAAACAACGGGGCATTGATTCCAAAGTAAGGGAACCAAGACAAATTCATCACAAAGGATGCAAACCATTTCTCATAAAGAGATCAACTACAACATCAACACATGAAGCTACTCAAAAGAGTTAAACGGTTATCCACATTCATACTTTGCAACATGGTCACAAACGGACCCACCCAACATTCTCAAACCATACTTAGTCAAATACCATAACTCGCTTGTTCACAAAGGACCATACCAATAATTACCATAAGGATGCAACTATTACTCAAGAAGAGTCAACAACAACGAAAACAGGAAAATCTTTCATAAAAGTGTTCAACCACGATAAACAGAATTTCTCATAAGGAGCCCAACAACATTGATCATTAAAACAAATGATTCCAAGACAAGGTTTCATACCAACACATCCTACAGATGATACCCATAAGTTACTCATTAAGAGCACAACCCAAACGGTACCTCACAAATAGTACCACGACCATTACCAAGATGACCCTAAAAAGCCTACTCTAGAGGGTACTTATGGTCAAGCACTCAACCATTTCCTTATACCTGGGATTCCCAATAGGAACTCTGAATAATTCCTCCATAAGGCTAATCACTCCGAAGGTACCCAATCACTATTTCACATCTTACATCCGCTCATGGACAGACCAATTCTTAACACTCAGCCGAACCACAAAGGTAACACATTCCCATACATGATCCCCAATGCACCAATTCAACACTTTGGTATCCCATGACAACCCTCTAGGTACTATAGGATATTACTTAAACCTAGACCAAGTCTTTTCCTAAAATCAATTTGATCGACCAACATGAACACATCATAAGATTACCAAACATTCACTAATATACTTAGTTACGTTCCACCACACATTTGTTCACCCAAGAACCATTTCACACACTAGAGTGGTCCTTGTCCCACACAACATATACCCCAAACTTGATCACAACGGACCGGTCATAACATTTTGTATTATAGAAACTTACTGAAAACTCAACACAATCCAAACCAGAAACCCCACAAAATAAACCCACTCGTCTCGTATTACTCAAAAAGAGCTTCGAAACGATAGTTACACGCCTAAAACGGAGTCCGGATGAGAAAGTTATGGCCTCCGGAAGATCGAACGAAAAACGGACAAACTGGAGGAAGAGGGATGCGCGCGCCCCCTAAAAAGTGATGCGCGCGCCTCCTAAGGTCAGAAGGCTGCGATTTCGAAGCAGAAAAGGGTGCGCACGCCTCCTTGCCCGGAGGGACGAAATCCGGCCAAAATCTGGGTTTTCTACCTAT
>JAOWBW010000126.1:802277-995886 GCA_026119855.1 Campanula takesimana
ATATGACACAACCAGAAGGTTTTGAACAGAATTCTAGGTACGCAAATTGCAGAAATCCATTTATGGATTGAAGCAAGCTTCTTGGAGTTGGAATCTCCGTTTTGATGAATCGGTCAAAGAGTTTGGTTTTATCAAAAACGAAGATGAGCCTTGTGTATACAAGAAGATTAGTGGGAGCATAGTGCTATTACTTATTTTATATGTAGATGACATATTACTCATTGGGAATGACATTCCTACACTCCAGTCTGTGAACACTTGGTTGGGAAAGTGTTTTGTCATGAAAGATATGGGTGAAGCCGCATATATACTTGGCATTAAGATCAATAGAGATAGATCAAGGAAGCTACTTGGTTTAAGCCAAAGTACATACATTGACAAGGTCATTAGAAGATTCCGTATGGAAAATTCTAAAAGAGGAACCTTGCCGGTGTTACATGGAGATTCTCTAAGCAAGACTCAATGTCCTAAGACAAAAGATGAGCATGAGAAAATGAATGATGTTCCATATGCTTCGGCAATTAGGTCCATCATGTATGCCATGATTTGTACTAGGCCGGATGTATCTTATGCTTTGAGCATGACAAGTAGATACCAATCCGATCCCGGAGAAAATCACTGGGTAGCTGTAAAAGCGATTCTTAAGTACTTGAGAAGGACTAAAGACTCGTTTTTGGTCTATGGAGGAATAGAAGATGATCTCGTTGTAAATGCTTACACGGAAGCAAGCTTCCAAACCGAGAGAGATGACAGTCGATCGCAATCATGTTTTGTGTTTATGTTAAATGGTGGAGCTGTAAGCTGCAAGAGTTCCAAGCAGAGTACAACTGCTAATTCTACAACGGAAGCTGAGTATATTACTGCATCGGATGCTGCAAAGAAAGTTGTTTGGATTAAGAAGTTCATCACTGAACTTGAAGTGGTTCCTAGTATTGCTAATCCAATAGACCTTTATTGTGATAATAATGGTGCTATTGCTCAAGCAAAGGAACCAAGGGCACATCAAAAATCCAAACACATAATTAAGCGTTACCATGTCATTCGAAAGATCATTGACAGAGGTGACGTGAATATATGCAAAGTACCTACTGATGACAATGTCGCGGACCTGCTAGCAAAGGGACTTCCACAAGCTAAACATGAAGGTCATGTTAGGTCCATGGGTATTAGATACATGGGAGATTGGGCCTAGGGAAAGTGGGAGATTGTTGGTAGTGGTGCCCTAGGCAAGTTTAATAATCGTTGTAATTGTTATCATTTATTTCATATCTATAAAGAGATGTTTTGATTATTATTGTTGTTCATGTTTACTTATAATAATCTCCGTCCCTAGTACTTGTTAAGCACTAGTATAAAGGCTAAATGATCATGGGATGATCATGTTAGATTTATGGGTACTTGTTTGGAACAAGGTACTGGACATGACCCGCTGTATGAGATTTATGTCATGGTCCATGTCGTACATATATCTCATATTAGTTATGTCATTTGAATCCTTAGACATGAAGTTATTATAGTCTTCCACTTGATGAATATTATGTTTGACATATTCAAACGCTACCTTTAACCGGGTAGTTATAAAGTGTATGATTGGCATAATCGAATTCACGTTGGGAAGAATAATAAGCTACATGGATTTGTCCCTCTTTGGAAAGATCTCAAGCTTAGGCCTCTTGTAGGAATGATGTTGATGAAAATGTTCGGCCGAACTCAAATGAATTGATTAGATCAATGTCATTTGGATTATCAACATATTCGGAATCGAGAAAGTATTGAACAAAGACAAGTTGACTGTTTGACCATGACTTGTGTTCAATGAGATCGTGGACAAAGGGATTGTGACATATTCGAAAGGAATTCGAACTTGTATCTAGTTATACTATTTGGGTAGGTATGACGGTTTGCTAGAACCTAATCATATCTTATGGATTCATGTTTGAACCCATTGCCAACTTAGTATAACCTAGAGGGTCACACACAATAGAACGAATCCTAAAAGGACTATATTGGAAAATTAAGGCCCTCTGATCCTGGTGTGCGACCGCACAGACCAGGCTGGGCAGCCGCACAGGTTTTGGGCGACCGCACACCTGGTTTTGGGCGGCCGCACAGTGTGTCGGGACAAACTTCCTGATTTAATTAGGAAAAGGATTTTGGACGGATTTTGACACAAGTTTCCTATTTGGAATAGGTCTAACTTGTATATAAACAGCCAAATTCGGGCCAGAACAAACCATAGCTTTTGTGCAAGTCTCCAAAGAGTTTGAGAGAGTTTTATTTTGTTCCAAGACATCCTAGATTGAAGAACAAAATAATACACAAATAATATTCCATATAGTTCATATTAATTGTGAAAACGTGTTTCACAATTTTGGTCTAGCAACCAAGATCAAGTGTTCTTGATATTAGTTCAAGGTGTGGATACCGCTAGAGGGTGAAGCTCATCATCTTCAAAGTTCGTGTTCTTACTTGTTCGTGATTAAAGCTTCAATTTCTCTACCAAGATCAAAGACCAAATTCAAAGTCATCAAGGGTTAGTTTTTCTAGTATTCATATTGCAAGTATTTGATCTAATCATATGAATGGATCTATGGGCTTTGGGTTTCATAAAATTTTAAATGCTATTTTCCACTGCGCATGTTACTCCGAAACCCAACAGAAGAATCTAGGAGCAAAGAAAAATGAAGCACATACTTTTACGCAAGTAAAGAGACAAAGAAAAAGAAAAATAAAAAACTTTTTGTCGTTTTTTTTTTAGTTCGTGGGTGAACCATTTTGACCATTGTGTGTTTGTAAAGCCAACCCAAGATGAAATCATGTTTGGTTGATGTCCCGATTACTTCGCTTGGATTCTGTTGTTGCTATTGTGCCCAACAAAGATTGATGTCTAGCCCTAAGATAAATCAGCTCTTGGCCCATTCAAATAAATCACCTTTTGTTGTTGACGTGAGAAATCCCCAAGCTTCGAGAGATTTCTAAGCCCCAAATGTGCTTGCTGTTTGCGAGCTTCAAGAATGTGAAGACCTTTCGATGTTAAGCCTCAAATTATCTTCGAATCGGCTCGGTATTGAGAGTGGATGAACTGTTCGGGTAGGATGCTTGATAGAGATCTCCTTCTAACTCTTACTGGGGAGATGAATAGCCTCATTGTGGTCGGTACCCAAATGGTGGAAAGCTTATGTCAAAAGATGCAATAATGTCTTGTGGTGTCGTCGAAGTCGCGGATGATAAGGTCTCGGTGTGATAAGGTCCCAAATGGCTATGTTTGCTTGAGTCTTCTTGTGTTGAACTAATAACGGATCTTCGGATGCAACTCGTGCGGATGCAACTTGTGATTTTGATCTCAGAGAAGGGGGTACTGAACTGCAGAAACATTGGGATTGGCCATGAGATTTCCCGCTATAACCCTGTTTTGATAGAGTTTAGCATATTGAATATTTTTCCTTTTCTCTAAGACTTTCTTCATAACCTCGTCGTAAGTCACAACATAAGAATCATCAAATTCATTGATAACATCGGAGCCCTCCTTTCAAACCAGAAGACCTTTGACGTGAAGTACTGAGAGACCCTTTAAGTTTGGACCACTCCCCACATTGCATTGCATCGGGTATCATTGTCTAACAAGATTGTCAATTGCGAAGCACCAATATTGCCCTTTATTTGGATTACTGTAATGCCGTAGCCCAAAATATTGTAGATTGCGAAGCCCCTTGAGACCTTTGGTGCCAAACTTATTGAGGAAGTTTCCAATGTTGCATTTGACTTTGCTGGGGCCATTGTTGGGAGGTGAAGTGAATTGCTTCTTGCTGAGGGAGCCTTTCAAAGTTGATTGTAGCCCTAGTGTGCCACCATTGATTGTAAGTAGAACGAGAAAGGCCTATCCTTGACTGGGAGAACATGCACGAGCACACATAACAAGGAGGCTTTTTGACATTCCTCTTGAGAGACTTTGAGGATAGTCTCACACATCTTTCTTAAGCGTAGCCCTTAGGGCTCATTAACTGTCAAATGAAGCAAAAGAAGCTATCGTTCTTGAGTCACATAGCCCCTAGGGCGTCATCATTTGTTGAGCAAAGCAAGAGACTCATCCTCATGCGAGGGAACAAACATAATAGGACATGGAAATAGCTACTCCACTTCTCGGGAAGCCTTTCGGCATACTTTAGAGGCACATACTTGTAGAAGCTCGAAAACTGAGTCACACATTATTGCCATTCGATTCCCAAACCAATTGACTCACTGGGGACTATTTGTGCAACCTCGTACGCCTTAATGATGGGCTCATTCTCTGATGGATCTTGGTTACCATGGGGCTTCTTTCACATGAACCCAAAAATGAACATTGTTGGAGAAAACTCTTACCAAACAACCTTTGATTGTGGCATGCCTTATCGAGCTCTTTGTAATTCTGGAGTTGACTTGGCAGGGAATTGACTTGCTGAGGAGAGTCAATGTAGAACTTGTCTTCTTTAGAGGTCGGGGATCTCCATTTCTCTTTCCCTTCTCTCTCTCACTCTCTCATTTTTTTATGACGCACCCTATTTTTTGCCAAGACCGCCTTTTCGGGTTTTCAATCTAGCGGGCATCTCTTTTGCGTCTTCTTTTTTACTCGATTAATGAGGAAGTGTGCATTGACTCTAGCCGAGGATGAGAGACATGTGATTTTGCGGTGGAGACCTTTTGTCACTAATGACGAGTGACATTGACTTGACTAGGGAAGTGGTCCCTAGTATTGACTTCATGTATTTATATATTTTTGAACGACTCACGAAGGCAAGTAAGTCATTAAGAGGGAAGAGAAGGAAAGCCCCAATTTGATTGCAAGAAACTGGGAGCGTCGCTGAAAGATAAGAAGCTCTAGACTCGACAAGGAACGTGAAATAATTTCAAATCTAGGAAAGTTGTTCAATCAATCTTGAGGTGATTAATTCATTGGCAAATGACTCGTACAAAGATGTCTTGACAAGTTCGAGGATCACCATAATGCACTAGAGCTAAACATATCTTATTTCTTGCATGAGACCGGTCCCGAAGGTTGCCTACGTTCCTCCAGTGTAGAGGCCCACCGTAGTTCTTGTGGATGTCCCTTTCGTCATGAGGAATTGATGTTGCTTCCTTCGTTGGTGGATGGATGATCTTGATCTTGATATGAACTTCTTTGAATGAGGGGGATTTTTTCTTTTTTTTTTGTGCTCTATCTTTTGCCTAGGTTGTTTTGAAGAGTTCAACCTAGCGAGCTTTTTTTTTTTTTTTTTAAATCCCCCTTTGAAACATTGCTTGATTTTTCTACATGGTTGTAGTTCAACCTTGCTTCGGCACTTGATGGCTTGACTTCGTCTTCTTGATATTTAGCCCTAGGCGTTCAAGTGATGGTCTTCGTTCCAAAACTCGTTTAGACGTCTTTTCATCATTTTGCCAAGAATTAAATTGAACAACTTGGAAGAGTGTATGAGGACAAGAATGAATTTTATTTGATGAGACCGACTCAAACTTTAACATTGATGAGAAGAAAGAAAACTTAATGCACACTTAAGAGGACTTTGACTTTTTTTTTATTCCTATTACTAGGTAAAGAGAAACGGAGATTGTTGTCGTCGTCCTCCTCAAAACCGTTGTATCCTTCCATGTCACTGCTTGAACTGTCTGGGATCTCTTCGGTGTCGGAGCTTATCTCATAAAAGTCCACGGCAATTTCACGGAGCAAGTTGTCAATTCTGATCACCGCATCATACATATGTACGAAATCCGGATAAAAGGCCCCACTAAGATGAGTTCAGTAGTCCATATTTAAGCACTTCAAGAAGATCTCCATTTGTTCCTTCATTGAGGTACTATCAACAATCTCAGCCAACTTGTCATTCCAACGGCGAGAAAATTCCACAAATGATTCATTGCCCTCTTGCATGGTATTCGCCAATTCTTTCTTCATGGGACGGTGAATGTAACTGCCTTCATATTGTGACTTAAAGGCAAGCATGGCGTCATCCCAATTGATGTGGGTGGAAACCGGGAGGCCCATATACCAATCTTTTGCGACCCCATCAAAAGTATGTGAGAAGCATTGTGCCATTATTTGAGGAGACACTTTCTTCGGTAGCATGGCCCAAATGTAGGAGTCGATGTGAGAATCGGGACAAGAGTTTCCCTTGAATTTGCCAATGTCGGGCATCTTGAATTTCTCGGTAAGGGCCACCGTAGTATTCATGAGAAGAGAAGTACGATGGAGATCGGAGCTTGGAACTTTGTTCAAAGTTAGCCCACCAAAACGTTGGTAAATGTATGCCATGAGAGTGTTCACCAAACCATTATCAATGCTTTGGACCATTTTTCCTTCATTTGTGAGCTCCTTCAATTGGTCCTCGAGCTTAGCAAGTTCTTTCTTATTGGCCATTCTCTCATGCTTGAGACGGGCTTGCCGCAAATCATCCTTGCGTAGGGCATTCTCGGCGAGTGCATCAATTCATCCTTTCAGTGCTTTGACCATGTTGGCTATATCCTCATTGGACCAAGAAAGATTGCCACTGTTGTTGTTGCTGTCGGAAGCCATTGGACCTATTTGAAGAACACGGTTGATCTTATGATTACCCACAAACACCTTTTGGGTAAAATAATTTAACCCACAAACAAGAAAAAGACTTTTTTTATTATTATTATAATTATTTACAAAAGTCGGAAGGACGGATTCCTATTTGGGGTTTCTAGAAAAATAGTGGAATCGTCACACTAGTATATAGACCTTCTCGCGGTCCCATATACTCATCGGATTCCACCACGCTTGTGATACCTACATGTGACGGGATTAAACTAAATTAATGTCATAAAGCATACATGCGGGGACGGAGTTTTATTTCGTCCATAATAACCACTTCGGGACGGAGTTTTATTTCGTCCATAATAACCACTTGTTTCTTTTGGAAACGACATGTATGATTTGGAAACATTAGTTTAGGGAAATCTCTGCACATGAAAATCGACTTGGTCACGGAGTGTTAGACCCTAACTAGAATTGTGTTAGCTTATGTTCGTCTAAAGAGAGGCTTAAAGGTCACCCCCGGCATGTAGTCATGAACTACGCCACAGGCTGAGGTTTACCGCTTCGAGAGAGTCAAGGTCGGGTGGAGCTTGAAACTCTCTAGGACGGGCCTCGACGGGTTTGGGGTTATGAACTTGTGCGACTCGATAATGAGCAATTCATAGGAATATGTGCATGTAGTGTGAGGTCAAGCTAAGTGACAATATATATATATATATATATATATATATATATATATATATATATATATATTAAACAAAAGAAAGAAAAAAAAAAAGACAAATAAGCACATAATTTACAACTTTCGAATCACCCGTGTGACCGATAAAATAAACAGAAAATAAAAGCAGTTATGTGCAGGCCCGGTGCCCACACACTGTAACCATATCCATTATGTTCTGTTTTTGTGCACTGTTCTATTCTGGAAAATGCCCAGAAGCGCACGCATTGGGCTGCCTACTCGGGAGGCGCGCGCGTTAGAGGATGTGGGCAAGAGGCGCTCGCTTCTGGGTGAAAACCTGAAAATCAGTGGGTTCAAGGGATTGCCTTGCCCCTAAATAAGAATACTTTCCCCTGCAGAAACTGTTAGCACAGAAACATGGAATTGAAGGACAAGATGAGAGGCGAGCGATTCTGGTGGTTAAGGTCGGAGGCGCACGCCTTAGGCCAAGAAGGATAGAGGCGCACGCTTCCCACCTTTTCCCACCAGAATGCCCAGAATGCAGAAATAAGAACACCAAAAGTAAAAACACAATTTTAACCCTCTATGTAGTACCCAGCGGAGTCGCTACTGTAGATACCCCTGGAGAGCCCACTACTTAACTAGAGCAGTGAATTATCCTAGGATGTCTAATTGATTTTAATTTGTAGAGTTGCCACCTATGTTTTTAGAGGAACATATGTGTTTGCGCGCGGGTTTTTTTGAGGCGGTTTTCGTCCTTCGATTTAACTTTTTGATTGTTTTGAGAGTCGCCACCATGTTGTTATCGGAACATGGACTGAGATATCTGGATTCTGGGTTAAATTATGAATTGGGAACGTCAAGGAGCACCCCAATTCACCCAATCTAGGATTGGTCTTGCTAAGAAATCATCATCATTGTTTCAAAATCATGCAAAACGTACCCAAAGGGAAAACGAACAAATAAATAATTTATTATTTATTTGGGATGTCGGATCATGTGCTTCATGACCATCTCCATGGATTGGAGAGGCTCTAGGCTGATCCTTTGATGGAATCACACTACTTCAAATACAAAGAATGAGATGAGAAGGTAGAAAACAAAGAGTTTTACCTAAGCGTTCTTCAAGAATCCTATGGATGGCCTTGACTAAAGGCCTTGATGATCCAATGAACTTGGCTTGAATGGTGTTGTGGAGGCTTAAATTTCGTGGCTGAGGAAGAAGGACTAATTATGGGGACCTCTTTTATCAGATTTGGAGTGGTTTTTGGGTGAATGGGGATTCTAGCCCTTTTTGGTTCAAGAACCTCTATATTTATAGGAGTTCTAGACCTAGGGTTTTGACCAAGAAGGTAAGTTGTGATGGGAATCCAAGACTAAATTTCAACAGAGATATTTTTGGACTCTAGGATCGTCCATTAGGTTTTCCTCAGATTGCATAAGTGTTTGCCAAGAAAAGGGGTTAAGATCAATAAGGAAACTGACCAAAACCCGACTGTCAAGGGGGGATACCTCGTACGAGACATCAATGTCTCGCACGAGACATCCATGTGCTGGAATCACATTTTTGGCCTCTGCAACAGTTTTAATGTTCATTTTGGCCCCTGACTAACGGAGTCAGTCAGAAACTTAACGAAACATGTCCAACTTAATGAGTTTTGACCCAAATCAAAGGC
Source organism: Campanula takesimana (assembly GCA_026119855.1). NCBI lineage: Eukaryota > Viridiplantae > Streptophyta > Magnoliopsida > Asterales > Campanulaceae > Campanula > Campanula takesimana. The sequence goes on from JAOWBW010000126.1 coordinate 811,168, forward strand.
GAGACACAGAAGTAGTGTGATTATGAATGAATGTCCAAAATGGGGTGTCTACAGATCCCCTCGGCGACGATACTTATGGATGAAGTAACGTCGTCGATAGAAAATACGCCATTTTGAACCAGGGGTATGGTCGTGCTAAAAAGTTGCCTACGTATTCCTCAGAAGGAAATCAGACAAAACGTAGTTCGACTCTGAAAACATGCAAAAACTTGCGGTAAGTAAAGTTTAGAGTTTAGAGAGTAACCCATAGTGAGGAATCAATGGCCTTGACCTAATTCTTAATATACTCCTTTTTGTTGATGACGAACCGTCTCCAGTTGCAATCCATACTGAGGAATCAATCTCTTTGACTCCAATTCTAAATATACCCTGTTGTTGATGATGAACCGCCTTCAGCTCTTGTGGGAATCCTATGTTATTAATATACATCTTGATAACAATTATCGAACTTGGGTTTGGAGACGCCAATTACATGGATCCTTGCTTCTCCTTCCAACGAGATTGCCTCTTCGTCGGAAAATATGAATCCTATTGTAGATACCCCGGGAAACCACAGCTTGGCTAGAGCGGTGAATTATCCTAGGATGTCTAACTTGTTTTAGATTGTTTAGAGTCGCCACCTATGTTTTTAAAGGAACACAAGAAAAACCTAAAACTAGCCTAATTTATGTACAAAACCAGAGATTCGGGAGAGAAGGGTTCGGGGGTTAGGTGATGAAGTGGGAAGTACTTAAACACCCACTCCGCCCCGCTTACGCGGGTCTTGCTACTATTGGTGTTCTAATATTTACATGTCCTTCAATTAATTAAATAGAAATGTGCTAACAATTGTGATGAGAAGAAAAGGGAAATAAAGGGGAAATAAAATAGAATTGTTTTATTTATTTAATGATAAAGATTACATGTAACAAGTAATGTTAAAGAATTACAGTAAGAGATGAAGAGAAATTAACATGGTGAATTAAAGTTAAGATTAAAATGTAGGGAGATAACCTTAACTAACTTCAATATGTGAAGTAGTCATGTTGGTCATGTCCCATTAATGGGGATTGCATACATCAAGAAGAAGAATACAAAGGAAGAAAATGGAGTTGTACCTTGAGAAAGAGGACTTGGAACCTTGACTTGAAAGTGTTATTGTTGTAATGAAATTGTTGTAGAACAATTTGTGTAGAGTCTTGTTACTAAGAACTCTTGTTGGGAGAATTTGTGTATAATGTAGTTGGTGAATCAAGGTTGGAGTCCCTTTCTAAGGTAGAAGATGATGGTTTTTATAGGTAAAAAGAGAGGGAAATGATGGAGGGAAATTGGTCATCCATGTGAAATGGAATGGGCCAATCACAAATAAGATAAATGAATAAAAGAAAAATAAAAGAAATAAAAGAAATCAAATAATAAATGAAAGAAATATTATGTTTTTAAAGAAAAGGCTAGAATAAAGGATTTGGGAGTTATGAACTAAGGGTGGATGAACTTGGATGCAAAAAGAGGTGTTTTTGTGATAAAGAAGGAGATTTGTAAGTAAGAAAAGGGAGGGAAATAAGGTGCAATCCGTTACTGCCAAACTGGGAAGCGCGCGGGTCCGGCTTTTGTGGAGGGACGCGCGCGCGGCTCACTGGCAGTGCCGGAAGCGCCCGCGGGTGAAAATGATAGAATGACAGAAATGACTCTAAAGTTAATTCTGTTATGCAGTTTAGTCCAAAACTAACGGAATCAGTTAGGAACTTAACCGAAGTAACAGAAATTAATGATAATAAGTTAAATAAAAATACTTTGTATGCAATCGGGGTGAGAGGTCCAAGGCGGGGTGTCTACAGAGCCCCTCGGCGACGTGGATTGCAAAGCAAAACGCGTCGACGAAAGTAAAAACACCCGCCGAGGACATCGACAAGAGAAAACAAAGACTCGATAAAGCAGGGAATTGAAATTACAAATGATAGGAGTGCGCTCCCTGTGTGAGCGGCTTTCGCCGATGGAAAGGGTGTGGTGGCTTGAGGCGGCCCACCACGGCCACAAAATTTTTTAAAAAGGTGTGGTGGATTGAGGCGGCCCACCACGGCCACAAAAATTTAAAAAGGTGTGGTGGCTTGAGGCGGCCCACCACGGCCACAAATTTTTTTTAAAAAGGTGTGGTGGCTTGAGGCGGCCCACCACGGCCACAAAATTTTTAAAAGGTGTGGTGGCTTGAGGCGGCCCACCACGGCCACAAAATTTCAAAAAGGTGTGGTGGCTTGAGGCGGCCCACCACGGCCACAAAATTTATAAAAAGGTGTGGTGGCTTGAGGCGGCCCACCACGGCCACAAAATTTGAAAAAGGTGTGGTGGCTTGAGGCGGCCCACCACGGCCACAAAATTTGAAAAAGGTGTGGTGGCTTGAGGCGGCCCACCACGGCCACAAAAATTTAAAAAGGTGTGGTGGCTTGAGGCGGCCCACCACGGCCGCAATTTAAAGAAAGAGGGGAATTTTGAAATTGTGAAAGATGGGGGTGCGCTCCCTGTGTGAGCGACTTAATAACACATTCCCGTTTGCGAGTGGTTTGATGCACGCTCCCGTTTGCGAGCGGCTGATGACCAACTCCCGTTTGCGAGCTGTCTGAGATAACATGCTCCCATTTGCGAGTAAGTTGGTAGAAAACGCTCCCGTTTGCGAGCTGTTTGATATACGCTCCCGTTTGCGAGCGGCTGATGACGAACTCCCGTTTGCGAGCTGTCTGAGATAACATGCTCCCGTTTGCAAGCAAGTTGGTAGAAAACGCTCCTGTTTGCGAGCGGTTTGATACACGCTCCCGTTTGCGAGCGGCTGACGACGAACTCCCGTTTGCTAGTTGTCTGAGATAACATGCTCCCATTTGCGAGCAAGTTGATAGAAAACGCTCCCGTTTGCGAGCGGTTTGATACACGCTCCCGTTTGCGAGCTGTGTGAGATAACATGCCCCTGTTTGCGAGCAAGTTGATAGAAAACGCTCCCGTTTGCGAGCGGTTGATGACGAACTCCCGTTTGCGAGCTTTCTGAGATAACATGTCCCCGTTTGCGAGCAAGTTGATAGAAAACGCTCCCGTTTGCGAGCGGTTTGATACACGCTCCCGTTTGCGAGCGAGTTGATGATTGAAATCTGCTAGGGAATGCTTGGTTGCTGATGACGTGTGGTTGCCTGATTTTATGGGGATGCAGGCATAGTTGACTGTGAATCACTTTCTGTTGGGGATGAAGTGCCTTGAGTAGCGGATGCTGTTTGGCTTTGCGGTGGTACCTGTCATGTGCTTTGCAGGTATATGTGCTTGTGCAGGGACATGCATGAAATATGATGATTGAGAGAAATTGTGCCCGTGGTGTGATGTGATCTTGAAAGCACCTTTGAGAGAGAAGTAAGAATGTAGAGAGTGATCTTGTGTGCGGTGTGATTTTGAGGAAAGCGTTGGATATATTCATACCTTCACTTACCAATGCCGCTTGAGTGGAGATGGATTTCTGATGTCCGCGGAGGATGCTTTGATGGAGAATGTCCATTCTTTGGATGTTGATGAGAGAACGCTCTTGATGATGGGTTGGCGAGATGGTACTCTGGATGATGGGTTGGTCGTGCCAAAGGCTGCCTACGTATCCCTTGAAGGGAATCAGACCAGCGTAGTTCAAGTATGATGGAGAATGCTGGAGGAGAAGCTAGGAGCAAAGCAAAGTAAAGCACATACTTTTGCACATAGAAGGAGAAAAAGAAAAGAAAAAGAAAAAGAAAAAGAAAAATGTTTTTTTTTTTTTTTTTTTTTTTTTTTTTTTTAGATTAGAAAGGAAAGAATATGCACACATGTGAGGAAAGATTTTTTTTTTTTTTTTTTTTTAGTTCGTGGGTGAACCATTTTAACCATTGTGTGCTTGTGAAGCCAACCCAAGATCAAGTCATGTTCAGTCGAAGTCCGGATTGCCTCGCTTGAATTCTGTTGTCGCCGGTGTGCCCAACGAGGATTGATGTCTAGCCCCAAGAGATTTGTCGATTATGGGGCTTCAAAAGGCTTTTGATGCCGAGATGAGGGGTTGCTGATTGTAAAGTCCCTAGAATGCCTTTGATGCCAAATTTTGAGGGACTTGCATAGCTCCAAGATAAATCAGCTCTTGAGTAAATCGCCCTTTGTTGTTGTAGTGAGCAAGCCCCAAGAGGAGATCGTTGATGCCAAGCTTCGAGAGATTGCAAAGCCCCAAGTGTCGTGGGCTTGTAGATGGCGGGATGTGAAGACCTTTCATTGTAAAGCCCCAAATTATCTCGTGATTGACTCGGCATTGAGAGCGGATGTACCGTTTGGTAGAATTCTTGATAGAGATCTCCTTCTTGCTCTTACTGGGGAGATGAATGGCCTCATTGTGGTCGATACCCAAACGGCTGAGGGCTTATGTCAAAGGATGTAGTAATGTCTTGCGGTGCCGTCGAGGTCGCGGAGGATAAGGTCTTTGGTGTGATAAAGTCCCAAATAAGTATGCTTGCTTGACTCTTCTTGAGTTGAACTAATGACGGATATTTGGATGCAACCAGTGCTGTGGCCCAACTTTATCTGAGCTGCACCTTGTGCTTTTGATCTTGGAGAAGGGGGTGCTGAATTGCAGAAACATTGGGATTGGCCGTGGCATTTCCCGCTATAACCCTGTTTTGATTAGAGTTTAGCATATTGAATCTTTTTCCTTTTCTCTAAGACTTTCTTCATGATCTCGTTGAAAGTTCTAACAAAAATCATCAACTTCGTTCATAACATCGGAGTCTTCATTTAAAACCAAGAGGCCTTTGACTTGAAGTGTTGAGAGACCCTTGAATCTTGATTGTTCTCATGGAGCCATAAGACTACTCCACATTGCACTTGCTCGAGTATTGTTGCCCAAAAGACTGTCGGTCGTGAAGCCCTAATACTGCCCTTTGCTTGAATTAATGTAATGCCGTAGCCCAAAAGATTGTAGATTGCGAAGCCCGTTGAGACCTTCGGTGCCGAATTGAGGAAGCTTCCAATGTTGCACATGACTTGGCTGGGGATACTGCTGGGGAGTTAATTGCTCTTTGCCGAGGGAGCCTTTAAGACATGACCGTAGCCCCTAGAGTGCCATCATTGATTGCGAGAAAGGTCCACCCTTGATTGGGGAACGAGCACGGGCACACATGACAAGAGGGCTTTTTGACATCCCTTTTGAGGGACTTTGAGGATAGTCTCATACATCTTTCTTGAGCATAGCCCCTAGGGCGTATTGATTGCCAAATGAAGCAGAAGAATCCCTTGTTCTTGAGTCACATAGCCCCTAGGGCGTCACCATTTGTTGAGCAAAGCAAGAGTGACTCGTCCTCGTGTGAGGGAATAAACATGAGAGGATATGGAAAGAGCTACTCCATTTCTCGGGAGGCTTTCGGCGTACTTTAGAAGCACATACTTGAAGAAGCCTTGAAAACTGAGACACATGTTGTTGCTATTTGCTGCCCAAGCCAATTGACTAGCTAGGGATTATTTGTGCAACCTCGTGCCCTTTTATGATGGGCTTGTTCTCGGATGGATCTTGGTTACCACGTGCCTTCTTTTCATGAACCCAAAAATGCACACTGCTGGAGAATGATGCCGATAACCCAAGACAACCTTTGATGGTGCTATATCTTGTCGAGCCTTTTGCAATCCCAAAGTTGACTCGGTGGGGAATTGACTTGCTGAGGAGATTCAATGTAGAACTTGTCTTCTTTAGAGGCCGGGGATCTCCATTTCTCTTTCCCTTCTCTCTCTCACTCTCTCATTTTTTTTTTATGACGCACCCTGTTTTTTGCCTAGACCGCCCTTTCGGGTTTTTAATCTAGCGGGCATCTCTTTTGCGTCTTCATCATTTTTTTTTGACTCAATTGATTAGGAAGTGTGCATTGACTCTAGCTAAGGAGATAAGACATGTGATTTTGCGGTGGATACCTCTTGTCACTAAAGGTGAGTGACATTGACTTGACTAGGGAAGTGTCCCTAGTATTGACATGTATTTTTTATTGAATTGAATGACTCGCGAAGGCAAGTAAGTCATTAAGAGAGAAGAGAAGGAAAGCCCCAATTTGATTGCAAGAAATTGGGAGTATGCAGAAAGAATAGAAGTCCCTAGACTCGACAAGGATCGCGAAATGATTCCAAATCTAAGAAAGTTGTTCAATCTTTTTGGTGATTAATTCATTGGCAAATGAATCGTACAAAGATGTCTTGACAAGTTCGAGATGAAGGCCAATCACCATAATGCGCTAGGGCTAAACATATCTTCTTTCTTGCATGAGACCGGACCCGTAGGTTGCCTACGTTCCTCAAGTGTAGAGGCTCAGGTCACCGTAGTTCTTGTGAATTCTCCATTCTTCGGGATGGAATTGTTGCTTCGTCGTGTAGCTTCGTCCTCCTTTAGTGGATGGAATGATGTTGATCTTGATGTGAACTTCTTTGATTGAGGGGGATTTTTTTTTTTTTTTTTTGTGCTCTAACTTTTGCCTAAGTTGATTTGATGATTTCAACCTAGCGAGCTTTTTTTTTTTTTTTTTTTTTTTTTTTTTTTTAATCCCCCTTTGAAAACTTTGCTTGGCTTCTTCTTGATTGTTGCTCCACCTTGTTTGTCTTGGCTTCGTCGTTGATGTTGGCGTCGATGTTTAGCCCCTAGGCGTTCAAGTGATGGCCTTGTTCTAAAACTTGTTTAGACATCTTTTCATCATTTTGCCAAGAATTAGATTGAACAACTTGGAAGAGTGTATAAGGATAAGAACGACTTTTATTTGATAAGAAGACTCGACACATAACATGGGACGAGAGAAAACATTAATGCACACAAAAGAGGACTTTTGACTCTTTTTTTTTTTATTCCTACTACTAGGTAGAGAAAGAGAAATGGAGATTGTTGTCGTCGTCCTCTTTGTTGAAGCCCCATTTCAAAACCAAGCCACTTCTTTGATGAGTTGCTCTTCACCCACGGTAAACTCGCCGTTGTCGATCAAATCTTGGATGATGTTTCGGAGAAGGAAGCACCCTTCGGTAGTGTGGCCACTATGCTTGTGGTAGCCGCACCACTCACCATGAGCATGATTTTTCAGTATCGCCTTCGGCTTGTACCCCTCTAAAGGTTTGATCTTCCCTCTTGCCACCAAAATTTCAAATGCCTCAGCTTGGGTTACTCCTAGGAGAGGAGTGAAAACTCGGTTGTTGGTGGTACCTTTGTAGCTTTTGAGGGTCGGGCCACTTGAGCATGCTTTACCATTGAACTTTGCTTTGCCGTCGGTGAGCTCTTGCAAACGGGCTTTGAGTTCGGAAACCTCTGCCTCGTGAATTCTTCTTTCATTATCAAGACGGGCCTTGAGTTCGGAAACCTCTTCTTTGTGAATCCTCTTGTCGATATCGAAACGGGCTTGCCACAAATTGTCTTTACGGCGGGCATCCTCGACAATCCTATCCATTTGTTCCCCCATTGATTTCATTACGTTGAGTAACCCTTCGTTGGACACGAAATCATTTCCACCGTTGTTGTTGTTGCCGTTGGAAGCCATTGGACCTATTGGAAGAGCACGGTTGATCTTAGATTGGCCCCACAAACACCTTTTGGATAAAATGAATTAACCCACAAACAAAGAAAAAGACTCAACCACATAAGGAAAAACGACTTTTTTTTTTTTTTTTTTTTACAAAGTCGGAAGGACGGAGTCCTTTTTGGGGTTTCTAGAAAAATAGTGGAATCGTCACACTAGTATATAGACCTTCTCGCGGTCCCATATACTCATCGGATTCCACCACGCTTGTGATACCTACATGTGACGGGATTAAACTAAATTAATGTAGTAAATCATACATGCGGGGACGGATTTTTTATTTTCGTCCAAGATAGCCACTTTTGGGGACGGAGTTTTATTTCGTCCATTGCAACAAATTGGCGTGTATGATTTGAAGACATTAGTTTAGGGAAATCTCGGTACATGAAAACCGACTTGAGTCACGGAGTGTTAGACCTTAAACTAGAATTGTGTGGTTTGTGCTCGGCTTGAATATGAGGCTTAAAGGTCACCCTCGGCATGTAGTCGTGAACTACGCCACGGGCTGAGGTTTACCGCTTCGGAAGAGTCAAGGTCGGGTGGAGCTTGAAACTTCCTAGGACGGGCCTCGATGGGTTTGGGGTTGGACTTGTGCGACTCGATTGTGAGCAGTTGATAGGAATTGTGCGCGTAGTGTGAGGTCTAACAAGTGACAAATATTTTTTTTTTTTTCAAAATAAAAGAAAAGAAAATATGTGCAAGTAAAGAGAGGAGGGAGGAGAATTAAGGTCCTAAATTATTACAACTTCCGAGTCAACCAATGACCGGTCAAAGCAAAGAAGGGAGAGGGCGAAACTGCAATTTTCTGAACTCCAGGGGCTGTTCTGAAACTTTCTGAAATCTGAGGATCAAACTGTAATTTCCTGAAACCCAGGGACTGTTCTGCAGTTTCTGAAACCCAAGGACTGTTCTGCAGTTTTCTGAGATCCAGTGACTGTTCTGCAGTTTTAAGGGTCCAGTGACCATTCTGTAATTTCCAGGAACTTCAGTGACCAATCTGTAATTTCTGAAACCAGCCCCATTTTTTTTTATTTTTTTTTTTTAAGTCAAAAGATTTTGGGAAGACAAAAGGAAGGGAGAAAAATATGTACAAAAGTTTTTGTCCCAAAATAAAAATGTAACTCCCTCTTATTTACTTGTAACAAATTTTGGAAAAGCTAAAAGTATGGAATAAAAATAGGTTTACCCTTTTTTTTTTTTTTTTTTTTTTTTTTTTTTTTATAAGTGAGGTAAGTAAAAAGAAAAAGAAAAAAGAAAAAGAAAAAAAAACTCACACACATTTCAACACACACACTGTACATAGGCACACACACTGGCGCTGTTATGGCTGCTCCCCCCCCCCCCTTTTTTTTTTTTTTTTTTAATTCTTCTTCTTTCTGGGAAAGAACGGCATGCGCGCGCTTTTGAGATACAGAGCGGGAGGCGCGCGCATTTGAGACTGTTGGACAAAAGCGCCCGATTCTGGGCATACCTGCAAACTGACGGGTTCAAGGGATTGCCTTGACCCTAAAAAATTGTACTTTTCCCCTACAAGAATTGTTAGCAAAAATAACGTGCAATTGAAGAACATAATGCAAAGCGGGCGATTCTGGTGTATTGGGTCGGAGGCGCGCGCCTTAGGCCAAGAAGGCCAAAAGCACACGCTTCCCACCTTTTACACCAGAACACCCAGAAAATAAATAAAAGAACACTAAAAGTAAGAAACGCAAGTTTAACCCTCTAAATTGTCCCCAGCGGAGTCGCCACTGTAGATACCCCGGGAAACCACAGCTTGGCTAGAGCGGTGAATTATCCTAGGATGTCTAACTTGTTTTAGATTGTTTAGAGTCGCCACATATGGTTTTAAAGGAACATAAGAAAAACCTAAAAATAGCCTAATTTATGTACAAAACCAGAGATTCGGGAGAGAAGGGTTCGGGGGTTAGGTGACGGAGTGGGAAGTACTTAAACACCTACTCCGCCCCGCTTACGCGGGTCTTGCTACTATTGGTGTTCTAATATTTACATGTCCTTCAATTAATTAAATAGAAATGTGCTAACAATTGTGATGCGAAGAAAATGGGAAATAAAGGGGAAATAAAATAGAATTGTTTTATTTATTTAATGATAAAGATTACATGTAACAAGTAATGTTAAAGAATTACATTAAGAGATGAAGAGAAATTAACATGGTGAATTAAAGTTAAGATTAAAATGTAGGGAGATAACCTTAACTAACTTCAATATGTGAAGTAGTCATGTTGGTCATGTCCCATTAATGGGGATTGCATACATCAAGAAGAAGAAAACAAAGGAAGAAAATGGAGTTGTACCTTGAGAAAGAGGACTTGGAACCTTGACTTGAAAGTGTTATTGTTGTAATGAAATTGTTGTAGAACAATTTGTGTAGAGTCTTATTACTAAGAACTCTTGTTGGGAGAATTTGTGTATAATGTAGTTGGTGAATCAAGGTTGGAGTCCCTTTCTAAGGTAGAAGATGATGGTTTTTATAGGTAAAAAGAGAGGGAAATGATGGAGGGAAATTGGTCATCCATGTGAAATGGAATGGGCCAATCACAAATAAGATAAATGAATAAAAGAAAAATAAAAGAAATAAAAGAAATCAAATAATAAATGAAAGAAATATTATGTTTTTAAAGAAAAGGCTAGAATAAAAGATTTGGGAGTTATGAACTATGGGGGGATGAACTTGGATGCAAAAAGAGGTGTTTTTGTGATAAAGAAGGAGATTTGTAAATAAGAAAAGGGAGGGAAATAAGGTGCAATCCGTTACTGCCAAAGTGGGAAGCGCGCGGGTCCGGCTTTGTGGAGGGACGCGCACGCGGCTAACTGGCAGTGCCGGAAGCGCCCGCGGGTGAAAATGACAGAATGACAGAAATGACTCTAAAGTTAATTCTGTTATGCAGTTTAGTCCAAAACTAACGGAATCAGTTAGGAACTTAACCGAAGTAACAGAAATTAATGAAAATAAGTTAAATAAAAATACTTTGTATGCAATCGGGGTGAGAGGTCCAAGGCGGGGTGTCTACACCTATGCCATTAGCTTACACCTTGATGACAATTATAGGACTCTGAGGGGTGTGAATCCTATGTTATTGGCATACGCCTCGATAACAATTGTGGGATCACTGGTTATGGAGACGCCAATTACTTGGATCCTTGCTTCTCCTTCTAACGAACTTGCCTTATCGTCAGAAAAGTGAATCCTATGCCATTAACATACGTCTCGATGGAAATTGTGGGATTATAAATGGTGGGATCCTGTGTTATTAATTTACGTCTTGATAACAGTTGTGGGACGCCTAGTTGTAAATCCTGTGCCACTAACATACGTCTTGATGACAGTCGTTGGATTTGGAGTTTGCTGATGCAGATTTTGTTGCTCACCCATGATCTTGGATGTGAGGTGAGAATAAATTCGTACTGAGAAACAACTTTGCTTGTTCCAATTCTGCAAATATCCATTTGTTGACGACTCAATGTTCCATCTTGAACCGGGTTCAGATTCGACCTTTCAGTCTAAAGCAGGGCTTTTTCTGACCTTTCTGTTAAAAAGTAGGGCTTTTCTGATATTTCTGTTTAAAGCAGGGCTTTTCTAGAATTTCTCAAGAAAACATGGTTTTCTGAGGTTTTCTGGGGATATCTCGTACGAGACTTCTCTGTTTTTGCGCAGATCAGAGACATTTTTAGGCGCTGAAAGTGATTTTCAAATCACTTTTTCTTATTTTACTTCGGGAATTATCAACCCTAGGCGATTTTTTCATCCAAAATCTTTATTTTCAACAAGCTCTAGTGATTTCCAACCCTTTCAAATGGCTGGTGCTAATCGATCCCACAAAGAACACCTCTTTGGTAGGCATATGAAGGGAAAGCAGTGGGACACAGATGAGTTGTGCCCATTCCCCGAGGACCACGTCTCTCAAGGCGGGTAAGGTTTTCTTCCTTTGACTGAGTTTCCATGCCAATTTCGTTGTTGCATGTCTCAATTTAGTGTTATAGCAATTCGACTTTTGTCAATTTTCACCTAGAATTATCACTGCTAGGGTTTACCGTGCATGGCTGATCTTTCAATGGAATTTCATCCTTGTTGATGTTGAAAATCATTGTAGTATAGTAGTACATTATTTTGACTGTCAGTTTAGGCAATTTTGTGACTTTTCGGGTAAAATGCTTAAATGAGGATTTTACCAATTTTCTGACATTCGTCTCTTTTGTCTATGTTGTTTGCAGTCACTCAGGGTGATTAAAAACTGTGGAGGCAGCGTACGAGCGGTTGCCGAGAGGTGGGCAACTCTCAATGGCGAAATGAAGCAAGTGATCGAGAATCTCAGGCTGAAACCCTTCTTTGACGGCTTAGTCGGTGAGAGGAGGAATGTTTACTTGCTCCAAGCCATTCGGGAGCGCTGGTGGGATAGTACTCATACCATGCACATACGGTGGGGGGAGGTTACCATGACCCCTACTGACTTTCATGCCATTACGGGGCTTGCCATCATCGGTGAGCCGCTTGAGGTGGATGTCAACTTCTCTCCCAGTAGGGATGATATGATGTGCTTTCTGGGATTCTCTGTTCGCACCCAAGGCAAGGGTGTTCCTATGAAGGTTTTGAGGGACAAGGTCGATGCCTATGTTACCGTTAATGCTGGCCAGATGCATCTTACTACTACTAATATTGCAGCCGTTCGCGGTTTTCTGTGGTGGGCCTTTTCTGAGACGCTATTTGCCAATGGTGCGTCGACAGACCTGTTCACTCTTCTGAGTGTGTTGGGTGACATACAACATGTGACTGATGCTAGCTGGGGTTCTCCTGGCTTGGCCCACTGCTATGTGGCGATGGATGAGAGTTCGCGGGATCGGGCGAACGCTGGCTTAGGCGGCTACAGTCATGCCTGGGAGGTATAAACTCATCTTCTTTTGTATTCCTCCTTAATTTCAGCCCCAGTTTACTTTTTGTCTTGGTAGGTCATTCAGTTTTGACATTTTTCTATGTTTCTCCCATTTTGCGGGCTTGGGGATACGCCATGTTTGGTCTCTTCACTTTCAACCTTCGAGACAACACTGTTATGTTCGCAGATATTTTGAGATGGCGCCGGGGTAACAGGGATACCCATGATGAGCAGGCACAGGGGGATGATATGTCGGTGGAGCGCATGCGGCTCTATTTTGACAGATGGGAGGCCGTCCCTGAGTCCGCAGTCGCTTTCTTTCCTTGGCAGAGTTTGGCATTGAACATGTTTACGGGTATGCGGGTATGAGATTGTTGATGATCGGCCTCGGTGGGGGATGCTTCTATTTAGGAGAGAGAGTCTCTCACTAGCAAGGTGGTGGCAGGCTCGATGTTATTGTCCCCTTGGACCCACCGGCTCACATGTTTAACTCTTATGCCATTGTGGAGGAAGAGAGAGGGGACCTCATCATTGGTCAGGATGCATTTGACCATATGTCTCTGGAGGCTGATTATCAGGACTTTCTCGCTCGTCTCATGCCCCAGTTGATTATAGAGGGTGATCAGGCCCAGGGAGTTATCCACGTCCCTTTCCGTCCACAGCTTGGACCGGCTTCATTTATCTACAGCATGGCTGAGGGGATACAGAGCGTCGATGACCTTCCCGCCAATTACGATATGCCTGAGGGACCCGTACCTCCCGCCGACGCGACTATGGTATGATTTATGACCCTTCTTCTGTCATTTCTTGTCATTTTACCATTTCATGTCTCTGTTCATCGTTTATTCGAACATTTTTGACACCTCTATTTGTTTCTTCTCAAGAGGTGCCCATTGCTGAGTATAGATAGGTCGTCGGACTACTTACCTAGTTCATGGCCTATGCCAAGAGGGTGAAGAGAGAGACTGCAGATCTCTTAGGCCGATTGGCTCGCCAGACAGCAGAGTCGGCTTCTTGCGGGAATAGACCTCGGACTGACGAATGATCACGTGGCGGTGGCGACGTCTCCTTTCTTTTGATGTCCGAGTAGATAGGATCCCCCCATTCCCTCTTTTTGTTGATGATGTATTTATTGCCTCGGCATAGGCGAAGACAACTTTTTATTTTTGTACCTATGCAACAGTTATTTCCTAACTCTAACACACAATACTTTAGTTAATTTTAGTTTTTATTTCTGACTTTGTAAATGGATTGATTCACATCCGGTTGGTCAACTGAGGGGTAATTTTATGAGATGGATTCGTGTTGGGTCATTTGTATGTGATGTATAAACTATTTCGAGTACATTTCTGAGGTGATTGAGACATGTTTTGACTTGTCGAGCAACCTGGGATTTGAGCAGAGTTGTTGCTGTTCTGAACTGGGAACTTTTCTTTTGGAGTAAAATTCTCAACCTTTTGCTCCCAATGGCCCTAAGTAAGTCTGTCCCTTCATCAATAATTTTTGATGAGTTCTCCTTGGACTCAGAATTAGTGGAACGCTACAAGGGTGATTTAGCAACGTTCTTTCGTTCATTCAATAAACCTCGCCAAGAGAGATTCGTGGAGATGTTCGGTTTTAAGATTCTTTTCACCTTGAAGAATCTAAAACCGGATTGGGACCTTTTAAAGGGAGTTGCACGCTTCTAGGATCCATTGACTTATCTCTTCAACTTTTCACTTAATGAGATGGTCCCTAATGTAGAGGAGATGGCGGCTCTCCTGGATATGCCATTGACCGGGGTGATTGCGGTTCCTAATTATGACAAGGTACCGACAGAGTCTCTTAGGGACTTATTGAGTATAGGCCTTCCCGAGGCGCAGAGTTATATTCATAACCGCTATTTCGATCTCCACCCTTTGCCTAGGAGATTTAAGGGTCGGGTGACTCGTGGTCACGGTGTGGATTCCCAGTGTTGCCTCTTGGTATTATGTTTGTTCTGGAACGTACTTTTAGTGAGCAAGTGTGGCATGGAGAACATGGAGCTCGTAGACATTGTTCTGCAAGCTAGAGGATGGACCTTCAACATAATTCCTTATCTTGGGGGAGACCCTTCATGGTCCTGATGAGCTACACCGAACCGGCTCCATGACTCGGGGAAGTCCATTATTGTTGACCATTTGGCTCAGAGAACATTTTAAACTGTTGGACTCTCCGGTCGAGTATTCTCCTTATACTTTCCATAGGCGGAAACTATTGGTGAAGGGTCTCAGCGTCGAGGAGTGGGCCCTTCTTTTTCCCAAAGTAGAGACTGATGATATTGCTTGGTGCCCCTCTTTTTAGAAGGTGAAGCGGTTCGTAGCTAATACCCTTGGGTACGATAGGGTCGTCCTTCTGGGTTTGAGGGATTCCTCTTTCTATTTTGCTCGGAGGGTAATGCGACAATTCGGTCAGCAGCAGGACACTTTCATGTTAAGGGGACGGCGTCAAGATATCTCTTTCATGGACTCAAAGTTCTCTACGAGCTTGGCTCGCATTTGGGGGCAAGGCACCGCTATGGATCGTTGGACCAATCTTCGTTATGATGGAGGGAGCATTTATTTGTCAGACAAATACTTGGATTGGTTTCTCACAGAACTCCGTCCCAGTGTCGAGGGTATTGATGAGATTCGCCACTCTCTTTTGGGGGACCAATTCGAGCCTAGCTTGAATTTGAGGAAGAAGGATGCTAAGGAGGATCCTTCTAATGTCAGAGCAGATGCCGCTCAAGACTTTCTGGATAGTGACTTTTACGAGAAGAGGGCGAACGGACTTCCCGGTAAATTTCAAGCTCTAGATATGCCTCACGTGTTTGCACGATTGACTCCCTCGGTGTTCAATCGACTTGATGTTCCTCCCGGTTTTGAGATACCTTGTTTCAAGAGGAAGAGGGATGACAAGGTGGATCATGGTCGAGCCCCTACTAAGTCAAGGAAGAAATAGATCCATAGGAGTATCGAGAGATTTAGTATTTTATTTATTTTTCTTTTGCAAGTTGGTATTCATGTTAGAAATTTTCTTATTTCTTTCTTGAAATGCATTCAATTAATAAGAAGACAAGATTTTGATTTTATTAATTGAATAGACCGGACCAAAAGGCTGCCTACGTTCTCCTTTTACATCAATTAAATAAGGAGCTCACATCAATTAAATAAGGAGCTCAGGTCATCGTAGTTCTTGTTTACGAAAGAGAAAAATATGTCTGTTGACTGACATGTCTCGTACGAGACATAGGTGTCTCGTACGAGACTGTCCCCTACTTTTTTTTATACACACCCTGATTTTTGCCTAGACTGCCCTTGCGGGTTTTCAATCTAGCGGGCTTCTTTTCTCATGCTCTCTGCTCTAATTTTTGCCTAGGCCGCCCTTACGGGTTTTCAACCTAGCAAGCCTTTTTTTTTTGAAATAGGGGACGAAGCTATGAGTAGTACTTCTTTAGCTTGTCCATGTTGACGGGCTCCTCCAGAGAAGACTTTCTTCACTATGTAAGGGCCTATCCATCTTGGTCCCTACTTTCTCGTAGGATTGAATGGTCCAGGACGGTGTTCGCGTTGGACAAGGTCCCCTTCTTTGATGTTTCTGGATTTAACTTTCTTATTGAATGCTCGGGCCATTCTCCGTTGATACGCTTGGATATTCTCGGCGGCTCGAAGTCGATGTTCATCTAGCAGGGCTAGTTATTCATAACGGCTGCTGTAGATACCCCGGGGGAGCCCACGGCTTGGCTAAAGCGCGCGAGTTATCCTAGGATGTCTAACTTGTTTTTAGAGTCGCCACCTATGTTTTGAGGAACATAAAAAAAACCTATTGATAATAGCCTAAGTTTGATTACGAAAACAGAGATTCTTTGTTTTGAGGTTCGGGGGTAAGATTACGAGATGGGAAGTACCGAAACACCCATCTCACCCAACTAAAGTTTGTCTTGCTTGATCAAAATCTACATGAATGATAAACGTTCTTCTTCTTCTTCTTTAAATCATAAAAAGGGGTTTTAAAATAGAGTTTGGAATGTAGGAGATAACTCTTTAACCGACCTCAATGAGATGAGGTGATCATTAGAGTCATGTCCCAAAATGATTTGGGTGATTGCACTTTGATAAAACAAATAGAAAGAGAAAAGAGATGAAGTTAAGAAGAGGAAAGAAATAACTTTACCTAGACTTCAAGAGACTTCAAACACTTCTTGATGAATTCTTTGGAGAAATCCTTTGGAAATGCTTTGTAAGTGTGGAATTTTAGTATCTTATTGAGAATGTAAGATTGAGAGCCAAAAGTCCAAGGTCAAGGTCCCGGTCAAGGTCCTTAAAAATGGAGGTAAAGGGGGGTTTTTATAGGTGAAAGAGAGATGTTTTTGGTGCCAAAACTCAGTCACCAAGAAATATTTCCCGGGCAAAATCCTGTAAATTGAGCAAGGGAGAGAATCCTGGCCAGAAATCTGTAACTGACGCCCAGAGGCGCGCGCTTCCTGCTTTGGGGTCTGGATCCTCCTGTCGGAGGCGCGCGACTCAGAGAAGGCGATTTTGACAGAATGGACTAGAAAGTCAGCCCTGTTATTCAGTTTAGTCCCTGGACTTAACGAAGTCAGTCAGGAACTTAACGGAAGTGACAGAAACTAATGAGAAACACTTAAAATGGGGAGAAACACAAGATCAAATGTGCAATCGGGGTGAGCGGTCTAAGGTGGGGTTTCTACAGAGCCCCTCGGCGACGTGGATTGCAAAGCAAGACGCGTTGACGAAAGTTAAAAACACCCGCCGAGGACATCACCAAGAAAAAGCAAAGACTCGATGAAAGCGGGAATTTGAAATTGCGAGAGATAGTGGTGCGCTCCCTGTGTGAGCGGCTTTTGTTGATAGTGGGGGCGGCATGATCCGTTAGGTGAACCTGCCGGCTGAATATGTTGAATGAGGCCGTTAGTGAACCTTTGAACGAGGCCGTTAGTGAACCTTTGGAGATGAATCCGTTAGTGAAATCCGTTGATGAGGCCGTTAGTGAACCTTTGAGGACGAATCCGTTAGTGAAATCCATTGATGAGGCCGTTAGTGAACCTTTGTAGAGGCCGTTGGTGAACCTTTGAAGAGGCCGTTGGTGAACCTTTGGAGAGGCCGTTAGTGAACCTTTGTAGAGGCCGTTGGTGAACCTTTGAAGAGGCTGTTGGTGAACCTTTGAAGAGGCCGTTAGTGAACCTTTGTAGAGGCCGTTGGTGAACCTTTGGAGAGGCCGTTAGTGAACCTTTGTAGAGGCCGTTGGTGAACCTTTGAAGAGGTCGTTGGTGAACCTTTGGAGAGGCCGTTGGTGAACCTTTGTAGAGGCCGTTGGTGAACCTTTGGAGAGGCCGTTAGTGAACCTTTGTAGAGGCCGTTGGTGAACCTTTGAAGAGGCCATTGGTGAACCTTTGGAGAGGCCGTTAGTGAACCTTTGTAGACGAATCCGTTAGTGAAATCCGTTGATGAAATATTGCTTTGAAGTCGCGTGCCACTTGGAGTTACACTTGACTTTTTGACTTGTGGGGTGCGGGCACAGTTGAACGCGACCAGAAGAATGTTCCTGCTGGGGATGAAAGGTTGAGATTGACTCTTGAGGGGGGTATGGCACCCGTGATAGAACTTAGGGAGTTCGGAATCCGTGGGGAAACATTGATGCTGTGCATGGATTCTTGCATGGGAGACCGCTTCTGAACCTGCCTGATGATGGGAAGAGCGTGCGTCTGGACCTCGTTGTGGGATGCGCGCGCCTCGGATGAGTATCCTGGGGGCGCGCACCTGGCGCATAAGTTCAGCATATTTAAACAGGTGGTTCACTGTTTTCGGCGAGTTTTCAAAATTTTGAAGAACCCTCCAAATTCCAAACCAAATTTTCGCGGAGAAATCACCCCAAAACACTTTCTTGCTGCTCTAGGATAAATTCCGTCACAGAAACGATGTCGGATCGTCAACAATCTCCTCCGTTCGAGATGCCACAGGGCGAGGAGCCCGAAATTGGGGTTGAAGCTATGGACCCGAGCTTGCTTACCTTCCGGCCTCATACCCACATTTCTCATTTCGTGACTTCGGGTTTGGTAAGAATGCCTCACCTTTCTTGTCGATTTCGGATTTCATAAAGTTCCGTTTTTTTTTTTTTTTTTTTTACCTGAAATATTGTTGCAGCAGCTTTATTGATCATTCCTTGCATGTTTTTGTTGCTGCTGATTTGTTGTAAGAAACATGTTAGGGCGCCCATTTTCATGTTCACACACTTGCTTGTACATTGTCCTGCCATTGAAATCTCTGTGTCGAATTCATCCGTTTTCTAGCAGTCATGCTGATGAAATTTTCGTTGTTCCTTCTTTCCTTTCAGGAGTGGACCCGTCTGACAGAGATTCGTGGTGGGGCTCATGGGCCCATATCTATATGGAAGAGGTTGCCTGTGAATGTTCAGGCCCGAGTTACAGGGACTCATTTTGGTCTTTTTGTCACCAGCCTCCCAGCTTTGAAGAATGACCCCGATGTGGTCCAGGCATTGAGGGAAAGATGGTGGGACACCACCCATACCTTCCATTTACCCATGGGCGAGGTGACTATGACGCCTACCGATTTCACAGCTTTGACGGGCTTGCCGTTCATAGGGATGCCTGTCCCTTTTGGTTTGAGAGGGGCTGTTCGGACTCTGGACGAGTTGCTGGCTTTGGTTGACTGCCGGTTCAAGGTCAAGAATTCTCGAGTGACATGGGGGTGAATCCGGGCCTATTTCAGCATCTTAATGGCTGAGGCTCGAGGTGTTACTGCTGATCGGGTCGATGCCGTGGCCCGTTGCTTTATTTGGTACCTGTTATCCCATACTCTGTTTGCCAACGGGGGATCTTCGGCCTCTTTGGCTCTGCTCGACTTGTTAGTGGATCTGGACCAGATCAGCCAGTATAACTAGGGCGCAGCGGGCTTAGCTGCTTGTTATCACGGCATGGATTTGACCAGCCGCTCGACCACTAGCTCGGTTACGGGCTTCAGCTTGCTTTGGGAGGTATACCACTTACTGTCCCTTTTATATTCTCCTTGCCTTAGTCATAACTGCCTTTTTCGTTGACTGTCATTAACTTTGCTTCTGCCTCTTGTCTACAGCTCTGGGCCTTTGCTATCCGGAATATGAGGGATTTCAAGATTGCCAAGGAAGGCCAGCCCCAGTATCCGGACTGCGCACGGTGGGCGTACAAGGAGAGGAATGTGAAGACTGGTATGAACCCCATTAGTAGTACTTCGGCCCGACGGAAACTTGGACACCTTGAGGCCTGAGTCTGTTGCCTTCTCTTTGTATCCGTGGAGATCAGTTCAGCACTGGTTTGAGCATACTCTTATTCCTACCCGTTCTCGGCTTTTGATGAGTTCGGGTGAGTGCGGGGTATGCAACCCATTTCTTGGACTAATAATTCCTCGGATACCACGGGCCCTTTCGTAGAATACCAATTGCTGATCGGCTCGAAGCTTGGCGGGATCTCATTGATAGTCTCATTCATGATGACGGTGTCATGGATGGCGTTGACTTGGCATTCATTCATTATGGCAAGCTCTTCAAACATGGAGGCTAAATCTGTTGATTCTTCCCCCACGATGATTTCTATCTCGGACTCTATAGTCACCTTCCTTCCCCACCATTCACGGGGCGACATGGGAGTTGGTTCCCTTTTGGATTTCTGGATCTCACAATCGGAGAAGATTTCGAGACCGGGCTTTTTGACACCCTTATTGTTAACCCATGGTTCGGGAAAGATCATGTATGGAACGTCTTCCCCTTGGCGGACAAAATAGCCATTCAACGTCTTGTGGTAAGGCCTTAGATTAGGAACCTCATAACGACGGCCTTCTTTACCAGCTCGGGCCTTTTCATCCTTGATCGCTTGCTCTTGTTTCAAGTCTTCTTTGGAAGGCTCGTACCCCAAACCGAATGTGTTCTTGACAAATGGGACTTGCACAGGATGTAGGATTCCTTGTTGATATTTCCCTAGGCCTAAACCAGGGAAGTAGTCCATATTTCTCATCATGCGGAGGACTTTGTGATTCCTGGGGGTCCATGATCCGTTTCCCCCTTCTTTGTCAATGGCGTTGATTAAGACGCCGGAGAGAGTGGAGTCTGGTAAACCATGCTGAACTTGGTGGACGGGCTCACCTTTTCTGTGGATAGTGACGTTTTCGGCCATGACGGTCACTATTTCATCACCATTTCGGATCTTGACACATTGATGGAGAGTTGATGGGACGGCATTAGAACTGTGAATCCATGGTCGACCCAAAAGCAAGTTGAATGAGGCCGGGATGTCAAGCACTTGGAATGGAACGGACATGACCAGGCTCCCAAACTCAATGTCTATTTCGATCATGCCCATGACTGTACGGGCGGTGCTGTCATAACCTCGGATTACTTGAGTAGAAGGCTTCAAATCGGAATCCTTAAGCCCCAGTATGCCCATGATTCTGCCAAGCATGAGGTTGAGTGCGGAACCACCGTCCACTAAGACTCTTGAGATGGGCCTCCCCCTTGCTTGTACCTTAAGGTAAATAGCCTCGTTGTGGTCGGAACCAAATGGTGGAAGGTCCATATCGGCAAAGGTGATGACGTTGCCAAAATGAAAGTGACCGATCATTGCCGTGAGGTCCTCGGGAGTAGTATCAGGAGAAATTGATGTATCATCGAGATTGCGGATGACAAGATCTCGGTGTTTCTTTGAGGATGCGATGAGAACCCAAATAGAGATGTTGGCTTGAGTTTTCTTGAGTTGGACAAGTAGAGGATCTTCGGGAGTGTCGCGAGCTTGCGGCCTTTGAGAAGAGGAGCTTGTTGCGGAAGTGGAAGGGTTGTTTGCTATGACTCGACCGGATCGAGTTAGCATGTTGACGTTCCCATCTTTCTTCTTTTTCCTATTCTCTAGTACTTCCCTCATTACCTCATCGTAAGTTACAACATAGCAAGAATTGTCAAGTTTATTCATAACATTGGGGCCCCCATTCACAATTGGGATTGAATGGGTGGTCCCTTCGAGTTCTCCTATTTCTATTACATTGACATATTCGCCATTAGTCACTACAAATTCTTTCTTGTCTATGAGATCTTGAATGACATTGCGGAGAACGAAGCATTCCTCGGTGGTGTGGCCATTATATTGGTGGTAGCCACAATATTTGTGGTGAGCATGATTGGGGTTGACCGTCTTGGGTTGGTACCCTTGTACGGGTGTGACTTGACCCTTTGCTTTGAGGACTTTGAAAACTTTGGTTTGAGTCATGCCTTGGAGAGGCGTGTAGACACGGTCATTTCGAGACTTCTTCCCTTGGGGTGGAGGGACCTTTTTGTAATTCCCCTTGTCGATAGTGACGGCGTTGACCGAGGCCTCTTTTGTGGAGTTGGAAGCGGCCTTGTAGCGGTCCCTAGGAGCACTTTTCTTGACTTCCTTGAGCAACTCGTCCATTCGGACCCCCGCCTCATACATTTGGGAGAAATCCGCATAGCAAGCCCCACTTAGGTGGGTGCGGAGATCAATTTTGAGACATTTGAGAAAGATGTCCATTTGCTCCTTGGTATTTGGCCTTTCCACAATCTCGGAGAGTTTATCATTCCATCTCCTTGTGAAGTCGATGAAGGACTCATGGTCTCGTTGAGTAGTGTTCTCTAGCTCTTTCCTTGTAGGCCGGTGAGTGGTGTTGCCTTGGTATTGGTTCTTGAAGGCAAGCATGGCGGAGTCCCAATCAAGACGGACAGTGAGCGGGAGAGTAGCATACCAATCTTTTGCCGCCCCCTCGAGAGTGAGAGGAAAGCATTGAGCCATCACCTTGGGGGAGACCTTCTTCGGAACCATTGCCCAAATATAAGTCTCAATGTGAGCCATAGGACAAGAGTTGCCCTTGAATTTGCTTATGTCGGGCATCTTGAACTTATCAGGAAGAGCGGCCATAGTACTCATGAGGATGGATGATTGATAAAGGCTTGTGTCGGAGCCTTTCCCCATGTTGAGCCTATTGAATTTTTGGTCGATGTAGGCCATAATAGAATCCACCATTTTGGGCTCATTGTTCTCGGAACTTGGCTCTCCCACTTTCTTGGTGCGGGTGTTGACATAAGGACTTTTGAACAAACCTTCGGTCCATTCGGATTCGTCATCGTCATTTTTGCTCTTCCCCTTGGCAAGATTAGTGAGCTTTTCTTTCATTAGCTCCATCTCGGCCTCATGGGCCTCCCTTTGGCTGTCGAGGTGGGATTGCCAAATGTCATCTTTGCTTTGTGCCTCCTTATTAAGGGTGGAGACTTGCTCTTGGAGGAGTTGGACCATGGTTGCGAGTTGCTCGAGAGTCATGGTATTGTTGGTGTTGGAGCCGCCGGCCATTGTTGATGTAGGAACTGTTGGAGTGATCTCTTCACGGACTAACCGATTTGCTGAATCCCGGTAGACTCTGTAAGTACTAATTGAACCTATATTGCAGAAGAGGCCCTTGTCAGTCTTGAGTAACACTTGCGATCCATGAAGAGGCTTAGAACACACAATTGGGCACACGACTCGAACCACATAAGAAAAGACTCTTTTTTTTTATAAGTCGGAGGGAATGGATCCCTTTTGGGGTTTCTAAGAAAATAATGGAATCGTCACACTAGTATATACACCATCTTGCGGTCCCATATACTCATCGGATTCCATCGCGTTTGTGAATCCTACATGTATCGGGATTAAACTAAATTAATGTAGTAAAGTATACATGCGGGGACGGATTTTTATTTTCGTCCAAAATAACCACTTTTGGGGACGGATTTTTATTGAGTCCGTTTCAACAAGTTGGCATGTATGATTTGAAGACATTAGTTTAGGGAAATCTCGGTACATGGGAAGCGACTTGAGTCACGGAGTGTTAGACCCTAACTAGAATTGTGTGGCTTGTGCTCGGCTTGAATATAAGGCTCAAAGGTCACCCCCGGCATGTAGTCATGAACTACGCCACGGGCTGAGGTTTACCGCTTCGAAAGAGCCAAAGTCGAGTGGAGCTTGAAACTTTCTAGGACGGGCCTCGACGGGTTTGGGGTTGGACTTGTGCGACTCGATAGTGAGCAGTTCATAGGAGTAATGTGCACGTAGTGTGAGGTCTATCACGTGACAAATTTTTTTTATTATTATTTTTTTTTTTGAAAGGAAAGATAAAAAACACATAAGCACATAAATGACAACTCCCGAATCACCCGTGTGACCGGTAAATAAAACATAAAAATAAACAGTCCGAGGGTTCAATTCTGTTCTGATGCAGGCAACTGTGCCCACACCCCACTGTTCTGCTTAGTCACTGAAACCTGTTCTGTTCTGGGAACCAACCCAGAAGCGTGCACCTCTGAGTGTTGATACGAGACGCGCGCGCATGGCGTGATGCTATTGGGAGGCGCGCGCTTCTGGGCACACCTGTCAGATTGTCAGATTTTGGACTCAGGGGATTGCCCTGGTCCTATGCGCATATTGTAACCCCTGCAGAAATGATTAGTGGAGAATAGCAGAAGAAGAAGATGAAGAACATGAAGAAGCGGGCGATTCTGGTCCTTGATGCGGGATGCATGCGCCTTAGGCTGAAGAGGCCAGAAGCGCGCGCCTCCCTGTAAGGATCCCGCCCCGCACGCGGAAACGCGATGGTGTATGGGGCGAAACGCCAAACACGGGAACCGGTCAAATTTAACGGAGTCGCCACATTTTGTTAATTTTAAACCCAACAAAATGACAAAGGTTTGAGTTCAAAGGTTCGGAGGTCAGGTTACAACTTGGGAGGAGTTTTTACGTCCTCTCAAGTTGCCTCGGACAAAGCCGAGTCTCCCTAAGTTAGTTAAAATGTGCATATGTGTGTGTGTGTATTTAACGGAAAAAATTCTGTTGTTGATTTTATTTGAGAAACTCGGCTGAAAAAGGGGCCTTGAGTGATAAGATAAAGGTCAGAGGGAAAAAAAAGGCAATTTTGCCCTCCTACCTAAAGTAGCCGTACGGCTGGAGGAAGCAATTCTGGGGTTTTACAGTTTGCTCAAGAACAGTCCAGTTCAGAACAGAAACAGGGCATTCTGTCTGAAGCTGGACAAACTGTTCTTGATCCCAGTTTGCAAGAAATCATTTTACAACTTTTATAACATCATTCCTATGCTAAATGATCATCACTTGGTCCCCCAAAACAAGTATTTGGGTCTGATCATGAGCAATCATATGAGAAAATCAAGAAAGTTGATGAATGTCCCCTTTGGACCAAAGTTGGTCATTTGCTGAATAAAGATTGGAACTTTATCACCAAGATGACATTTTATGACTTAAAATCCTTCCAAGAGTCAAAATAACACATAAAGATTGAATCTTTATGACCCAAAAGTGGGATTTTGAGGCTAAACCAAAGAGGAAAATGATGGACACTAAGGTTCCACCGCCCTCATGATTATCATGGCCAAACAAGCATAACTTTTAAATAAATAAAGAATGTAAATGACAATCAACAAGTCTATTAGTGTCTAGGTTTAGAACCTCTTCCATACATGGTATGGAGGGCACCTTTGAACTTCTCATAGCTTGGACAAGATAGTAATGTAATAGATAGGTATATAGTGCTTGATAATGGACAAGTCTTGCAAGAAATAAAAGGTGCTTGAAATGGACAAGTATTTGCATGAATGAAGAGTAAATACATGTATAACCAAGATATAAGAAAGAAAATAGGAGTAAGATGAAGAGAAAGGAGGGGGGAGGTGGCTTTACCTATGATGGTTATGGCCAATCTTCCTTTCTTCTCTCCTTTTTTTGGTTTGTGATCACTCTCAGTCTTACTCAGTGGTAATTCCAGCAGAGTGACCTCCCTAATGTGTATTTCTCCCCCCTGGAATGAACAGCAAGGGGTTCTATTTATAGGGACTAAGGGTGCCCAAACCAGCCGTACGGCTAGGCCCCTCTAGTCCCCAAAGCATCCGTACGGCTCAGCCTGGCGAGCTTCTGGATTTTTCCAATTTTATACCAGAGTAGTCCTGGAATTTATAGCTTATCCTAAGGAGGTCCTGGCCTATCATCTTATCCCTGAAACGGTGCTAAGGCTACCTCTAAGATAGGTCAGTTTCAGATTGGGGTACTTACAGATCCCCTCGGCAACGTCGCTTCGAAGGAGCGGGGTTGTCGATAAAAATAAGCATCCCAATCTGACGGGACGACGGCTTTAACCGATTTTGGTTGCATGGCTGGACCTAGTGGTATAGGATTCCTACGTATCCCGTTCGCGGGGAATCAAGCCTAACGTAGTTCGGGGATACGCGGGGTTACTAAGGTCCGCAAGGAGGCATGACTCTAGGGGTCAGAGGCGAGACATGGTCAACTTGGCTCTATGGGAGAGGGTTGACTTGCTGGGGATATGGTCAACTTGACTCTATAGGAGAGGGTTGACTTACAGATTTTTACTGGGCTTACATCGGGGACGCCCTATGGTGACTATTCTAAGTCCAAGCTTGACCGGGATCAACTCCATCTTTGGGGATATTGACGGGAAAACTGGTCTTACGTCCCTCTAAGGACTGCCGGGACAAAGGCCCTAGCCTATAATGACTATTCTAAGTCATAACTAATGGGCTTACGTCGGGGACGGCCTTGACAAAGGCTCTAGCCTATGACGACTATTCTAAGTCATAACTAATGGGCTTACGTCGGGGACGGCCATGACAAAGGCTCTAGCCTATGATGACTATTCTAGGTCATAACTAATGGGCTTACGTCGGGGACGGCCATGACAAAGGCTCTAGCCTATAATGACTATTCTAAGTCATAACTAATGGGCTTACGTCGGGGACGGCCATGACAAAGGCTCTAGCCTATAATGACTATTCTAAATCATAGCTAATGGGCTTACGTCGGGGACGGCCATAACAAAGGCTCTAGCCTATAATGACTATTCTAAATCATAGCTAATGGGCTTACGTCGGGGACGGCCATAACAAAGGCTCTAGCCTATAATGACTATTCTAAGTCATAACTAATGGGCTTACGTCGGGGACGGCCATGACAAAGGCTCTAGCCTATAATGACTATTCTAAGTCATAACTAATGGGCTTACGTCGTGGATGGCCATGACAAAGGCTCTAGCCTATAATGACTATTCTAAGTCATAACTAATGGGCTTACGTCGGGGACGGCCATGACAAAGGCTTTAGCCTATAATGACTATTCTAAGTCATAACTAATGGGCTTACGTCAGGGACGGCCATGACAAAGGCTCTAGCCTATAATGACTATTCTAAGTCATAACTAATGGGCTTAGGTCGGGGACGGCCATGACAAAGGCTTTAGCCTATAATGACTATTCTAAGTCATAACTAATGGGCTTACGTCGGGGACGGCCATGACAAAGGCTTTAGCCTATAACGACTATTCTAAGTCATAGCTAATGGGCTTACGTCGAGGACGGCCATGACAAAGGCTCTAGCCTACAACGACTATTCTAAGTCATAGCTAATGGGCTTACGTCGGGGACGGCCATGACAAAGGCTCTAGCCTATAATTACTATTCTAAGTCATAACTAATGGGCTTACGTCGGGACGGCCATGACAAAGGCTCTAGCCTATAATGACTATTCTAAGTCATAACTAATGGGCTGACGTCGGGGACGGCCATGACAAAGGCTCTAGCCTATAATGACTATTCTAACTCATAGCTAATGGGCTTATGTCGGGGACGGCCAAATTTTCTCAACAAATTTTTAACTGGGCTTATGTCAGGGACGGCCAAATTTTCTCAACAAATTTTTAACTGGGCTTACGTCAGGGACGGCCATAATAAGTACTAGGGAAAAGACCGTTTCCAAATTTTAACTTTTAACTGGGCTTACGTCGAGGACGGCCAAAATTTGTCTTAGAGGGTCGCTCGGGGGACCTAGACTTTTATATCAAAAGGGTCGCTCGGGGGACCTAGACTTTTCTCAAAATGGTCACTCGGAGGACCTAGACTTTTCTCAAAATTGTCACTCGGGGGACCTAGATTTGTCTCAAAATGGGTCACTCGGGGGACCTAAACTTTTCTCAAAATGGTCACTCGGGGGACCTAGACTTTTCTCAAAATGGTCACTCGGTGGACCTAAGTTTTATCTTGAAAGGGGTCGCTCGGAGGACCCAAATTTTATCTCAAAAGGGTCGCTCGGGGGACCTAAATGTTTTTAGAAGGGGCTTGACTCTCACTTGGTCAACCGGGTCAACAAATGGGCTTACGTCTAGGATGGCCATAATTAATTTCACAAAGCTGGGCTTACGTCGCTAGGACTGCCTGATTTTCGGGAACCTAAAATTTCTAGGTTCGATTCAAGTTGCATGAGCCAAGGAGGGCATTTTTCGGTTGTATTTATGACATTGGTTGGGAAGGGGATTTAAATGGGTTGGACCACAAAGCTAACTCTCAACAATAAATCATCAATTCTGACAGGGCTAAAGTAGCCGTACGGCTCGAGAAGGAAGTACTCCTTTTTCATTCAATTTTGTTCCAGGCTTGGTTATCTACTTAAATGCCAGAGTCCTGAGTTCATCAATCAGTTCGTCTTTCGAAAGCTCCTTCTTCCATGGAACCCTTTCTCATGGAGAAACCACCAAAATTGTCCAAAATTCATCAAGAATGTTTCGAGGGTAACCTTAGGCTTTGGATGCGGTCCCACATGAGGAATCAGAAGGGAACTTTCCAATCCATGTTTGGCCTTCAATCCCTTTGGTCTCTCAAGGAATTCATTCCGGATTTTGAGCTATTGAGGGCCGATGCGTCCTTTTGGGATGTTAGGAGGCATGTCTATTGTTTCTCCTACAACGAGATCACTCCTACTTAAGAGGATTTCAAGGCTTTGGTGGGCGGCGTGGACACGGAGGTCATAGCTCTTCCTTCGGTTGATGACACCATGTGTGTTGAGAGGTTGGTTTCTCTTCTTGGTATTTCTTTGGAAGAGGCCCAATGCATGGTCCTTGATCACACTTTTATTGATATTTCGGATGTCCCTGAGAAGTTCATGGATCGCACGGATGAGGCTTCTTGGAATACCTTTGGTTTATGCGTCCTTGCTTTTTTCTACATGGTCAGTTCCAAGGGCACCTGCCATTGGGTTTTATTGAGTGTCCTCGAGGAGTGCCGTGCGGGGAAGGATATAGTCCCCTTGATCTTGGGCGAGACCCTTCACGGTATGGACCGCTTGGCTTTGGGAGATGGTTTCATGCGCAGCGGTAGCCCTGCCTTGCTTACTTTGTGGTTGAGGGAGAGGTTGATGGCCATTCCGGAGGCTCCTATCTCTCACAATCCTTGGTCTTACTCTTTGAGAGGCATTATCTTGGACCTAGTTCAGAGTGATTGGGAGGCTTACATGGCTCGCCTCACGACTGCCAAGATACGCTGGCTAGTTCCCCATTGGCGTATTGGCTCGGTGCGGGAGTATCAAGATAATTCCCCCTTTGTTCGGGTGCCAGGGCTCTTGGGTTCATCTCATTATATACCTTCTTTGGTCTGTCGTCAGTTTGGGTTACCGCAGACTCCACTGTTGGAGTGGTCGGGTGTCAACCCGGAGCACTTGAGGGTTTCATCTCTGTCTATGTGGGATTCCTCCACCGTATCATTTCTGTCCCGGTCGTGGACTTATTCCCTCTTTCCAGCTCGGGCACTTCTTAGGCGAGCGGCTAGCATGGTTTTGACCACGGTGTACTTGGACTGGTATGAACAGACCATGGGACAGACTCAGAGGCTCATTGAGGAGAGGCGTGAGGCTATTCTTGGTGAGACTTATGGTCCTAGCAGGATTCTAAGGGAGACCGAAGCTGTGGCGAGTGGCCATAATATTACTGGAGACGTTGTTGAGGACTATAGAGTTTTGGCGGACAGGAGGATGGCCGTGATGCCTAATGCGGGGGCACGAATGGAGGATTTTTGGGCTCGGGCTGCCGCCAATGCGGCTTTGAGGGCGACCGGGCTCGTAGATGATGCTGGAAGAGCCTCTGATCATGGAAAAGGGGGAATTTCGAAATCCGTTTATTTATTTTAATATTTATTTTATATTTTTGATAATTTTTATTTAAAATTTGGTGTGCATTTTATGTGTTGCATCATCTTATATGAGTTGCACATCTTATTTGACTATTTGAGTTAGTTAAAGTGTTAGTAGTAATAGTTGTTTAGGAAGTTAATTGTGTTAGTTGAAACCTTAGGGTCCTTTGTAGAAATTTATTTTAGGGGCTTAACTTCAAAAAGGGAAAAATTGGATGATGTATTTGTAAAAATTGAAAATGAAAACCATCCTTGTCACCCCCCCCTCCCTCTCCATGCGTTTCTTCATACACTCACCATTTCATTTTCCCAATTTGGTTTCCTGGAAAGAGCTCCATTGTTGTCTAGGTAAGGTTTTGTTCTTATTTATTTTCATTCTTTTAATTTACTACTCCATTTCCAAATCTAAAAATATATAAATGTTCAGGGTGTTGATTAGATCATATCTACCGATCCATCTTATTTTTCTTGACATCTTTTCCGGAATATAGGTAAGTTACTAATCCCCCTTTAAATGTTAAATTGGTCATAAACATGTTTATATGCTTTATATGTTATAAAATGATGTTTTAGTATACTTTTAATATACTTGTAAATTTGGGACAGAGGGAGTAGTAAAAAACTTGTACATAGCTTGTTAGTATTAGGAAGGGTATAGAAGTTGGTGTTTGTATGGTGTTTGGGCTGAATTTGTAGCCTTTGTAAGGGTTGAAAATGTTGAGGGTTGATAAGGTTAGTGTTTTGGGTTGGTGAGATGAAGGGAGTATTTTGTTTTCAGCCAAAATGAGATTTCTGGGCTGATTACACGACTCGTGTAGGGGTACACGAGTCGTGTAAGGAGAGATTCTGAAGGGGTGTTTTTCTACACGAGTCGTGTACTGTTACACGACTTGTGTAAAAGTTCTTACACGAGTCGTGTAGTGGTACACGAGTCGTGTAAGGGCCCAAAGTCTGAACTTGTGTATTTTTACGTAAAATCTTCCGGAGGTCATAACTTCTTCATCCGGACTCCGTTTTAGTCGTGTAAACTATCGTTGGAAAGCTCTTCTCGAGTACTACACGATGGGTTGGTTATTGAGTGGGGTTTTGATTTTTATAGTACGTAAATCCAGTAGGTGATTAGTACCAAAATGAGTATCCATGGTTCATTATGGTAGAGTTGGTCTTTTGTGATCAAGTTGGATTAATGTGATGGTTTGGATGGTTTGTGTGATGACTTAATGTCAATATGGTGCATACTATTATGAAAACGTGTTTACTTCTCTAATATGAGCTTGTGTGGTTCCCTACTTTGGAATCATACCCCGTTTGTTGTTTAAGCAAGTTTTCTTTGCTTCGGTTGTGTCTAAAGTCCAGCTGGTACTTTTGTGTGTGTTGGGCAGTGATAGGGATTATAATGGTCTCCGAGCCAAGTACATTATAAGGCTCCTATCATTGGTTTCCCATTTTTAACCCCCTTCCTTAGGCCAAAGGTTGGGCACTTTGGGTTATGACTTTGTGTCATTTTCCCCCCGTTGTTGTTGTTGTTGTTTGGTTCCGGAACCCGTTTCAGCTCTTCGATGCTGCTCAGTTGATGCCTCTCAGATGGCTATCGTTTGGTTTGAGAACCTTGGCTCAGTATCCACGTATGAGTGTTTATTTCCGCTTTATGTGTTGTATGATGAGTTGGTCGTTATTTCCAACCGGTATGGGACGGTTGGCGATAGGGAGCCTCTCATGTTATGTGCTATGTGCTATATGATCATTTGTGGCATTATTCCTTTATGTTTATCATATGAGCATGTAATGTAGTTGCATTTTACTAACTTACTGAGATTTATTCTCACCCTTTATTTGTTTACTGTTTTAGATAAGAAGGAGCCCAGGGGATAGTTCACACACACAGGGAGGACGTCGAGGAGATCTTTGGGTAAGATATTTTGGGAAAGTTTGTGTAAGTAAAGGATACATTATGTAAATGTAATACCTTTTTGGGTAGTGTACCCGTGACTTGGTTTGTATCAACTCTTTTGGTAGATGTTCGTGTTGTAAATAAGTAAGTAAGTGAAGTGTGTAGCCAAGTGGCTTAGAACTTGTTTGTGAAAGTTGTTTTGTGACTAGTAGTCACGTTTAGTAAATATTGTTTGGTTATGTAAGACCTTTTTATGAAAGTATATTTCGAAAAATTTTCTTAAAAATGTTTTATGACGTCTTCCGTGCGTGTCCCGGACGTGGGGCCAAGTAGGACCACGGGTCGGGGCGCGACAGTTGGTTTTTGAGGTGAAGAAAAAGAAGACCCGAAGAAGTCAAAAGAAGAAGTGGAGGGACGAAGGACAGTGAGTCCCATGTATCCACCCATTGCCATTGCAGACACATTAGTTTATCTTAGGTATTTTAGTTATGTCTTAAGCATGTTAGTTGGGTCGAGAGTAGACCGTGCTTGAACTCATCAAAGAAGTGTTTTAACTGTAATGAAAATTGTTACTTATGAAGCTAATTTGCATTCTCATGGAGCTCTTGCTCAAGTCCAAATTTTATTTTTATTTATTTTTTAGACCGGACCAAAGATTGGCTGCCTACGTTCTCCTTTTACAAACGAAAATCTAAGGGGCTCAGGTCATCGCAGTTCATTTCTTCCACAAATTTTTAGGATGCGACCCTGTTTTTTCTCTAGACCGCCCGAATGGGTTTTCAATCTAGGTGGGTATATTCTTTTAGCACCCTTTTTTTTTTTTTTTTTTTAAACAAAGTAACGACGGAGCTTATCACCATTGACTGGGTGCATAAAGGGGTTACCGTCCAAGTCTGCGAACCTCATTGCGCCCCCTGAAAAGACTTCTTGCACCACAAAGGGACCAATCCACACGGGTTCCCATTTTCCATCGGGATTAGACCTCCCCGGGGGTTTTTCCTTAAGGACTAAATCTCCTGCCCGAATCTCTCGGGGCTTTACCTTCTTATCAAAGGCTTGCGCTATTCTTCCTTGGTAGGCGCGGATGTGTTCCATGGCCCTCAGGCGACGTTCGTCCAACAAGGCCAGCTCATCATGTCGGCTTTGAAGCCAATCGACCTCGTGGATCTTATTTTCCAACAAAATTCTTAGTGACGGTACTTCCAATTCTATGGGGAGCATGGCTTCCATTGGGTACCGTACGGCCATGCCTCCCTCCTTAACTCATTTACCGTGACCATTCGTTTTGGGGTGGATGTTGACCCACAAATTTTCCCTAGGGAGATAGGGTGGTGGTTCTGGCTCTTCCCGGCTCCCACAGTTTCACGGAGCTTTTCCAGGGTGAGCATGCAACAATAATTATCTGGGAACGCTGATCCGTCAAACAGCGGCGGTGGCGGAAATAGTGGTGTCAAAGCTAAGAAATCATCCAAGGCTGGAAATTCCTCTTTTCCCAATTTCGGGGAGAAAACACAAGGGGCCTTATTTGAGGATACTTCATCATCATCACTTTCACATAGGATCCGGAGCTCCTTGTGAGGTAGAGAACGAACGGCTTCTTTCATTTGGGTGAGATACCCTTCATAATCAATCATTTCTGGGATCTTTGCTACCTCAGACCCGTTTCGTTTAATTGTCCTCTTGCCCGTAGATGAACTACATGCCTCAATGATATGGAAGCAATCATCATGGGAAAGGCTATCCCCATTCGAGCCTTGGCTTTCGCTGTCCAATGTACTCTTAATGGACTTTTCCATCTCCTCCATACATTGTTTAAACGTTAAATCATGTTCGGTGAGTGTTATTACGACCAATTCATCGGCATTTTGGTGGGGTACCCTTGCACTCATCACATTGGCGATCATAAAGTCGGATGGGCATCTCATATCTCCCTTTTGCACACATGCCCATAAGGCTTCCTTCCATTCTTCCCCAATCTGAGCCATTGGGACGTTGAATTCCAAAAAGTTCACAGGTGTAGGCTCCTCGAACTCAATCATATTAATGCCTTAGTTGTTGGGGAAAAGGTTATTAATCACGCTCGGGCCACGGGGGTGTTCAAGTTTTCCTTTGTCAATGAGGTCGAGGATGATGCGTTTTATCACGGAGCAATCATCGGTATTGTGGCCATGATAATTGTGGAAGGCGCATCTTTTGTTTTGGTCAAAGGGTTTCTCGGGATTCCTTGGCTGATAGTTGACCAAAGGACAAGGCCTTGCTTGACTAACCCTTCGAACACCTTACTTATAGGCATTCCGAAATCCTCAAACCTTACATACTGACGCCTTTCTGCCATCCCACCCTTTTGAGAGGCTTTCCTTGAGCTTCCTTCTTGGATGCTGTTAACCGTTCCCAGGGTTTCTTTCCCTTTACCGGTGGTAGGAGGGCGGTACCTATAGGAATTTCCGCTATTTTGGGCTGGAGACTTCTCATTGAGAGCCTTCTCAAATTTGGATCCTGCGGTTACCATGGCTCGGAGATTGGAAATTTCTCCCAATTTGTAGTTCCATCTTTTGTAAAACTCACTGATCGGCTCTTCGGTCATTTGCAGTGTGCTTTGCAAATCGGTGCGATTGGTTTCCCACTCCAAGTTAGAACGGTACTTGGTGAGGAATGCTTCCTTAATCCGGTCCCATGTGGTTCGAGACTCATCCTTTAAGTTGAAGAACCATTTGAGTGCATTTCCCCTTAAGGACAACTGAAAGTGATCAGCCATTTGCTGCATGGTGCAACCCTTCGCCCTCATTGCCAAGGTATAGGCGTTGAGGTGAGTCTGGGGACAGGCGGTCCCGTCAAATCTGTCAATTTCCGGCATTTTGAACCGATGAGGGAGGGGGACGACCTTATCGGGGTCCGTGACTCCCGAGGTGAACTTCCTCTCGTTCATTCCCTCGAACCTTTCCTCCATTTGTTTCAGCTTCTCAACTATCCATCCCACTTGAGGGTCTACATGGGGGTTGGAGTTGACGGATCCCACGATTTGACTTGTCAATGGCACTGCGTTGGGAGGTGAAGTGGTGGAGGGAACTATCGGAGGAGGATTTGTAGGTGGCAAGTGGGTGTAGACATACCCTGGCGCCAGGTTGCTTGTTGGGATATATGGTGGGGTAGTTTTGGATATTTGGGCCATCGGGTAGTAGAGTGGGTAAGGCACTTCTCTAGAGATGGTTGGCAGGGCCGGAGGCGGCAAGCCGGCAGTAGATGGGGCCAAGGGTGCTTGACTGTTTGGGACCGTGTCACGTAGATTGAACCCCGGTAGGTACATGGAAGCGACACCCAGTGGGACAAGGGGAACATGAGTGATGGGCACATTCTGATGAGTGGCAGTTTGGGATATGGGACGTGAGGTCCCCACATTTGGGTAAGTTTGAGGGGGCGGGACCCGACTGCACCCTTGAGGCGGCACATTCTCAATTCCTTCTTCGTCAGTGAT
Organism: Campanula takesimana; assembly: GCA_026119855.1. Taxonomy (NCBI): domain Eukaryota; kingdom Viridiplantae; phylum Streptophyta; class Magnoliopsida; order Asterales; family Campanulaceae; genus Campanula; species Campanula takesimana. Next base: position 845,994 of record JAOWBW010000126.1, read on the forward strand.
TTCCACAAAGCCTCCGCCATTTTCAAACACAATGGCTACCCCTTGCTGTCTCATGATCTCCGTAACCCTGTTCTGCATATCCTCAAAGCGTTTTCTGTCATTCTCTTCCCGGGCCCTGGCGGCCTCTAAAGCCTGTACCAACTCTTCCCTTCTAAGACCGTTCGGATCTATGGCATTGTCACCCCCACTACTACTTCCTGCCGGGCTAGTCATTTGGAAAAACCTCAATGAAGCTGTCGATGAACTGTCCGACTCGGCACTAATCAGGCGATGACCCGGAACTCTGACCCACTTTTTATGCGCTGCGGAGAAGGAGGTTTATTTCAGACTCAGGTATGGACTCGGGTCGGTGTTTAGGGGCAGACAGGCTTTAGGCTCATGCAACATGAAAGTTTATTATTATTGATTAATTATGTTCACGTTTACTTAAAACTGATTTATTCCTAACTGGTTGGAAAAGATCGCTCTTCTTTTTCGCAACTATTCTGAATCCTGGATCAGTGGAGGCCATCACTACGCCTATAGACCCCTCGTTTTTCACCTGTATTGCACGCTCCCAAGGACGGACTATCCCGGGCGAGGGTCCTATAGGGCACGCGGCTTCCACCGATCAAAAGAAGTGAACCTAGGGTCTAGTGCATCATAAGGTTCCCAATATGCGGGTCATCCTAATCATGGTTAAGCCCCTGTCGGAATCGAGACTTTTTCCCGAAGGCTACACCGAAGGCTCCACCGACATTCCGTCATGACCTCATTTTGAATGAGGCATCTCGATCCTTGAACATGGGCTTAAGGATGATTAAAGTAACTCGTTCATTAGGGCTCGACGACACGGTGTCACCCTATCCTTAGTACATGGCCCTTGCTAATTGCGGTCGTCACTAACAAACGAGTTGGAGGCTGGTTAGGCCACGCTTGCATTTCATCAAGGAGTCACAACTTGGGCATTAATTTGGCCACAATTAGCTTTGAGCACTTATCAAGGATGTGGTAACGTGATCTAGACCGAAAACCAACCATAGTCACGGTATTTGTGTGTCACGGACAAGTGTGGTTGACTCGGTTCGGAAGGGAAGGTGGGATGGACCCGTGCGCGCATCGAAGGGAACAAGAGCGCCCAACGAGCTGCATCGTGGCATCCACCCCGGGTTTAAAGGGTATTTGGAACGTGTACGGTCAAGTGCGCGTGGTGTGAAGTCATTCTATGCTCCTTTTTTGAGTAAAAAGAGAGATTTTCAATTCGTTTTTCGATAGCATGAGCATGGCATAAACAAGATATGAACAAGCATGGATTGAGTAATCTATACACAACAAATCAAGGAATATAAGCGAACAAAGACCAAAACTTGTACATGTACCAAGTTGTGCATCACAAAGAATTTTGAATCAAACTTTTGCAAAAGAAATATTTTACATTGAAACCCTTTTGTACAAAGAAATTTGTGCACAACGAGAAGACTCAAGAAAACCCTTACAAAAAGGATTATGCACGAGGAGGTTTTGGAAACCATTTTATTGACAAAAGATCATGCATAACCAAGTTTTATTACCTTTTAAAACCAAGTTTTGGCCAAAAGAATGAAGGTAATGTGCACAAGTAAGACTGTAAATTTGGAACCTGGACAAGTAGAAGCAGAGGGGCACCCAGAGTGTTGCAGCCCTGCACCAAACTTTTAATTGGTAACATTCTGGCCCCTACCCAAAGTAGCCGTACGGCTAAAGCAAGAGGGTGAAGATTTTTCTCAGTTTCTCCAACTTCTGATCATCAAGCCCCAGTTTATTGTATTTCCAGAACGTATGTACTCAAAACAGTTCAAACAGAAACATCAAACACACACAAATATGCAAGAAGTCAACTAATGGGAACGGGAGTTTGACCCACACAAGAATGCCCCCGAACCTTCTAGAAAGAAGTCCGAAAGCACTCTATATCTCCAGCGGAGTCGCCACTATAAGGATCCCGCCCCGCGCGCGGAAACGCGATGGTGTATGGGGCGAAACGCCAAACACGGGAACCGGTCAAATTTAACGGAGTTGCCACATTTTGTTAATTTTAAACCCAACAAAATTACAAAGGTTTGAGTTCAAAGGTTCGGAGGTCAGGTTACAACTTGGGAGGAGTTTTTACGTCCTCTCAAGTTGCCTCGGACAAAGCTGAGTCTCCCTAAGTTAGTTAAAATGTGCATATGTGTGTGTGTGTATTTAACGGAAAAAATTATGTTGTTGATTTTATTTGAGAAACTCGGCTGAAAAAGGGGCCTTGAGTGATAAGATAAAGGTCAGAGGGCAAAACAGGAAATTTTCCCTCCTACCTAAAGTAGCCGTACGGCTGGAGGAAGCAATTCTGGGGTTTTACAGTTTGGTCAAGAACAGTCCAGTTTAGAACAGAAACAGGGCATTTTGTCTGAAGCTGGACAAACTGTTCTTGACCCCAGTTTGCAAGAAATCATTTTACAAGTTTTATAACATCATTTCTATGCTAAATGATCATCACTTGGTCCCCCAAAACAAGTATTTGGGTCTGATCATGAGCAATCATAGGAGAAAATCAAGAAAGTTGATGAATGTCCCCTTTGGACCAAAGTTGGTCATTTGGTGAATAAAGATTGGAACTTTATCACCAAGATGACATTTTATGACTTAAAATCCTTCCAAGAGTCAAAATAACACATAAAGATTGAATCTTTATGACCCAAAAGTGGGATTTTGAGGCTAAACCAAAGAGGAAAATGATGGACACTAAGGTTCCACCACCCTCATGATTATCATGGCCAAACAAGCATAACTTTTAAATAAATAAAGAATGTAAATGACAATCAACAAGTCTATGAGTGTCTAGGTTTAGAACCTCTTCCATACAAGGTATGGAGGGCACCTTTGAACTTCTCATAGCTTGGACAAGATAGTAATGTAATAGATAGGTATATAGTGCTTGATAATGGACAAGTCTTGCAAGAAATAAAAGGTACTTGAAATGGACAAGTCTTTTCATGAATGAAGAGTAAATACATGTATAACCAAGATATAAGAAAGAAAATAGGAGAAAGATGAAGAGAAAGGAGGGGGGAGGTGGCTTTACCTATGATGGTTATGGCCAATCTTCCTTTCTTCTCTCCTTTTTTTGGTTTGTGATCACTCTCACTCTTATTCTGTGGTAATTCCAGCAGAGTGACCTCCCTAATGTGTATTTATCCCCCCTGGAATGATCAGCAAGGGGTTCTATTTATAGGGGCTGAGGGTGCCCAAACCAGCCGTACGGCTAGGCCCCTCTAGTCCCCAAAGCATCCGTACGACTCAGCCTGGCGAGCTTCTGGATTTTTCCAATTATATACCAGAGTAGTCCTGGAATTTATAGCTTATCCTAGGGAGGTCCTGGCCTATAAGCTTATCCCTGAAATGGTGCTAAGGCTACCTCTAAGATAGGTCGGTTTCAAATTGGGGTACTTACACTCCCCCATCAGGAGTCAGCCTAGAAAAGATGTAGATTTTGATCAGAATGCAAGTTTAACCCTCAAACGTCCCTAGCGGAGTCGCCACTGTAGATACCCCGGGGGAGCCCACGGCTTGGCTAGAGCGCGCGAGTTATCCTAGGATGTCTAACTTGTTTTTAGAGTCGCCACCTATGTTTTGAGGAACATAAAAAAACCTATTGATAATAGCCTAAGTTTGATTACGAAAACAGAGATTCTTTGTTTTGAGGTTCGGGGGTTAGATTACGAGATGGGAAGTACCGAAACACCCATCTCGCCCAACTAAAGTTGGTCTTGCTTGATCAAAATCTACATGAATGATAAACGTTCTTCTTCTTCTTCTTTAAATCATAAAAAGGGGTTTTAAAATAGAGTTTGGAATGTAGGAGATAACTTTTTAACCGACCTCAATGAGATGAGGTGATCATTAGAGTCATGTCCCAAAATGATTTGGGTGATTGCACTTTGATAAAACAAAAAGAAAGAGAAAAGAGATGAAGTTAAGAAGAGGAAAGAAATAACTTTACCTAGACTTCAAGAGACTTCAAACACTTCTTGATGAATTCTTTGGAGAAATCCTTTGGAAATGCTTTGTAAGTGTTGAATTTTAGTGTCTTATTGAGAATGTAAGATTGAGAGCCAAAAGTCCAAGGTCAAGGTCCTTAAAAATGGAGGTAAAGGGGGGTTTTTATAGGTGAAAGAGATGTTTTTGGTGCCAAAACTCAGTCACCAAGAAATCTTTCCCGGGCAAAATCCTGTAAATTGAGCAAGGGAGAGAATCCTGGCCAGAAATCTGTAACCGACGCCCAGAGGCGCGCGCTTCCTGCTTTGGGGGCGGGGCGCGCGCGCGTCTGGATGCTCCTGTCGGAGGCGCGCGACTCAGAGAAGGCGATTTTGACAGAATGGACTAGAAAGTCAGCCCTGTTATTCAGTTTAGTCCCTGGACTTAACGAAGTCAGTCAGGAACTTAACGGAAGTGACAGAAACTAACGAGAAACAATTAAAATGGGGAGAAACACAAGATCAAATGTGAAATCGGGGTGAGCGGTCCAAGGCGGGGTGTCTACAGCTGCTCAACCATGCGACTTCATTCACTTAGTTTTCTAGGAGAACCCTTAGTGATGGTACTTCTAGTTCGATTGGTAACACTGCTTCCATCCCATAGGCTAGGGAGTATGGAGTTTCACCGGTGGCGGTACGGATCGAAGTACGGTAGCCCCAGAGTGAAAAAGGTAACTTGTCGGGCCAGTCTTAGCCGTTTTCCTAATGATGGTCTTTATGGTCTTGTTAGCAGCTTCGATTGCTCCTTTGGTTTGTGGTCGGTATGATGACGACTTATGTCTCTCTATCTTGTACTCTGTAAGTAGTTGGTCACATTATTTCTCGAAGTGTGTGCCATTGTCGGATATCATCTCCTGAGGTACCCCATATCGGCATATTATGTTTGTCTTAATGAACTCAGCCACCTTTTTGGCATTCAAGGCTTTGTTGGATTGAGTTTCGATCCACTTAGTGAATGAATCAACGGCGACCAACACGAATGAGTGTCCATTATGACACGAATGAGTGTCCATTATGACCCGTCGGTGGCATTTTCTAACCATCTCGGTGCAGTCGGCTTCCATAGTAGCCTAGTAGTACCCTAGTCAGATAATTTTCTTTGCTAGCATATTGCCATTCATGTGGGTTCCACAGACTCCTTGATGGACTTGGTCCATGATTTCTATGGCTTCGTGCTCGTCGGCATAGAATAGACACTGCTCGTGGTGTTTCTTGTAGAGGCGATCACCTATGATAACGAATTAGGCGGCAAACCGTTTGAGGGCTATCTTTCCTTTAGGTGATGCGTATGATGGGAATGTTCCATCTAGGAGGAAACGCTATACATCATAATACCAAGGTTTATCATCCAAGGCATTCACAGAGTTACACTCTTCTTTGTAGTCGTGCATGTCTATGATCGAGTAATAAGCAGGAGTTGTTCGCCTCGCGACTTTGAAGGTCTTGACCTCAGTTCATTCGGGAATTTCAACAAGTGATGCTAGCATGTCTAGCGAGTCTGCTAAGCGGTTCTTATATCTAGGAAGATAGTAGAAAGTGACTTTTTTAAACTGTTTGACCAAGTCTTGGAGATATGGTCATCGTATTTCTGGAGTGTAGGATCTTGTACCTTCCACTTTTTGAGTGACTGATAGATTATAAGTTGTGAATCTACGGACACTTCTAGTTCGGTCACATTTCTTTAAAGGCTGCTTCAAGCCCCGCTATGCAAGCTTCTAGTAACATGCCAATGCCATATCCCCGTTTATTGGTTGCGCCATCGAAAAATAATTGCCACTTATTTTCTGCTATTGTCATGATGTCTTTATCAGGGAATCGCGGGTCTTCCCCCTTCGCTTCATCACATGGAAATTAGGCTAAATGATCCGCGAAGACTTTTCCTCTCACGAATTTCTGTGTGATGTAAGTGATATCGTACCCCACGAGCATAAAGTACCACTTAGCTATCCTAGAGGAGACATGTGACTTCTCGAAAATGTCCTTCATTGGGTCCATTCTGGCGATTAGTTTTTATAGGAAACACCTCCATGTACGGCTTTAGTCTCTCAGCTACCCATACCAGTGCAGCATACAAATTTTCTAATGCAGAGTAATTCAATTGAGCCCCTTGGAAACGACGGCTGACAAAGTATACGGCATTCTCTTTCTTCGAATCGGGTTGCTCTTGTGCTAGCATAGCCCCTAGTGCAGTGTCATTGACTGTAAGGTCCAAGGTCAACGGTTTCTCTTTATGCGGTGGAACCAACACTGGCGGATTCACTAAGTACTCCTTGACCTTTTCAAAGGCTTCTTGGCACTCTTCGGTCCATTCTAGGGATGCACTTTTCTTGAGGAGCTTAAAAATGGGCTCGCACATCGTCGTGAGCTGATTAATGAAACGACTAATGTACTAAAGGCAACCCATGAATCCCTTTAACTCTTTTTTCATCTTGGGTGGAGGCATGTCAATGATGGCTTTGATCTTAGCGGGATCCTCTTCTATACCACGCTCGGTGAACATGTACCCAAGGACCTTTCCTTTTACTACCCCAAACGCGCACTTGGCCGGATTAAGTCTCATCTGATAGTGTCTCAACCTTTCAAAGAACTTTCTGAGGTTGACGAAATGCTGCCCATCGGAGCCTTTGGAGTGTATGATCATATCATCAACGAACACCTCCATCTCTTTATGTATCATGTCATGGAACAGCGCAGTTACAGCTCTCTGGTAGGTGGCTCCAGCAATCTTAAGTCCGAATGGCATGACCGTATAATTTAACGTCCCCCAAGGTATGGTAAACGCTGTTTTGTATTGGTCCTCCTCGGCCATGTGGATCTGGTTGTAACCGGTGAATCCGTATACGAATGAACGGACCTCGTATTTTGCGGTATTGTCAACGAGCATGTCAATGTTTGGAAGAGGAAAATCATCTTTCAGAGATGCTCTATTGAGATCATGGAAATCAACACAGACACGGATCTTTCCATTTTCCTTGAAAACCTTAACAGTATTAGCCAACCAGGTTGGATACTCTATCACTTTGATGAACCCAACACTCAGGAGTTTCTCTATCTCTTGTTTGACTTGTACTGACCACTCTGGCTTAATTCTGCAGAGTTTCTGCTTGACTGGCTATAAATCGGGAAACAGAGGTATCTTGTGCTCAACAATCGAGTTGGCTAGCCCCGGCATATCTTCGTAGGACTAAGCGAACACATCTACGAATTCTCAGAGAAGCTCTATAAGGGCTTGTCGATCTTCCCCTTGGAGAAACTGCCAATCTTGGTCTCTTTCGGATCATCCTTCGTTCCCAAATTAACTGTTTGCATTTCTTCGGCATCAATAGGACCATTTCTGCCACAAATACCTACTTGCTTATTAATTTCTTTTAGGATTTGTTCGTTTTCTTGATCTATCTCATCATATGACTCATTATTATCTAATTCTTTAGGGTTATTAGTTAATTCATCATTTACGACGCTTGCAATCTCGGGATACTCAGAAAGATCTATTTTTGCATTAAGAAAGTAATGGAATACATGTTCCGCGATGGCATCCAAGTCCTCTTGGGTGAGCTCATCGGTAGTGGTATCTGACTCTAAGGTAAGAGTTACAAATTTTCTTTCTCTATGGGGATGGGGAGTACATCCTAACTCTTGGATCAGGAAGTCTTCACTTGCTATGGGTCCCCCAGTTGCATACCAATTCTGGATAGGCTCGTCACTCTTCTCGATGAGCTTGGTGTAGTCTTGGTTCGGAGCGTCCCCCTTGTCTATTGCATTGGTCTGAGTGTCCTCTAGCTTGAAAAGGTTGAGAAATTGGCGCAGTAGGTCTTCTCCCAACACAAAGTCCCACTCACTGAATGCTTCGGCCTTGGTACCCCCTAATTCTTGAGGTAGCCACGAGAATTGTGTTGGTTCTGTTTCAAGTGAGTACATATCACAGTCACTTAATATTTCAAAGCACGGTTGGCGCTTCCCCTTATGGTCGATCCATGGTTCAGGGAACATGAAGTATGGCATGTTTTCCCCCTTGCATACAAAGTATCCGTTTAGAGTCTTTCGATAGGGTGGTGCTAGTGGCACTATGTATGAGATCCAATCCCTTTCTTCCTTAGGGATGCCCTTGAGTGGTGATACATACCCTAGACCATATTCTGGGGGTATAGAACGACAGGTGGTGGTTCTTTTATCCCTTGCAAATGTCTGCGAAGTCCGAGACTGGGGAAGTACCCTTCTTTTAGCATCATGTTAAGTATTGGGAGCGTTCCAGAGAATGGGATCGCCTTGGAATAGTCATTTTCATTATGCACCTCTACCATCTCTACATTACTTTCCTTCTGGGGAATATAAAAGAGGTGGGAAATATAAAAGAAAATAACTATTACTAAAAGTTGAAATTGATAGGAGGGCATGCTCTCACCCACAATGTTTCTTGGGTGAGTAGGATCCCTTAAAGAATGAAAAACACCTGGTTTATTAAAAGAAAGGAAAGAAACGTCTAATCTATTAAAATGAAGTAAAAACTAGTCTATTAAACTTCTAATTAATGGAGAGGAAAACGAACTTGAGGTTTGAACCCCTCATTCTTCAACACGAGGCCAATTCCATTGCCTATTAACTGTAGGGTGCCTTGGTCGATAAGATCTTGGATCTTATCCCTCAAGTTGTTGCATTTGTCGGTGTGGTGACCGCGGCACTTATGGTAGTAGCAATACAGGTGCAAGGCCTTTCCGGCCCCCTCATACTTGGGTTTGTACCCCTTCATAGGTGCTAGCTTGCCTTCCCTCTCAAGCTCACGGAACACTCTCTCAAGTCGGATTTGACTTAAATATGTGTAGACTCTTGGTGGCTTGGGTTGGAGGCTTCGCATGATGCTTTCGTAATGGTCCCTCATGACATGGAGGTGATGATTATGTTCTTCCTCCATTTTGTTCTTTAGGTCTTGATAAAGCAGGCTGATACAGTTACTTACCTCATCATTGATGACCTTTTCTTGGTTGTCCTCCAAATCTTGAGCTCTCTTGACAGCGGCATTATACCATTTGTTCATTTCATTGTATTCGGCTTGTAATATCTCAAGCTTACTGCCGTCGATCATCTTCTCGATCTCAGCCCAGTATTTTTCGCTTTGCTCGTTACGCTCTTTGACTTGGTCATGAGCATAATAAGAGGCATAGTCGATCCCTCCGAAGCGAAATTCTTGCATGATATTTATTTTCGGGGCCTCGCCGTTGGGCAGGCCTTCCTTCCAACCTCTGGTGGCTTCCATCTTAAAGCGCAGACTTTGTGAGATTTCTCTGAGAGACATTTCCGTATGGGCAGGCATTGTGTTAGGAGTGTGGAGCTACTTTGCTGATCGGATGGACCTAGAGTGCAGAAACTGTGTCAAATCCGGGCTGGGGTCCCAACACGTTGGCTTCTATGAAATAGGGTTGACCAACACGGCAAAATCACAGAAAAATGAGGATGTCTCGTACGAGGCATCCAGCCTAACAATCAGGTTGCAGTTTTTTAATCGTATTGGTCGGAAGGAATTTAATCCATTTTGAGAGGTTACTACTCTAGTTCATCCTGGAATAGTGGATTCTGTCACCCTAGAATATGAGCCCCTTGTTTTTCACCTGTATTGCACTCTCCTAAACGGACAATTCGGGCAAGGGTCCCATATTCTCATCAGAATCCACCATTCAAATTAATCAAACCTAAGTGATTCCGTAGTTGTTTTGCACTTTGTTAAACAATGCATTAATGCAATCAGACCTTTGTGAATTCTTGAAAGGGACAACCGAAAGGGACATTGTCAAACACAGGGTTTTAATGGTGAGAGAGACTAGACTCGAATCCTCGTAGAAAAATTCTCATCTCATCACCTCAACCCTTTGTCTAACAATTTATACCGAATGGACAATCATCAAGAATTCATGAAGGGAGGTTTATAGATTGTAGAAAATGCGTTATCTTGGGCAAAGATTAAAACAACCCTACGAATTGAACCGACTGGTCTCGAGGAGTGTCTTATTAACAATTATGTATGCATGAGGTTGATGCAAGGCTTACGGCTAAGGCTCCCCATGAACATAGTCTAGGAGCGTGTCACGGAGTGGGTACACCATTTTTGGAGAGACCGGAAAGGGCTATTCGTTAGAATGGGGGTGCTGACCGACATCTGTCCTCCAATTGGGACCCGGGTTTATAGGGTATGTAGTGCAGTTATTCTACATGTGTGCACGTGTGTGAGAGTCAAGATCTAGGTGACAAAGAGAAAATAGAGAGTTTTTTTTTAAGTCAAACCAAAACATGCAATGGTCGGGCCAAGTGGCTGCCTATGTTTCCCTCTTGTGGAGGAACTCAGGCCGTCGTAGTTCAGACATAAAGCAAACACAGGTAAAGCAAGGAATAAAACAATTAGCAAGTACTCCTGCAAAACAAAGATTAGCTTTATGATACATGGGGAGTTTTTTAATCGTTAGGAAGGTCCTAAGAGTCAGAAACAGAGGGGAAAGCGGATCTGAAACCCTGTGTACGTGTTTGAACTGAACGAAAATCATTTTTCAAACCAGAGAGTCAGACCAGTCGAACAGAGCTGAGATGTCTCGTATGAGACAAGTGATCCCTCGTACGAGGCATCTCAGTCTGGGAATAGATTCAGTACATAATTCAGAATTTTGAAGCAACGATGATTTCTTTCGACGCAAGTCTAACCCACTTACTGTGATCGTCCCTAGCGGAGTCGCCACGGTTTGCGCGCGGATTTTTTTGAGGCAGTTTTCGTCCTTTGATTTACCTTTTTGATTGTTTTTAGAGTCGCCACCATGTTATTTTTGGAACACGGACTGAGATATCTGGATTCGGGGGTTTAGTTGTGAATTGGGAAGTTCAAGGAGCACCCAATTCACCCAATCTAGGATTTGTCTTGCTAAGAAATCATCATAATTGTTTCAAAATCATGCAAAACGTACGCAAAAGGAAAACGAACAAATAAATATTTGCTTATTTATTTGGGATGTCGGATCATGTGCTTCGAGACCATCTCCAGGGATTAGAGAGGCTCTAGGCTGATCCTTTGATGGAATCACACTACTTCAAAGACAAAGAAGGAGATGAGAAGGTAGAAAACAAATAGTTTTACCTAAACGTTCTTCAAGAATCCTATGGATGGCCTTGACTAAAGGCCTTGATGATCCAATGAACTTGGCTTGAATGGTGTTGTGGAGGCTTGAATTTCATGGGTGAGGAAGAGGGACTGATTATGGGGACCTCTTTGATCAGAAGTGGAGTGGTTTTTGGGTGAATGAGGATTCTAGCCCCTTTTTGGTTCAAGAACCTCTATATTTATAGGAGTTCTAGACCTAGGGTTTTGGCCAAGAAGGAAAGTTGTGATGGGAATCCAAGACTTGATTTCCACAGAGGTATTTTTGGACTCTAGGATCGTCTATTAGGTTTTCCTCGGATTGCTTAAGTGATTGACAAGAAAAGGGGTTAAGATCAATAAGGAAACTGACTAAAACCCGACTGTCAAGGGGGGATACCTCGTACGAGACATCAATGCCTCGTACGAGACATCCATGTGCTGGAATCACATTTTTACCCTCTGCAGCAGTTTTAATGTTCATTTTGGCCCATGACTAACGGAGTCAGTCAGAAACTTAACGAAACATGTCCAACATAACGACTTTCGACCCAAATCAAAGGCGAGACACAGAAGTAGCGTGATTATGAATGAATGTCCAAAATGGGGTGTCTACAATAAGAAAATCCTAAAGAATAGCCTATTTTATGTTACAAAACCAGAGATTCGGGAAGAGAAGGGTTCAGGGGTTAGGTGACGGAGTGGGAAGTACTTAAACACCCACTTCACCCGGCTTAAGCCGGTTTTACTACTATTGGTGTTCTAATGCTAAAAAGTCCTCCAATTTATTAATAGTGCTAAAAATTATAATGTAAAGAAAAAGGGAATAAAAGAGAAGTGTTTTATTGATTTTATGCTAAAGATTACATTAAGAGAAAAAGAGTAAATTAAACTAGAGTTTAAAATGTAGGGAGATAACCTTAACCAACATTAATGTAGTAAAGTGGTCATTTAGTCATGTCCCAATTGATGGGGATTGCATACATTACTAAGACAAGTAAAATAGAAGAAGAATAAAGTACCTTTAGAAAAAGAAGAACTTCAAACTTTAACTTGGAGATGGAGTTGTGGTAGAGAAATTATTGTGTAGAGATTTGTGTAGAGTTTTGTTGCTAAAACTCTTGTTGGGAGAATTTGTATATAGTAAAAGTGTAGAGAAAGTTCAAGTCGGGTCCTTTTCTAAAGTAGAAATGAGAGGTTTAAATAGGTAGAGAAAGGAGGGAAAGAAGCTTTTCTAACCAATAAGAAAATAAAGAAAATTAAATAATAAATAGAAAATCAAATGAAATGAAATAAAGATCAAATATTTAGTTTTAAGGAAAAAGATAGAATATGGGATTTGGGAGTTATGAAATAAGGGGGGATGAATGTGGATGAAAAAAGAGGTTTTTGTGATCAAGAAAATGGAGGGAAAAGACTGCAATCCGTAACTGCCATAATGGGAAGCGCGCGAGTCCGGCTTTAGGGGCGAGACGCGCGCGCGGCCCACAAGCAGTGCTGGAGGCGCCCGCGGGTAAAAATGACAGAATGACAGAATGACCCTAAAAGTTAACTCTGTTATGCAGTTTAGTCCAAAACTAACGGAATCAGCTAGGAACTTAACTGAAGTAACAGAAATTAACGAAAATAAGTTAAATAAAAATACTACGTATGCAATCGGGGTGAGAGGTCCAAGGAGGGGTGTCTACAGTCGGACAAAAGGAGGATTCCTCGTACGAGACATCAATGTCTCGTACGAGACATTCACTTCTGGGATCAGAAACAGTACAGAATTTGCAGAATTTCAAGAACGACGATGGATTTTCAACGCAAGTCTAACCCGCTTAGCTGATTTATCCCCAGCAGAGTCACCACTGTTTGCATCCAAGAAGTTTCCTCGCTCGCCTTTTTGATTTAAGAGTCTCCACCATGTTGTTGAAAGGAACACGGACCGTGAGATTCTTGAGTTCGGGGGTTAAGTTATGGATTGGGAAGGTCAAGGAGCACCCAATCCACCAATCTAGGATTGGTCTTCCTATGAAAACATCATCATCATCTTGAAATCATGCAAATTATGTACAAAGAGAGCCAAATAAATAATTTCTTATTTATTTGGAATGTCAGATCATGTGCTTTGAGACCATCTCCATGGATTGGAGAGGCTCTAGGCTGATCCTTTTTATAGAATTACACCAATTAAAAGAAAAGAATGAGATGAGAATAGAGAAAACAAAGGAGTTACCTAAGCGTTATTCAAGAGTCCTATGGATGGCTTTGACAAAAGGCCTTGATGATCCAAAAGCTTGACTCAAATTGTGTTATGGCTTCAAGAATTTCATGGGTTTCCTTTCCAAGGATGATCTCATAGTGTTTGAGGTGAGTGTAGAGAGTCGTTGGTTCAATGGTTTAACGTTAGGTTCTTTTTGTTCAAGAACCCCTTTATTTATATGATTTCTTGACTTAGGAACCAATCCAAGGGGTTTCTTATGGATGGGAATTAAAGACTTGATTCCCAAGGAGTTCTTTTTGGACTCTCAGATCGTCCTTCCTTTCTTTCCCGAATTTTGGAGTGCTTGCCAAGAAACGAGGTTGAGTTCGATAAGGAAACTACTGAAAAACCCGTCTGTCAAGGGGGATGTCTCGTACGAGACATTAGATGTCTCGTACGAGGCATCTTGTGCTGGAATCACAATTTTTCCCTCTGCTTAAGTTTTAATGTTCATTTTGGCCCCTAACTAACGAAGCCAGTCAGAAACTTAACGAGACATGTGTTTGCGCGCGGGTTTTTTGAGGCGGTTTTCATCCTTCGATTTACCTTTTTGATTGTTTTGAGAGTCTTCACCATGTTGTTGTCAGAACACGGACGGAGATATCTGAATTCGTGGGTTAAGTTATCAATTGGGAAGGTCAAGGAGCACCCAATTCACCCAATCTAGGATTGGTCTAGCTAAGAAATCATCATCACTGCTTCAAAATCATGCAAAATGTACGCAAAGGGAAAACGAACAAATAAATAATTTCTTATTTATTTGGGATGTCGGATCGTGTGCTTCGAGACAATCTCTATAGATTGGATAGGCTCTAGGCTGATCCTTTGATGGAATCACACTACTTCAAAGACAAAGAAGGAGATAAGAAGGTAGAAGACAAAGAGTTTTACCCAAGCGTTCTTCAAGAATCCTATGGATGGACTTCACTAAAGGCCTTGATGATCCAATTAACTTGGCTTGAATGGTCTTATGGAGGCCTGAATTTCATGGGTGAGGAAGAGGGACTGATTATGGGGACCTCTTTGATCAGATTTGGAGTGGTTTTCGGGTGAACGAGGATTCTAGCCCCTTTTTGGTTCAAGAACCTCTATATTTATAGAAGTTCTAGACCTAGGGTTTTGGCCAAGAAGGTAAGTTGTGATGGGAATCCAAGACTTGATTTCCACCGAGGTATTTTGGACTCTAGGATCGTCCATTAGGTTTTCCCCGGATTGCTTAAGTGTTTGCCAAGAAAAGGGGTCAAGATCAATAAGGAAACTGACCAAAACCCGACTGTCAAGGGGGCATACCTCGTATGAGACATCAATGTCTCGTACGAGACATCCATGTGTTGGAATCCAAGACTTCATTTTGGACTGATGACACCCAAACCATCCGTACGGATTGGGCTTTCCCGTGCCTAAACCATCCGTACGGCACACACTGGCGAGTTTTCGGTTTTTTCCATTTTTATTCCAAATTGGTCCTAAAGTTTTTTGTTTATTCCCAAATTAACCCTTAGCTTTATAATTTGATAATTTTAAGTTTAGTGATCCGGATCGGGGTACTTACAGAGCCCCTCGGCAACGGCGCTTTCGAAGGAAGCGGGGTTATCGATAAAAGAAGAATCCCGATCTGGTGAACTATCATGATGGGAGAGAAGGTGACCGAAGTGGTCAAATGGCTGGACCCTTATTTGCAAAGGATTCGTACGTATCCCTATCCGAGGGAATCAAGCCGGTCCTAGTTCTGAAGGTGAGAAACTTTAAGGCTACTCAAACCTAAAAGTGACCATTAAGGTTGGGTGAGGAACTTGGCGTCTCAAACCTAAGGGTGACTATTCAAAGTCGAGTGAGGAACTTAGCGTCTCAAGCCTAAGGGTGACTATTCAACGTCCGGTGAGGAACTTAGAGTCTCAAACCTAAGGGTGACTATTCAAAGTCGGGTGAGGAACTTAGCGCCTCAAGCCTAAGGTTGTAGGGGAATATCTGTCATTCTCTCCTAGAGGAATAGGCATGACTCTTGGCGAGTTCAGAGGCGGGACAGGGTCAACTTGGGACATGGTCAACTTAGCTCTATTGGAGAGGGTCGAATTACACGGGACATGGTCAACTTGGCTCTTTGGAGAAGGTTGACTTACATGGGGCATGGTCAACATGGCTCTATTGGAGAGGGTTGAGTCACACGAGACATGGTCAACTTGACTCTATGGAGAGTGTTGACTTACAAGGGACATGGTCAACTTGACTCTATGGAGAGGGTCGACTTACACGGGACATGGTCAACTTATCTCATGGCGAAGGGTCGACTATGTAAACTGGTCAACTAAATGGTTGGACTTACGAAGTACGGCCGGGGTATGGTCAACTTGGCTCTATGGGAGAGGGTTGACTAAATGGTTGGTCTTACGAAGAACTGCCGGGGTATGGGTTTCAACCTATGATGACTATTCTGAGTTAAGGTTTGATCAACTCCATTTTTGGGGAGTTTGACGAGGAAAACTGGTCTTACATCCCACTAAGGACTGCCGGGGACAAAGACTTGAACCTAAAATGACTATTCTGAGTCAAGGTTTGGGTCAACTCCATTTTTGTGGAGTTTGACGGGAAAACTGGTCTTACGTTCCTCTAAGGATGGCCGGTTCTTTTCACACAAGTTTGGACTTACGAAGGACTGCCGGGGTATGGTCAACTTGGCTCTATGGGAGAGGGTTGACTAAATGGTTGGACTTACGAAGGACTGCCGGGGTATGGTCAACTTGGCTCTATGGGAGAGGGTTGACTAAATGGTTTGTCTTACGAAGAACTGCCGAGGTATGGTCAACTTGGCTCTATGGGAGAGAGTTGACTAAATGGTTGGTCTTACGAAGAACTGCCGGTAAAAATGGTTTTCGTATCCTAAACTGACCACTCTGGGGGCGAAGGTTTTTTTTTTTTTTTTTTTTTTTATTTTAACTTAAATGGTCACTCGGGGGACTAAGGTTTCAATCTAAAGGGGTCACTCTGGGGACGAAGGTTTTTAACTTGAAGGGTCACTCGGGGGACTACGGTTTTAACCTAAAGGGTCACTCGGGGGACGAAGGTTTTAACCTAAAGGGTAACTCGTGGGACGAAGGTTTTAACTTAAAGGGTCACTCAGGGGACGAAGGTGTCAACCTATAATGACTATTCTAAGTCAAGGTTTGGTTTGGGTCAACACTACTCTACGGGACGGTTGACACATTTTCTTGACACCGGGGAAGAGCCTAGGGGCGACCTTTAAGGCGAAAGACTTTGGAAAAATCATTTTAAGAAGAGGTCAAAAGCATTTTGCTTGAAACATTGTTTTTGATAAATGATGCCAAATGGCCAAATTTGAAAATGCTTACTTCTAAAGGCAAATCTTTTAACGAAGCATGTTAGTCAAATTTTTGATTTTAGCTTAACCGCGAGGTTTGTTATGCATAAAGTCCTTTGGATTTTGTCCATTCGTTGAGAATTAACAGTTAGTAAGAAATCTGCTTGTCACTGTTTATGGGGATAGCCCCAATGTCATCTTTGTCGTTTATGACGGGGTAGCCCCATGTCTTGCCGTCGTTGATGCGGAGGTAGCCCCATGTCCTTTGTCCTTTGAAGTGAGGTTAGGAACCCATCCCTTTTTCACGACGCACCCTTTCTTTTGCCTAGGCCGCCCTTTCGGGTTTTCAACCTAGCGGGCATCTCTTTTGGCGTCTTTTATGGCACACCCTATTTTTTGCCTAGGCCGCCCTTATGGGTTTTCAACCTAGCGGGCTACTTTTTTGGTGCCTTTTTCTTTCTTTTCCTTCTTTTTTATGAGTGAACCAACCGACTCAATATAACGGGTATCAAAAGTATTTTCTTGGAGGAAACATGCAAGGGTATTTTATTTGGGAGAGAGTCCCTTTTTATTGGTGAGCTCTTTGAGCAATGTATCATGAAATGGGAGGAAGCCCTTGCTTGACAGAATACAAGTGTTTAGCTCTTTCCTAAGATGTAGAGAAGAAGACTTGTCGAGACATTTGAAATTTGTCTTGGTCAATATCATCGAATGATTGCTTGAATGGACCGTGTTCATTATTAGGTCAAGTTTATAACAAGCAATCATCCTTAACATGTATAAATGTTGTGATCAATTAAGATTAAGATTCGATCAATGGCAAGATCAAAAGGTGTTTATGGGGAGATTGGTCATTATCTGGGAAATTTGTCATTGATGGGACCAAAGGAAGAGAACCGATTCATTTTTGGGAGGACCGAGGTTTGATGGATTCATTTCATGCTGTGACCGGACCCGAAGGTTGCCTACGTTCCCCTCATTTTGAGGAGCTCAGGTCGCCGTAGTTCGGCCCTTTTGCCGTCTTTTGCTGGGGTTGGCTTTCTTTGATGTTGTCACAGAGGATGTTGTTGCTCTTTTGATGTAGATCACTTTGCTCTGTGGTGAACTCCTTTTGAGGTGAGTCCCTTTTTTGTCGTCGTTTGAGATAGAATTCCTTCCTTGCGGACCCTCGGGGGCGGACTTTGCGACGAGCTTTTGAGGCGAACTTCCTCTTCACATATATTCATTTCCTTTTCTTCTTTCCATACATTCATTTTTTCCTCTTTTTTTTTTTTTTTTTTTTTTAGGGAGAGGGGAAACATTAGCCCCAACTTCCTATCTTGGGCATTGGCTCATTTGTGGCCCCTTGGTGGCATGTCTGTCATTTTTGGCTTTGACTTTGAAGATCCGGGAAGCCCATTGCTTGGTTGAGCGCACGCGATCCCGGTTGAATGTTGGTGGTTGAGCAACAACATCCTTGCCTTTTCATTGTCTCGGGATGCCTTTGATGCGCATCAAGGATTTGTATAGGAAAGGTGTATCGGGTTGTGTATCGGGGAAGGCTTGCCATTAATGGTTTCTTCATGCCAATTGATCACAACATTTATTCACATCAAGATTAATTGTTTGCATTTAGCATTTTTCATTTGTGTTAGGTACATTCGTCCTTAATGAGTCGTCATTGACTAATACGCTTAGAAGTCAATTCATCATTTTAGGGGCGTAGCAATCAATTGATAATAACAAGCAAGGCAATTTCAAGAGTAAATGTATATTGCAAATAATGTCCCAAGTCTAGAGAGAAGAGAAGAAAAATGACTCTTTTATTTAGATAACTTTGTACATACATGTCCAAGTACAGACCTCTGCAAAAATAAAAGGACATAGTCCGGGACGGACTTTTGATGAAAATCTAGATCCAACGAGGCTGGAAGACTCATCTCTTTTTTTTTTTTTTTTAGGGATGGGTTCCCATGAAGCACGATGATCCATTTTCTTCCTCAATTGTTGGAGAGGTTGTCGGCGGCATATTCCATGTCTTCCACGGGGAACTCGGGTTCCATGTCATCGGGAAAGATGTCACGAGGTCTCCATTTGGCTTGGCGTTGTAATTGCTGGATTTGTCCACTCATGAGTTGGGGGTTTGCTTTGGCCATCTCCTTTTGGTGATTTCCTATCAAGGTGCGTAATCTCCGTGCATTGCATTCGGCGAGAGTATGGATTTCCCTTTGATGTAACCGCTTTGGGCCTTCTGAAGCTCGGGCTTTTTCTTGTTGTTCACATGGATGGTTGTCTCGGACGCCAATTCAGATGTGGGCTTGGTCGATGTTTCCAATGGACAAGGCCGCAAAGGACTTTAGCATATTAAACCTCAAGGTGAAATTATAACCGGGATTTGAAAAGAATGCTTCGTTAGCGGATTGACCTTTTAGGAAAACATGATCTTTTATTTTGAGAAAACTTGATCTCCATCTTTTTTTTAAGACACGTTTTCATTTCGAGTGAAAGACTCACACACACTTTACACGAACTTTAGACAAGGAAGTAATAATAATAATATTATTAAGAAAACTGACACTGTATTCAGAATGGTCACCACACGGCATCGACCAGGGAGTCAAGACTCTAACTAAACCTAATAGGCATCTTTTCTTTTCTTAAGGGCTTATCACACATCCAAACAATGGACTTTGACTCTTCCTAAGGGGAGGTTGATGGAAGGGGTTTTGAAAATTCATCCTCTGTTATGCTAACAACGGCACCATTCATTTCCCAATCTGAGGTATTTAGCCTTTCAGACATTTTCTGTGCCACTGATCCTTTCCAAACGCCTTCCGTCATTTCGGCTTTGCTGATTTTAGGAACCACCACCTTGGACATTGATTTTGTCAACTTTCCCAAAACAAGCTCTCCCACTTCATCAATCATGAGCTCATTTTTCTTGGGGCCAATTTTTTCTTCACATCAATCACCGGAGTTCTAAACTCGGGGAATGTCATGGGATTAGATTCCACGAATTCGAGCATGTTGATACTCAGGTCATTGGCTGTATCGGGGGTATGGGGGCGTTCAAGCTTTCCATCCTCAATCATACCTAGAATGATACGTTTCACAACACAGCACTCGTCGGTATTGTGCCCATGGCAATTGTGGAAGGCACACCTTTTGTTAACATCGAGGTACCTCTTAGGTTTTTTGGGTTGGAAGTTGACAATAGGCTTTGCGAGCCCTAGCTTAACCAGTCCCTCAAATACCTTGCTTATGGGCATTCCGAAATCCTCAAACCTTATGGAGTGGGGTTTGGGTTGGCGTTTGGATTTTCCTTTATCTTTGACCGAAGTGCGGTGGTGATGAGAATTACCGTCGCTCGAGACAAGGGTCTTCTCATATTCCATTTTCTTTCTCTTTTCCAATAACCCACCTGACTGAGGTGCAACATGAGGAATCTGTGGAGGCGCGGGGGCATAGGCGTACTCATAACCTTGGTTGCTCACAGGAATATACATTGGAGGCATACAAGGAGCTTGTGGTCCGAAAGGTCTTGGATTGTAGAGCTGATACGGGTCATCATGGAATCCAATGGTTGGTCGAGTACCCACGTATGGTGACTGAGTTCTTGGGATTCGGTTGGCGACCTCGAACCGGGAAGGGGTGTAATTAGGGAGATATCGTGGGAGTGATGGTTGAGGCATGGCCGGTGTGAATGGTGAGACATGAGTATTTTGAGTGTATTGTATTCGGGGATTTATGGGAGGTAACCAATAGGGAATGTTGGATCCGGGGTGAGGCAGAGTGCAGGGAGCTTGAGTAGGAGGTAAGCTTGGAGTGGGAGGTGAGCTTTGAGTGGGAGGTAAGCTTTGAGTGATGGTATGTTGAGATAGAGAATGGGGGGGATTTGGTGTTTTCGCAAGGTTGTGGGGGCGGGGTTTGGTTGCGATTTGGAGGCTGGGTGATTTCGACCTCTTCCTCATGGTCAGCAACCTCAATGAAGGACCCATCGGTTTGAAAAAAAATCTTAACACCTTTCTGTCCCATTGACTCGACAAACTGATCCCGTGCCTTTTCGTGGCGTTTCCTGGTAATCTCTTCCCAAGCCCTGGAGTTTTCTAATGCTTGGAGAAACTCTTCTTTGGTTGGACTGTTCTGGTTATCTGCGGAATCACTCTCCCAACTACTTTCCTCTGAACTGGTCATTCCAAGGTACCGAAGTGGAGAAGTTGTAGCGACTGGGGAACTATCAGACTCCATGCTAACCAAGCGGTGACACGGTGCTCTTTTCCACTTCATTCTTGCTGCGGTGGGGAGAAAAGGGTAGTTTAGAATCGGGTAAACATTGGGTGAATGCTTGGGCCAGATGCTATTTTGATATATTTGACTGGGCCGAAGTTGCCTACGCTCCCCTCAATATGAGAGAGGGGGTCCCACGCAATGAGAGGCTCAGGTCACCGTAGTTCGAATGGGTTTAGAATCTTAAAAGGGAAAGACGATCATGACTGACTTCTTAGAGGGTAACCGGAACCCATCCAAGGACTTGACTGCCTTTCTAAGGGACTATTCCTATAATTTAATGGGGATCTTTGCGGGGAACCTAGGGGACAACTGCCTAGGGTTTCAACATGAATTTTAACGGGGGACCTAGGGGACAACTCCCTAGGGTTTCAACTGGAATATCAACGGGGACCTAGGGGACGACTGCCTAGGGTTTCAATGGGAATCTCAACGGGGACCTAGGGGACGACTGCCTAGGGTTTCAACGGGAATCTCAACGGGGACCTAGGGGACGACGCCTAGGAGTTTCAACGGGAATCTCATCGGGGACCTAGGGGACGACGCCTAGGGGTTTAACGGAGGTCTTGAAGGATAACATGGATCCTTCTAAAGTCTTAATGGGACTTAACGGAGGTCTTGGAGGATAACATGGATCCTTCCAAAGACTTAACGGGACTTAACGAAGATCTTGAAGAAAAGAACAAAAACGGGGTCAAAATTATGCAATGTGCAATTATTTATTCATTCATGTTTACTTAAAACGCATTTTATTCCTAAATCGTTGGAAAAAATTTCTCTTCTTTTTCGCAACTATTCTCAATCCTGGATTAGTGAAGGCCATCACTACGCCTATAGACCCCTCATTTTTCACCTGTATTGCACACTCCCAAGGACGGACTATCCCGGGCGAGGGTCCTATAGGGCAAGCGGCTTCCACCGACCAAATGAAATGAACCTAGGGTCTAGTGCGTTGCAAAGTTCCCAATACACGGGTCATCCTAATCATGATTAAGCCCCAGTCGGGATCGAGACATTTTTCCGAAGGCTACACCGAAGGCTACACCGATATTCCGACATGACCCCACTTTAAATGGGGTGTCTCAATCCTTGACCATGGGCTTAAGGATGATTAAAATGACTAGCACATTAGGGCTTAACGACATGGTGTTACCCTATCCTTAGCACATGACCTTCACTAATTGTGGTCATCATTAACACACGAGTTAAAGGCTGGTTAGGCCACGCTTGCATTACATCAAGGAGTCACAACTCGAGCGTTAACTTGGCCACAATTAACTTTGGACACGTATTAGGGACGTGGTAACGTGAACTAGACCAAAAACCAACCATAGTCACGGTATTTGTGTGTCACGGACATGTGTGGTTGACTCGGCTCGGAAGGGGAGGTGGAATGGACCCGTGCGTGCATCGAAAGGAACAAGAGCGCCCAACGAGCTGCATCGTGGCATCCATCCCGGGTTTAAAGGGAATTCGGAACTTGCAAGGTCAAGCGCGCGTCGTGTGAAGCCATTCTATGTTCCCTTTTGAGTTAATAATAAAGATTGTTGGTCCGTCTTAATACCATGAGTAATATATGAGCAAGTATGAACAAGTATAATGAACAAGTAAATAAACAAGTGTATTAACAAACAAGAATCAAAGCTTTGTACATGGAGAAAGCTATGCACAACCAAAGGTTTTTGAAACTGAAATCTTTACAACAAGAACAACAACCTTTTGGAAAACATTTATACTAAAAAGGTTGTGCACAACAAGAAAGTTTGAAGACCAAACATTTTTTGAAAACGGATTATGCACAAGGAGGTTTTGAAAACCCAATTTTGTGTCCAAAAAAAATTGCACATAACCAAACTTTGAAAATCCATTTTTTGGCTAAAAGAAAGAAGGTAAATGTGCACAAGCAAGGCTGTAAATCGGAACCTGGACCAGAAGAGGCAAGGGGACCATCAGAATGTTTCTGCCCTACACAAAATTGTTAACTTGAAACATTCTGTGGGCCCGAACAAACTAGCCGTACGGCTAGATCAAGAGATTCATCATTTTTTGCAAATTCCCAGCTTCTGATCATTAAGCCCCGGTTTATTGCATTTCCAGAACAGTCTTATTCACAGAAGTTAAAACAGAAACATAAAATACACACAAAACATGCACAAAGTCAACTAACGGGGACGGGAGTTTGACCCACACAAAAGTGCCTCCAAATCCTCTAAAAAGAGGTATGCAAGCACCTTATTCCCCAGCGGAGTCGCCACTGTAAGGATCCCACCCCGCGCAGTAACGCGATGAGTATGGGGGGAAAAGCCAATCACGGGAACCGGCCAAATTTAACGGAGTCGCCACATTTGTTAACTTTTAACCCAACAAATGAAAATGGTTAGAGATTTATGAGTTCGGAGGTCAGGTTACGACTTGGGAAGAGTTTCACGTCACCCAAGTCGCCTCGGACAAAGCCGAGTCTCCCTAAGTTTGTTAACCAAAATGTGCAAGTGTGTGTTTGAAAATGGGAGAAACTGACCTGTTGACAAAACCAGTTAAAAACTTAACAAAAGGGGTTACTTTGCAAATAGTTTAACAGAAAATGGGCAAAACTGGAAAAAAGTGCTCCCT
Source organism: Campanula takesimana (assembly GCA_026119855.1). NCBI lineage: Eukaryota > Viridiplantae > Streptophyta > Magnoliopsida > Asterales > Campanulaceae > Campanula > Campanula takesimana. Next base: position 869,576 of record JAOWBW010000126.1, read on the forward strand.
GTCCAAACTAGCCGTATGGATGGTTTAAACCATCCGAACGGCTCGTTTGGCCGTCCCGGGGTTTTTTACAGATTCATTAGAAAACTGTCCAGTTTCAGGCAAAACAGAGTGTTCTTGCTGAAACTGGACTGAAATAATTATTTTTCAGTTATTTTCTTTAACAAAAACATGGATTAAATCATCCCTATGTCATTGATCACTAGTTGCACATCAAAAACAAAGGTTTTGGGTATGATCAAGACAATCATTGGGGAAATTTTGAGAAAAGTTGATGAATATGCCCTTTAGGCAAAATGGCCATTTGATGAGTAAAGATTGAAACTTTACCATCAAAATGGACTTATTGTGCAAGATTACACCTTTAGGGACAAAAATATAACATAAAGATTGGATCTTTATGTCTCATAATTGGTTATTTTATGGCTAAGTCATGTTTGGGATGATAAAGATTGAAACTTTATCACCCAATCATGCCTCTCATGGCTAAACAAGAACAAAATCAACATGAAATTTAACAAACCATGATCATCCTTAGGTTTTATCCCATAATCACACACTAGGCATGAAGGGAACCTTGAATCACCTCATAATTTGGTTCCAATATACATATATAATCATAATATATAGCTTGAGAAGACAAGACTTGTATAATACATATATATATAGTGCTTGAAATGGACAAGTCTTGCAAGAATATAAATTTGCTTGAGAGGACAAGTCTTACAAGAATATAAACAAGAACAAGTAATATGATTAACAAAGATAAATAGAGTTGAGATGAAGATGAAGATGACAATAGGATAAAGATTCAACCTTTAAGCAAGATTGGGGTAAATCATTAATTGATTGACCCAAGTTTGCTTCTTTTTTCACTTAGAGATCATAGACTCCAAGATTTTCACTTAAACATGGATGGATCATTGTGTATTTTCGATTAAATGGGACTAAAGATGAGAGGGATGCTACTCTTGGTAGTTCTTCACCATCATCTAAAGTAAGCCACAATCTTTCACAAAGACCAACATTTAATTTTGTAGAGAGAGAACAATTTTAGGGAGTAACTTTACTTGAGAATTCTTGTCCAAATGAGAGAGGATGACCTCTCTATTTATAGGGGGAATTGGGTCTTGATTTGCTTATTGGATCATTTTTGTGCACAATAATGGGCTAGAAATTGGGTCATCTTAGTGGGCTTTGGCTAGGCAAGGGAATTGGTTGGGCTAGGCACAAGGTGAGGGAGTAATGGGCTTCGGCCCAAGGGACAAGAAAGGGGGTGGGTGAGTGACACAAGTGGACTGATGACACCCAAACCATCCGTACGGATTGGGCTTTCCTGTGCCTAAACCATCCGTACGGCACACACTGGCGAGTTTTCAGTTTTTCCGTTTTTATTCCAAATTGGTCCTAATGTTTTTTGTTTATTCCCAAATTACCCCTTAGCTTTATAATTTGATAATTTTAAGGATAGTGATCCGGATCGGGGTACTTACAGAAATGCATTCAATTAATAAGAAGACAAGATTTTGATTTTATTTATTGAATAGACCGGACAAAAAGGATGCCTACGTTCTCCTTTTACATCAATTAAATAACGAGCTCAGGTCATCGTAGTTCTTGTTTAAGAAAGAGAAAAATATGTCTGCTGACTGACATGTCTCGTAAGAGACATAGGTGTCTCATACGAGACTGTCCCCTATTTTTTTTATGCACACTCTGATTTTTGCCTAGACCGCCCTTGCGGGTTTTCAATCTAGTGGGCTTCTTTTCTCGTGCTCTCTGCTCTAATTTTTGCCTAGGCCTCCCTTTCAGGTTTTCAACCTAGCGAGCCTCTTTTTTTTGAAATAGGTGACGAAGCTATGAGTAGTACTTCTTCAGCTTGTCCATGTTGACGGGCTTCGGCAGTTGATCTCCATCTAAGTCTGCGAGTTGTGCCGCTCCTCCGGAGAAGACTTTCTTGACTATGTAAGGGCCTATCCATCTTGGTCCCTACTTTCCCATAGGATTGAATGGTCCAGGACGGTGTTCGCGTAGGACAAGGTCTCATTCTTTGATGTTTCTGGATTTGACTTTCATATTGAACGCTCGGGCCATTCTCCATTGATACGCTTGGATATGCTTGGCGGTTTGAAGTCGTCGATCATCTAGCAGGGCTAGTTGTTCATAACGGCTGTTCAACCATTCGACTTCATTCACTTGGTTTTCTAGGAGAACCCTTAGTGATGGTACTTCTAGTTCAATTGGTAACACTGCTTCCATCCCATAGGCTAGGCCGTATGGAGTTTCACCGGTGGTGGTACGGATCGAAGTACGGTAGACCCAGAGTGCAAAAGGTAACTTGTCGGGCCAATCTCTGCCAGTTTTAGCCGTTTTCCTAATGATGGTCTCTATGGTCTTGTTAGCAGCTTCGACTGCTCCTGTAGATACCCCGGGAGAGGGCACGGCTAGGCTAGAACGCGTGTGTCATTCCTAGGATGTCTATTTGTGTTTTAATGTGTTTAGAGTCGCCACCTATGTTTTAGAAGAACATAAGAAAAACCTAATATTTATAGCCTAAGTTTGATTACGAAAACAGAGATTCTTGTTATGAGGTTCGGGGGTTAGATTACGAGATGGGAAGTACTTAAACACCCATCTTGCTCGACTAATGTCGGTCTTGCTTGATTAAAGTCTATGTAAATGATATAATGTTCTTCCTATTCTTAATAATAAAAGGGGTTTTGAAAGGTGTTTTGGAATGTAGGGAGATAACTCCTTGACTAGCTTCAATGAAGTGAAGTAGTCTTTGGTGTCTTGTCCCAAAATGATTTGGGTGATTGCACATTTGATGAAATAAAAGAGAAGAAAAGAGATGAGGTAGAGAAGAAGAGGAGAAATGGAGTTTTACCTAAACTTCAAGTGACTTCAAACACTTCTTGATGAATTACTTTGAAAAATGCCTTGGAAATGATTTGTGTATAGTTTTTGTAAGTAGAATTTTCGGTCTTTGAAATGGTGGATTAGGAGGGTTTTTATAGTTGAAAACAAAGTGTTTTTGGTGCCAAAACTCAGTCACTAATAAATCTTTCCCAGGCAAATCATGTAAAAATGAGAAAGGGAGAGATTCTTGGACAGAAATCTGTAACTGATGCCCAGAGGCGCGTGCTTCCTACCTCGGGGGCGGAAGGCGCGCGCGTCTGGCTCCTATGGTCGGAGGCGCACGACTCAGAAATGGAATTTTTGACAAAATGGACTAAAAGTCAGCCATGTTATTTAGTTTAGTCCCTGGACTTAACGGAGTTAGTCAGGAACTTAATGGTAGTGACAGAAACTAACAAAAAGCACTTAAAATAGGGAGAAACACAAAATCAAATGTGTAATCGGGGTGAGCGATCCAAGGCGGGTTGTCTACAGAGCCCCTCGGCAACGTGGATTGCAAGGTAAAACGCGTCGACGAAAGAAAGTACACCCGCTGAGGACATCACTAAGAAAAAAGCAAAGACTCGATGAAAGCAGGAATTTGAAATTGCGAGAGATAGAAGTGCGCTCCCTGTGTGAGCGGCTTTTGTTGATAAAGGAGGTGGCGTGGTCCGTTTGTAAATCCGCTGGCTGAATCCGTTAGTGAATCCGCTTGATGAACCCGTTAGTGAATCCATTGGATGAGTCCGTTAGTGAACATTGTTGATGAATCCGTTAGTGAATCCTCTTGATTAATCCGCTGGTGAATCCATTGAATGAGTCCGTTAGTGAATCCCTTGAATGAGTCCGTTGGTGAACCCTTGTTGACGAATCCGTTGGTGAATCCGTTAGATGAATCCGTTAGTGAATCCCTTGAATGAGTCTGTTGGTGAACCCTTGTTGACGAATCTGTTGGTGAATCTGTTAGATGAATCCGTTAGTGAATCCGTTAGATGAATCCGTTGGTGAATCCTTTAGAGGAATCCATTAGTGAATCCCTTGAATGAGTCCGTTGGTGAACCCTTATTGACGAATCCGTTGGTGAATCCGTTAGATGAATCCGTTGGTGATCCTTTAGGGGAATCCGTTAGTGAATCCCTTGAATGAGTCCGTTGGTGAACCCTTGTAGACGAATCCGTTGGTGAATCCGTTTGATGAATCCGTTAGTGAATCCCTTTAATGAGTCCGTTGGTGAACCCCTGTTGACTAATCCGTTGGTGAATCCGTTAGATGAATCCGTTAGTGAATCCATTGAATGAGTCCGTTGGTGAACCCTTATTGAAGAATCTGTTGGTGAATCCGTTAAATGAATCCGTTAGTGAATCCCTTGAATGGGTCCGTTGGTGAACCTTGTTGACGAATCCGTTGGTGAATCCGTTATGTTGCTTAAGAAGTGGTGATTTCAGTGGTTCCTCATGGACTGAATTGCTGCCTGTAGCGGTATTTAATGTGTGCCGTTCGGAGCTGCACTTGCTGTTGACTTTATGACTTTTGTGGGGGTGCGGGCATAGTTGACTGCGGACCGAAAAGGTTAAGTTTTCCCTTTAGAGAGGAAAATGTCGAGATTGACCTTGACTTCTGTAACCGTTGGATTTAATGATGTCCGTTTCGTGCTTGAAACGCCCCAAGGTGGAGCTGAAAACTCGAATGGGTGTTGGAGGAACATTAATGTGATGTATTTATTCCTGCATGGTGTAGACACCCCGCCTTGGACCGCTCACCCCGATTTCACATTTGATCTTGTGTTTCTCCCCATTTTAAGTGTTTCTCGTTAGTTTCTGTCACTTCCGTTAAGTTCCTGACTGACTTCGTTAAGTCCAGGGACTCAACTGAATAACAAGGCTGACTTTCTAGTCCATTCTGTCAAAATCGACTTCTCTGAGTCGCGCGCTTCCGACAGGAGGATCCAGACGCGCGCGCGCCCCGCCCCCAAAGCAGGAAGCGCGCGCCTCTGGGCGTCGGTTACAGATTTCTGGCCAGGATTCTCTCCCTTGCTCAATTTACAGGATTTTGCCCGGGAAAGATTTTTTGGTGACTGAGTTTTGGCACCAAAAACATCTCTCTTTCACCTATAAAACCCCCCCTTTACCTCCATTTTCAAGGACTTTTGACCTTGGGCTCTCAATCTTACATTCTCAAGAAGACACTAAAATTTCACACTTACAAAGCATTTCCAAAGGATTTCTCTAAAGAATTCATCAAGAGGTGTTTGAAGTCCCTTGAAGTCTAGGTAAAGTTATTTCTTTCCTCTTCTTAACTTCATCTCTTTTCTCTTTCTTTTTGTTTTATCAAAGTGCAATCACCCAAATCATTTTGGGACATGACTCTAATGATCACCTCATCTCATTGAGGTCGGTTAAAGAGTTATCTCCTACATTCCAAACTCTATTTTAAAACCCCTTTTTATGATTTAAAGAAGAAGAAGAAGAACGTTTATTATTCATGTAGATTTTGATCAAGCAAGACCAACTTTAGTTGGGCGAGATGGGTGTTTCGGTACTTCCCATCTCGTAATCTAACCCCCGAACCTCAAAACAAAGAATCTCTGTTTTCGTAATCAAACTTAGGCTATTATCAATAGGTTTTTATTTTGTTCCTCAAAACATAGATGGCGACTCTAAAAACAAGTTAGACATCCTAGGGTAACTCACGCGCTCTAGCCAAGCCGTGGGCTCCCCCGGGGTATCTACAGTGGCGACTCCGCTGGGGACGTTTGAGGGTTAAACTTGCATTCTGATCAAAATCTACATCTTTTCTGGGCATTCTGACTCCTGATGGGGGAGGCGCGCGCTTCTGGCCTCTTCAGCCTAAGGCGCGCGCATCCCGCATCAAGGACCAGAATCGCCCGCTTCTTCATGTTCTTCATTTTCTTCTTCTGCTATTCTCCACTAATCATTTCTGCAGGGGTTACAATATACACATAGGACCAGGGCAATCCCTTGAGTCCAAAATCTGACAATCTGACAGGTGTGCCCAGAAGCGCGCGCCTCCCAATAGCATCGCGCCATGCGCGCGCGTCTCGTATCAACACTCAGAGGCGCACGCTTCTGGGTTGGTTCCCAGAACAGAAACAGGTCTCAGATCAGAGCAGTATGATGGGGGTGTGGGTACAGTTGCCTGCATCAGTGGTTATTCTGAACTTCGGACTGTTTTAATTTTATGTTCTATTTTATCGGTTACACGGGTGATTCGAAAGTTGTAATTATGTGCTTATTTGTTTTTTTTTTCTTTAAAAAATATAAAAAATATTTTGTCACCTGTTAGACCTTACACTACATGCACATATTCCTATGAATTGGTCACTATCGAGTCGCACAAGTCCAACCCCAAACCCGTCGAGGCCCGTGCTAGAAAGTTTCAAGCTCCACTCGACCTTGGCTCTTTCGAAGCGGTAAACCTCAGCCCATGGCGTAGTTCATGACTACATGCCGGGGGTGACCTTTGAGCCTCATATTCAAGCCGAGCACAAGCCACACAATTCTAGTTAGGGTCTAACACTCCGTGACTCAAGTCGGTTTCCATGTACCGAGATTTCCCTAAACTAATGTCTTCAAATCATACATGCCAACTTGTTGAAACGGATGCAATAAAAATCCGTCCCCAAAAGTGGTTATTTTGGACGAAAATAAAAATCCGTCCCCGCATGTATGCTTTACTACATTAATTTAGTTTAATCCCGATACATGTAGGATTCACAAACGCGATGGAATCCGATGAGTATATGGGACCGCGAGATGGTCTATATACTAGTGTGACGATTCCATTATTTTCTTAGAAACCCCAAAAGGGATCCATTCCCTCCGACTTATAAAAAAAAAAAAAAAGAGTCTTTTCTTATGTGGTTCGAGTCGTGTGCCCAACTGTGTGTTCTACGCCTCTTCGTGGACCGCAAGTGTTACTCAAGACTGACAAGGGCCTCTTCTGCAATATAGGTTCAATTGGTACTTACAGAGTCTACCGGGATTCGGCAAATCGGTTAGTCCGTGAAGAGATCACTCCAACAGCTCCTACATCAACAATGGCCGGCGGCTCCAACACCAACAATACCATGACTCTCGAGCAACTCGCAACCATGGTCCAACTCCTCAACGAGCAAGTCTCCACCCTTAATAAGGAGGCACAAAGCAAAGACGACATTTGGCAATCCCACCTCGACAGCCAAAGGGAGGCCCACGAGGCCGAGATGGATCTAATGAAAGAAAAGCTCACTAATCTTGCCAAGGGGAAGAGCAAAAATGACGATGACGAATCCGAATGGACCGAAGGTTTGTTCAAAAGTCCTTATGTCAACACCCGCACCAAGAAAGTGGGAGAGCCAAGTTCCGAGAACAATGAGCCCAAAATGGTGGATTCTATCATGGCCTACATCGACCAAAAATTCAATAGGCTCAACATGTGGAAAGGCTCCGACACAAGCCTTTATCAATCATCCATCCTCATGAGTACTATGGCCGCTCTTCCTGATAAGTTCAAGATGCCCGAAATAAGCAAATTCAAGGGCAACTCTTGTCCTATGGCTCACATTGAGACTTATATTTGGGCAATGGTTCCGAAGAAGGTCTCCCCCAAGGTGATGGCTCAATGCTTTCCTCTCACTCTCGAGGGGGCGGAAAAAGATTGGTATGCTACTCTCCCGCTCACTGTCCGTCTTGATTGGGACTCCGCCATGCTTGCCTTCAAGAACCAATACCAAGGCAACACCACTCACCGGCCCACAAGGAAAGAGCTAGAGAACACTACTCAACGAGACCATGAGTCCTTCATCGACTTCACAAGGAGATGGAATGATAAACTCTCCGATATTGTGGAAAGGCCAAATACCAAGGAGCAAATGGACATCTTTCTCAAATGTCTCAAAATTGATCTCCGCACCCACCTAAGTGGGGCTTGCTATGCGGATTTCTCCCAAATGTATGAGGCGGGGGTCCGAATGGACGAGTTGCTCAAGGAAGTCAAGAAAAGTGCTCCTAGCTACCGCTACAAGGCCGCTTCCAACTCCACAAAAGAGGCCTCGGTCAACGCCGTCACTATCGATAAGGGGAATTACAAAAAGGTTCCTCCACCCCAAGGGAAGAAGTCTCAAAATGACCGTGTCTACACGCCTCTGCAAGGCATGACTCAAACTGAAGTTTTCGAAGTCCTCAAAGAAAAGGGTCAAGTCACACCCGTACAAGGGTACCAACCCAAGATGGTCAACCCCAATCATGCTCACCACAAATATTGTGGCTACCACCAATATAGCGGCCACACCACCGAGGAATGCTTCGTTCTCCGCAATGTCATTCAAGATCTCATAGACAAGAAAGAATTTGTAGTGACTAATGGCGAACATGTCAATGTAATAGAAATAGGAGAACTCGAGGGGACCACCCATTCAATCCCAATTGTGAATGGGGACCCCAATGTTATGAATAAACTTGACAATTCTTGTTATGTTGTGACTTACAATGAGGTAATGAGGGAAGTACTAGAGAATAGGAAAAAGAAGAAAGATGGGAACGTCAACATGCTAACTCGATCCGGTCGAGTCATAGCAAGCAATCCTTCCACTTCCGCCCAAAGCTCCTCTTCTCAAAGGCCGCAAGCTCGCGACACTCCCGAAGATCCTCTACTTGTCCAACTCAAGAAAACTCAAGCCAACATCTCTATTTGGGACCTCATCGCATCCTCAAAGAAACACCGAGATCTTGTCATCCGCAATCTCGATGATACATCAATTTCTCCCGATACTACTCCCGAGGACCTCACGGCAATGATCGGTCACATTCATTTTGGCAACATCATCACCTTTGCCAACATGGACCTTCCACCATTTGGTTCCGACCATAACGAGGCTATTTACCTCAAGGTACGAGCAAGGGGGAGGCCCATCTCAAGAGTCTTAGTGGACGGTAGTTCCGCACTCAACCTCATGCCTGGCAGAATCATGGGCATACTGGGGCTTAAGGATTCCGATTTGAAGCCTTCTACTCAAGTAATCCGAGGTTATGACAGCACCACCCGTACAGTCATGGGCATGATCGAAATAGACATTGAGTTTGGGAGCCTGGTCATGTCCGTTCCATTCCAAGTGCTTGACATCCCGGCCTCGTTCAACTTGCTTTTGGGTCGACCATGGATTCAAAGTTCTAATGCCGTCCCGCCAACTCTCCATCAATGTGTCAAGATCCGAAATGGTGATGAAATAGTGACTGTCATGGCCGAAAACGTCACTATCCACAGAAAAGGTGGCCCGTCCACCAAGTTCAGCATGGTTTACCAGACTCCACTCTCTTCGGCGTCTCAATCAACGCCATTGAAAAAGAAGGGGGAAACGGATCATGGACCCCCAGCAATCACAAAGTCCTCCGCATGATGAGAAATATGGACTACTTCCCTGGTTTAGGCCTAGGGAAATATCAACAAGGAATCCTACATCCTGTGAGAGTCCCATATGTCAAGAACACATTCGGTTTGGGGTACGAGCCTTCCAGATAAGACTTGAAACAAGAGCAAGCGATCAAGGATGAAAATGCCCGAGCTCGTAAAGAAGGCCGTCGTTATGAGGTCCCTAATCTAAGGCCTTACCGCAAGACGTTGAATGGCTATTTCGTCCGCCAAGGGGAAGACGTTCCATACATGATCTTTCCCGAACCATGGGTTAACAATAAGGGTGTCAAAAAGCCCAGTCTCGAAATCTTCTCCGATTGTGAGATCCAGAAATCCGAAAGGGAACCAACTCCCATGTCGCCCCGTGAATGGTGGGGAAGGAAGGTGACTATAGAGTCCAAGACAGAAATCATCGTGGGGGAAGAACCGACAGATTTAGCCTCCATGTTCGAAGAGCTTGCCATAATGAATGAATGCCAAGTCAACGCCATCCATGACACCGTCATCATGAATGAGACTATCAGTGAGATCCCGCCGAAATGGTCCAGGGGCTGACGAAGAATTGCATGTTGCTAATCTGGGTACCTACGAAGAGCCAAGGGAAACTAAGATCGGAAGCTTCTTCAAGGGGGACGACAGAGATAGATTGACTGCACTACTACGGGAGTTCGTGGATGTGTTCGCATGGTCATACAAAGACATGCCGGGTTTGGACAGAAAGGTAGTGGAGCACAGAATTCCGATCAGAGAAGATGCCAAGCCGGTAAAACAGAAGCTCAGAAAGATCAAGCCAGAATGGTCTCTGCAAGTCAAAGAAGAGATCGAGAAGCTCCTCAGTGTGGGTTTCATCAAGGTTATCGAGTATCCGACATGGTTAGCGAACATCGTGACAGTCAGAAAGGCAAACGGCAAGGTTCGAGTTTGTGTGGACTTCCGGGATTTGAACAAAGCTTCCCCGAAAGACGATTTTCCACTCCCTAACATCGACATGCTGGTCGACTCCACTGCTACCTACGAGGTTCGCTCATTCGTGGATGGGTTAGCTGGGTACAATCAGATTATCATGGCCGAGGAAGATCAACATAAGACAGCCTTCACAACACTGTGGGGTATCTTTTGCTACACAATCATGCCATTTGGGTTAAGAAACGCTGGGGCTTCTTACCAAAAAGCCGTGACAGACTTGTTCCACGATATGATTCACAAAGAAATCGAGGTCTATGTTGACGACATGATCATTCACTCCAAAGGGACCGATGGTAAACATTTAATCGATCTTCGTAAGTTCTTCGAAAGGCTTTGTCAACACAAGATGAGGCTCAACCCTGCAAAGTGCACGTTCGGGGTTATCCGAGGCAAAGTCCTTGGTTATATGGTCACTGAAAGGGGAATTGAAGTAGATCCCTCCAAAATCAAGGCAATCATTGACATGCCTCCTCCAAAGACGCAGAAAGAGATCAAAGGTTTCATGGGCAGACTGCAATACATCAGTCGGTTTGTGCACCAACTCACTTCCATATGCGAGCCACTGTTCAAGCTACTCAAGAAGAATGTGGCTCTAGAATGGACCGACGCGTGCCAAGAAGCCTTCGACCAAGTGAAGCATTACTTGACGTGCCCTCCTGTTCTAGTTCCGCCGCATAAGGAGAAGCCTCTTTTGCTCTATCTCACTGTCAATGATGAAGCCCTAGGGGCTATGTTAGCACAAGAGCAACGAGAGTCCACAAAGGAGAATGCCATTTATTTTGTCAGTCGCCGATTCCAAGGAGGCGAAAAGAACTACTCTGTCTTAGAGAAGTCATGTGCAGCATTGGTTTGGGTTACTCAAAAGCTCAAACACTATATGGAAGCTTTTCCGATCAAGCTAGTAGCAAAGGTGGACCCGCTCCGCTACATCTTCGAGAAGCCTTTCATGTCAACAAGAATAGCCAAATGGTATTTCATGCTCGCCGGCTATGATATCACTTACGTCACACTAAAATCCGTCAGGGGGAAAGTGTTCAGTGACCAGCTTGCCAAATTTCCGTGTGACGAAGTGAAGGGGGAAGACATACAATTCCCCGACGAGCATTTAATTTGTACTGCAACCGAGGAAATAAGTGGCAACTTTTTTTCGATGGCGCCGCCAATAAACACGGTTTTGGTATAGGAGTATTGCTTGTCGATCCAAAAGACATCTACACTCCCATTGCCATCCGTCTGGAATTCAAAGCTACCAACAACATTGCTGAGTACGAAGCATGAATAGCAGGGCTCGAAGCAGCTCTCGAAAGAAACGTCACAGAACTAGAAGTATTCGGCGACTCTTTGCTCCTTATCAATCAGCAATCGGGTAAATGGAGAATCCAAGACCCGACCCTCCAACAGTATGGTCAGCACCTTGAAAAATTGGTTGAACAATTCCAAGAGATCACTTTCGACTAACTGCCAAGGGATAAAAATCGCTTCGCCGATGCACTGGCCACCATAGCTTCAATAGTCGAAATGCCCAAAGGGAAAATGGTGAAGCCTTTCAAAATTGCCCGAAGAAACAGTCCGGCGTACTGCATGAGTATCGAGATCAACGAGGTTCAAACAAACTCTCCGCGGTATTCGGATATCATGAATTTCCTCAAAGATGGCACTTATCCCGAGAATAGCAATAAGAAGTCTCAAGCAGCTCTACAAAGGCTAGCCTCTCGGTACGTATTGACTGGAGACCGAGTCTACAAAAGGCACCACGACGGGATCAATCTCTTATGCGCCAATGAGGCCGAAGCTCAAGAGATAATGTGTGAAGTGCACGAAGGAGAGTGTGGACCCAAATGAATGGGTTTATGCTAGTCAAGAAGATACTCCGCATTGGTTACTATTGGAGCACTATGGAACGAGACTGCATCGAGAAAGTCAAAAGGTGTGCCAAGTGCCAATTCCATGCTAATCTGCAACATGCTCCACCCTCGCAACTTTACAACATGGTCACACCTTGGCCTTTCTCTTGTTGGGGGATAGACATCATCGGTAAAGTCCATCCTGCCGGAAGCAATGGGTAGTCATTCATCCTAGTGGCCGTCGACTACTTCACAAAGTGGGTCGAAGTACAAGCCTATCGGACCCTCAACGCCAAGAAAGTGGCCGAATTTGTAAAGATTAATATCATGTGCCGATATGGCGTGCCTCACGAAATCATTTCCGACAACGGCTATCACTTTGAGAAGGAAATGGATGCACTTTTGGTAGAATACAAGATCACCAAGCACAAGTCATCACCTTACCATCCCCAAGCAAATGGCGCGGTTGAAGCAGCAAATAAGACCATCGAGACCATCGTCAAGAAAATGGCCTCAACAGGAAGGGATTGGCCCGAGAAGCTACCATTAGCATTATGGGGCTACCGCACATCAATACGGTCAGCAACAGGAGAAACTCCTTATGCATTAGTCTATGTTTCTGAAGCCGTACTCCCAATCGAACTTGAAGCCCCATCTCGAGAATCAAGTCAACGAGGTCGACTGGATGGAAAGTCGATATGAACAGCTAGCCTTACTCGACGAGAAAAGGCTAAGAGCACTCGAACGCACAAGGGCGTATCAGCAAAGGATGGAAAGGGCTTTCAACAAAAAGGTGAAGCCTCGAAACATCAATGTGGGAGATTTGGTCTTAAGACAACATCCTCCTAATGCCATGAATCCCCTGGGGAAATGGGGACCCCGATGGATTGGTCCGTACGTGGTCAAAAAGATACTAAGCGGCGGTGCAGTCCGACTCGTAGATTTAGATGGTGACCAACTGCCAAAGGAGGTCAACCTCGACAAGCTCAAGAGGTTCTATGCTTAATAAACAAAGACCATAAAAAAAAAAAAAAAAAAAAAAAAAAATCGCTCGCTAGGTTTAAAACCCGCAAGGGCGACCTAGGAAAAAATTAGAGCACGTGCAAAAAAAAGAAGCCCGCTAGATTGAAAACCCGAAAGGGCGGTCTAGGCAAAAAACAGGGTGCACAAAAAAAAAATTAAAAAAATGGTCTTTGTTTGTTTGAACTACGGAGACCTGAGCCTCCCAACTGGAGGAACGTAGGCAACCTTCGGGTGCGGTCTAAAACATATCAAAAATACCCAATGCACTTCAAATAACAAGATGCAATTTTTATTCATTCAGTGAATTATTCAAGCCATTACAACGGATTTATTGAGCAACAAAAGACATCAAAACATTAAATCCTAAAACAAAGTGGTCTAATTTAATTGCAATCTCTTGGGGTACAAAGAAAAATCTAATCTTTCTTAGGTTTGGGAACCCATTGCTTCTTGTTATGCCCTTTAGTCTTCTTGGATGGGGACGGAACATTCTTGGGACCGCCAAGACGGGAGAAAACGCTAGGACGGGACGGAGTTTCATCAACGGCTTTCCCCTTGCCCTTATCAAGCGGAGCCTTAGCGGGGACAACCATGGGACGCTTCCACACATGGGAGGAATTTCCCTTACCTTTCTTCTTCTCGGGAAAATGACGGGGTCTATAGTCCCGCACATAAACCACCGGTCACACGGGGTCAACAACATCGTCATTGGGCCTTCCCAAACGATCAAAAACGCTCGGACGCTTCTCCACCATCGAGACGGACCCCACAGCTGGAACGGCGTTCACCATTGGAACGGACCTCTCACCCTCGGGGACGGAAACCTTGACTTCAAAAGAGAAAGTGATTGGGGCCATTATGACAAGAATTTTGTGGTTTAGGAGGAGAAAGTGTTTGCAGAAGAATGCTGTGTGACCATTCTGGTCGAAAATGGTTCAAAATTATAGCTGTCGGAACATTCTGATCAGAAAAAGAAAGGGCTTGTAATTCAGCAGGCCAAAAGCGCGCGCCTCCGACCAAGGCTTCACAACGCGCGCGCCTCCACAAGCAAGGCCCAACGCGCGCGCCTTTGACAGCAGTTCAGACAGAAATAACCCTTGTCAGTTCAGAACAGAACCCAAGCACTTCAACATATCCAACCTGCAGCAAAATCAAATCCCAGCAGTGAAAAGGAGTCCAAGCATCAACAACAAGCATTCTTTGGGCACACATTTGTTTGTAAAGGTCGACATCTAAGATCGAGTCGCTAATAAAACATAAAATGAGTAGTAAGATAACTATGATTGTAAATACATGTTAAATGTTATTACAGGCAAAAGTAAAGGTGTTTCAATCCCTCATCCTCTCAGCCACAACAACTCGGGCACATCATCACCTGCACTGTACTCACCCCCTGCTGCCGCTCTTGGTCTCCTCATCATCATCGTCATCATCATCATCATCATCATCATCATCATCATCATCATCCTCAGACTCAGACTCCTCAACCCTGATCTCATGCCGGCTCCTCTTCTGCACCCGCCGAGACGAACTCGCACCACCTCTGCTCTGGCTGGCTCCACTCCTACTATGGCTACCTCCGCGGCTCAGACTCCTGCTCAGTGACTGCCTCGCCGAAGACAGCCTCATCAATGTCCAGTACAGTATCCCTGCAGCCTCGTCCCATGCCTTGAGCACCTGGGGCAGCTCCTCTCGCAGCACCAGAGACAGCACCAGCAACATCTCTAGTCATGGCAGCAATATCCCTGCACAACTCTAGCACCCTCTCCTCCAGCTGACGGAGCCTCCTCCTCATCCCTTTGTTCTATCTGCCCAAGTGCCTATAAGCAGCTACAGGTACCTGTTGCAACAGAGAACAGAAAAAGGAAGTTGCATCAATACAAAGGACAGAAAAACAAGACTGGAACTGAGAAATGCAAAGATGGTTAGAAAAACATACCACAGCAGCCTGAGCAGGAGGATCTCTCTCCGGTGACATATCCTTGGGAACAATCTCCCTCTGCTCGTCAAAGACCCCAAAGTTTAAATAAGTGTAGTAGGGAGGAGGCAAAGGAGGATCAAAGCAATACCCAGCACCGGTAGTATAAAACCGAGTAGAGGTCGTAGGAGCAGCCTGTGATCTCCTCGGATCAGCAAACATGAAGCCTTGCATCAAGTTGTTCTCCCTGAAGAGGCCATAATCCTGATCCAAGTAAATGTGAGGGACAGCATCAATCCCTGCCATGTATGCCGCGCGATCAGCCTCTGAAAGTGACCTCCAATTACGAGGGCAGAAAGGAGGAACGTCTGGAACTGCAGGACGAGGGGGGGTGTAAAAGTCTGTCACCTGGGTACCATGCTGCCAGAACACTCTGTCTCCCAAATACAGAGCCATGCACTCACCCGAACTCATCAAAAGCCGAGAACGGGTAGGAATAAGAGTATGCTCAAACCAGTGCTGAACTGATCTCCACGGATACAAAGAGAAGGCAACAGACTCAAGCCTCAAGGTGTCCAAGTGCCGTCGGGCCGAAGTAAGACTAATGGGGTTCGTACCAGTCTTCACATTCCTCTCCTTGTACGCCCACCGTGCGCAGTCCGGATACTGGGGCTGGCCTTCCTTATCTATCTTGAAATCCCTCAGATTCAGGATAGCAAAGGCCCAGAGCTGTAGACAAGAGGCAGAAGCAAGGTTAATGACAGTCAACGAAAAAGGCAGTTATGACCAAGGCAAGGAGAATATAAAAGGGACAGTAAGTGGTATACCTCCCACAGCAAGCTGAAGCCCGTAACCGAGCTAGTGGTCGAGCGGATGGTCAAATCCATGCCGTGATAACAAGCAGCTAAGCCCGCTGCGCCCCAGTTATACTGGCCGATCTGGTACAGATCCACTAACAAGTCGAGCAGAGCCAAAGAGGCCGAAGATCCCCCGTTGGCAAACAGAGTGTGGGATAACAGGTACCAAATAAAGCAACGGGCCACGGCATCGACCCGATCAGTAGTAACACCTCGAGCCTCAGCCATTAAGATGCCGAAATAGGCCCGGATTCGCCCCCATGTCACTCAAGAATTCTTGACCTCGAACCGGCAGTCAACCAAAGCCAGTAACTCGTCCGGAGTCCGAACAGCCCCTCTCAAACCAAAAGGGACAGGCATCCCTATGAACGGCAAGCCCGTCAAAGCTGTGAAATCGGTAGGCATCATAGTCACCTCGCCCATGGGTAAATGGAAGGTATGGGTGGTGTCCCACCATCTTTCCCTCAATGCCTGGACCACATCGGGGTCATTCTTCAAAGCTGGGAGGCTGGTGACAAAAAGACCAAAATGAGTCCCTGTAACTCGGGCCCGAACATTCTCAGGCAACCTCTTCCATATAGAGATGGGCCCATGAGCCCCACCACGAATCTCTGTCAGACAGGTCCACTCCGGAAAGGAAAAAAGGAACAACGAAAATTTCATCAGCATGACTGCTAGAAAACGGATGAATTCGACACAGAGATTTCAATGGCAGGACAATGTACAAGCAAGTGTGTGCACATGAAAATGAGCGCCCGAACATGTTTCTTACAACAAATCAGCAGAAACAAACAACATGCAAGGAATGATCAATAAAGCTGCTGCAACAATATTTCGGGTAAAAAAAGAAATGGAACTTCATGAAATCCGAAATCGACAAGAAAGGTGAGTCATTCTTACCAAACCCGAAGCCACAAAATGAGAAATGTGGGTATGAGGTCGGAAGGTAAGCAAGCTCGGGTCCATAGCTTCAACCCCAATTTCGGGCTCCTCGCCCTGTGGCATCTCGAACGGAGGTGATTGTTGACGATCCGACATCGTTTCTATGACGGAATTGATCCTAGAGCAGCAAGAAAGTGTTTTGGGGTGATTTCTCCACGAAAATTTGGTTTGGAGTTTGGGGGGTTCTTTAAAATTTTGAAAACTCGCCGAAAACAGTGAACCGTCTGTTTAAATATGCTGAACTCATGCGCCAGGCGCGCGCCCCCCGACATACTCATCCGAGGCGCGCGCATCCCACAACGATGTCCAGACGCGCGCTCTTCCCATCATCAGGCAGGTTCAGAAGCAGTCTCCCATGCAAGAATCCATGCACAGCATCAATGTTTCCCCACGGATTCCGAACTCCCTAAGTTCTGTCACGGGTGCCGTACCCCCCTCAAGAGTCAATCTCAACATTTCATCCCCAGCAGGAACATTCTTCTGGTCGCGGTCAACTGTGCCCGCACCCCACAAGTCAAAAAGTCAAGTATGACTCCAAGTGGCACGCGACTTCGAAGCAATATTTCATCAACGAATTTCACTAACGGATTCGCCTTCAAAGGTTCACTAACGGCCTCTTCAAAGGTTCACTAACAGCCTCTCCAAAGGTTCACCAACGGCCTCCTCAAAGGTTCACTAACGGCCTCTTCAAAGGTTCACCAACGGCCTCTACAAAGGTTCACTAACGGCCTCCTCAAAGGTTCACTAACGGCCTCTTCAAAGGTTCACCAACGGCCTCTACAAAGGTTCACTAACGGCCTCATTCAAGGGTTCACTAACGGCCTCATCAATGGATTTCACTAACGGATTCGTCCTCAAAGGTTCACTAACGGCCTCTCCAAAGGTTCACCAACGGCCTCCTCAAAGATTCACTAACGGCCTCTTCAAAGGTTCACCAACGGCCTCTACAAAGGTTCACTAACGGCCTCATTCAAGGGTTCACTAACGGCCTCATCAATGGATTTCACTAACGGATTCATCCTCAAAGGTTCACTAACGGCCTCTCCAAAGGTTCACCAACAGCCTCTACAAAGGTTCACTAACGGCCTCCTCAAAGGTTCACTAACGATCTCTTCAAAGGTTCACTAACGGCCTCTCCAAAGGTTTACTAACGGCCTCATTCAAAGGTTCACTAACGGCCTCATTCAACATATACAGCCTGCAGGTTCACCTAACGGATCAAGCCACCCCCTCTATCAACAAAAGCCGCTCACACAGGGAGCACACCACTATCTCTCGCAATTTCAAATTCCTGCTTTCATCGGGTCTTTGCTTTTTCTTGGTGATGTCCTCGGCGGGTGTTTTTAACTTTCGTCGACGCGTTTTGCTTTGCAATCCACGTCGCCGAGGGGCTCTGTAGACACCCCGCCTTGGACCGCTCACCCCGATTGCACATTTGATCTTGTGTTTTTCCCCATTTTAAGTGTTTCTCGTTACTTTATGTCACTTCCGTTAAGTTCCTGACTGACTTCGTTAAGTCCAGGGACTCAACTGAATAACAGGGCTGACTTTCTAGTCCATTCTGTCAAAATCGCCTTCTCTGAGTCGCGCGCTTCCGACAGGAGTATCCAGACGCGCCCCCCAAAGCAGGAAGCGCGCGCCTCTGGGCGTCGGTTACAGATTTCTGGCCAGGATTCTCTCCCTTGCTCAATTTACATGATTTTGCCCGGGAAAGATTTCTTGGTGACTGAGTTTTGGCACCAAAAACATCTCTCTTTCACCTATAAAAACCCCCCTTTACCTCCATTTTCAAGGAATTTTGACCTTGGGCTCTCAATCTTACATTCTCAAGAAGACACTAAAATTTCACACTTACAAAGCATTTCCAAAGGATTTCTCCAAAGAATTCATCAAGAGGTGTTTGAAGTCCCTTGAAGTCTAGGTAAAGTTATTTCTTTCCTCTTCTTAACTTCATCTCTTTTCTCTTTCTTTTTGTTTTATCAAAGTGCAATCACCCAAATCATTTTGGGACATGACTCTAATGATCACCTCATCTCATTGAGGTCGGTTAAAGAGTTATCTCCTACATTCCAAACTCTATTTTAAAACCCCTTTTTATGATTTAAAGAAGAAGAAGAAGAACGTTTATTATTCATGTAGATTTTGATCAAGCAAGACCAACTTTAGTTGGGCGAGATGGGTGTTTCGGTACTTCCCATCTCGTAATCTAACCCTGAACCTCAAAACAAAGAATCTCTGTTTTCGTAATCAAACTTAGGCTATTATCAATAGGTTTTTATTATGTTCCTCAAAACATAGGTGGCGACTCTTAAAACAAGTTAGACATCCTAGGGTAACTCACGCGCTCTAGCCAAGCCGTGGGCTCCCCCGGGGTACCTACACATGGGAACTTTCACCTGGGCCTGACTGGATATGAGAGGCGCACGCGTTTGGCAGTTGATGTGAGACGCGCCCGCATTCCAGGTGGGTAGCGGGAGACGCGCGCATTGCACATAAGTTCAGCATATATATTCAGAAACTGTTCATTCTGTTCGAGCCAAGTTAAAAAATTACCCAGACTCTCGGCATTCTGAGTCAAATTTTCGCGAGGAAGTCATCCCCAAGTGTTTCTTTTGTTCGCTTGAGACCAATCTAGCGTGAGATTATGTCGAGTTCTCATCAAACTCCCCCTTTTGAGATGCCCATGGGCGAAGAAGCTGAGGTCGGGGTTGAGGCTATGGACCCAAGATAACTTACTTATGAGTCCCATACTCATATTTCCCACTTTGTTTCTGCGGGATTGGTAAGAATTTCGCCTTTCCTTTGACAATTTTGCATTCTAGGGTCGTACCATTTTGTCCGTGATACTGCTGCAGTAACCCTTCTTATCATGCTTGCATGTTTTTGTCATTGTTGATTTGTTGTGAAGAGGATGTTTGGACACCCATTTGCATGTTCACACACTTGTTTGCACGTCATGCCATTGCCATGTTGAATTTCTTCATGTTGGGTTTGGCCATTTTCTAGCCGTTATGCTGACAAATTTTTCTTTATCTCTTGTTTCCTTTCAGAGGTGGAACCATCTGACCGAAATCTGAGGTGGAGCTCAAGCACCCGTTTCTGTATGGAGGAAACTGCCAAAGAATGTACAGACTCAGGTGGCCGCTACATTTTTTGGCCCTTTTATCATTAGTTTTCCTTCATTGAACAACAACCCAGATGTCATTCAGACCTTGAGGGAGCGATGGTGGGACACTACTCATACTTTCCACTTGACGATGGGAGAGGTGACTATGACCCCGACTGATTTTACAGCTCTGACCAGTTTGCCTTTTTCTGGAGTTGCCGTCCCTTATGGTGTTAGCGGGACTGCTAGGACGCCTGCTGAGCTGTTGGCTTTGGTCGACTGTGAGCTTGTGGTGAAGAACTCCTGAGTTACTTGGGGGATGTTTCGGACTTACTTTAGAGTCCATGAGGCTGAGTCTCGGGGAGTTACCGCTGACAGGGTCGAGGCGGTGGCTCGGTGTTTCATTTCGTTTGCTTTATCCCACACCCTATTTGCGAATGGGGGAAGTTCTGCCTCTTTATCCTTATTGGACCTTCTGATTGATCTGGATCAGGCTGCTCAATATAACTGGGGTGCAGCGGGTCTGGCTGCGTGCTATCGGGGTATAGACTTGACCAGCCATTCGACTCAGAGCTCGGTTACCGGGTTCTCCCTTGCTTGGGAGGTATACTCATCACTCTGCCTTTTTCAGATTTTTGTCTTTTCTGCACTTTCAACTGTGTTTAATTTCTGCCTTTGTTTCTGTTTACAGCTGTGGGCTTTCGCTATTCTGGGGATGAGAGATTTCCGGATTGAGTGGGAGGGACAGCCCCTGTATCCTGACTGTGCGCGGTGGTCTTACAAGGCCAGAAATTTGAAGACCATCACCGCCCCTATTAGCTTGGTTTCAGCCATGCAATATCTGGATGGTTTAAGGCCCGAGTCCGTATCTCAGTCACTGTTTCCCTAGAGACCGATATATGGTGGCATAGAGCATACTCTGCTACCCACTCGCTCTAGGTTGCTGATGAGCTCGGTGGAGTGTATGGCTATGTACTTGGGAGAGAGGGTATACTGGCAGCATGGGATCCAGATGGTGGATTACCATAACCCGCCTAGGCCGGCGGTTCTAGAGTTCCCTCCTTTCTGCCCTCGTAACAGGGGGGCACTGTCTGAGGATTATATGGCCATGTATATGGTAGGGGTTGTTGCTACCCCTTTCATCTTTCTTTACCAGGATTATGGCCTTTTCTGGGCGAACCATCTGATGCCGGGCTCCATGTATGCTGATCCTTGGGGAACACAGCCTGCCCCTTCAACTTCTGCGCAGTTCTACCCCACTGGGGCGGGTTATTGCTTTGATCCTCCTCTACCTCCTTTGTATTACACCTACTCTAACTTTGGGGTTGTTGATGAGCAGAGGGAGATTGTCCCTAAAGATATGTCACCGGAGAGAGAGCCTCCTGCCCAGACCGCTGTGGTATGACTTTTACTTTTCTTGCACATTTCTGATTATGTCCCGCTTTCTGTCCCAGTCTGTTTTATCCCAGTATACTGATGTAGTTTCCTGTTTCTATTATGACAGGTACCCGTGGCTGCTTATAAGTACATAGGCCGCTAGAACAAGGGGATGAGGAGCAGGCTGCGCCGTATGGAGAAGAGAGTCCTGGAGCTCTGTAGAGACATGGAAAACCTGACCAGGGCGGCTGCGGGGACCGTTTCTGGAGCTGCTAGAGGTATGGCTCAGGGTGCCCGTGGCATGGGATGAGGTTGCAGAGATGCAACCCAGGATGTCGACGATGCTGTCACTGATGCTATCACCTCGGTGAGGCGGTCACTGAGTCAGAGCCTTAGTCGTGGCGGTGCTAGTTCCTCGGTTTCGGTGCCAAAGAGATGCCGTCATGAGATCACGGTTGAGGAGTCTGAAAAAGATTCTAATGATGATGAGGAGACAGAGAGCAGTGATAGGGATGAGCACAGTGCCACTGGTGATGATTCAAAGTAGACTGGGGAGGATGAGTGCCTGAACAATTTATTATTTAAACATGTAATAACATTTAGCATGTATTTACAATCTTGGATATTTTATCTACATTATTTATGCTTTATTTAGACTCGATCTTAAATGTCAACACTTTATAAGCAAATGTGTGCCCAAAGTGTTCCTCTTGTTGTTGTTGAATGTTGTTTTGCTGCTGTGAATTCTGAACTGTCTGCAGGTTGAAGGCATTGAAACGCCTGGGTTGTTGCTGAACTGACAAGTCCTGTTCTGTTCTATCGTCTGTCAAATGCGCGCGCGCCTGGACTTGGGAATGGGAGGCGCGCACGTTTCAGGTCAAAAGGGGGAGGCTCCCCCCGTCTGGGCTGCTGATTTTCAGCCCCTTTCTTTTCTGAACTGGATTCTCCAACATCTATAAATTTGAACCTATTTCAACCAGTTTGGTCACACAGCAATATTCTTCACTACTTCTCATCACTTTAAGCCCTAAATTCTTGTCAATAATGGCTCCCATGACCTTCTCTTTTGAGGTAAAAGTGTCTGTCCCGGAGGGTGAACAAGTGAAGTACGTCCCTGTTGTGAAGGCACAACCGAGTGTCTTTGATCGTTTGGGAAGCCCAATGAGGTTGTTTTGGCACCTTCAAAGTCAATGGCTCATGTTGAAGCCCCTAGGCCACGTTATATCCCTAAAAAGAAGAAGGGGAAAGGTAAGGGTAACTCTCCTTATGTGTGGAAACGCCCATAGAAGGCTTCGATCAACGCTTCTCTTGACAAAGGCAAGGGCAAGGTTGTTGATGAAGCTCCATCCTGTTCTAGCGTCTTCTCTCGTCTTGGAGGTTCCGATAGTGCTCCGCCCCCGCCTAAGAAGGTCAAAGGTCATAGAAAGAAGCAATGGGTTCCCAAACCGAAGAAAGATTAGAAATTTCTTTTGTACCCCAAGATTGCAATTAATAGGCCACTTGTTAGGATTTTATGTTTTATTGTCTTTTGTTGCTCAACATATCCGTTGTAATGGCAAGAATGATTTGAGAGATGAATAAAATTGCATTTTAATATGACATGATTGGGTAAAATTTATTGTTTTAGACCGCACCCAAAGGTTGCCTACGTTCCTCTCGTAGAGAGGCTCAGGTCTCCATAGTTCAAACAAATGAAGAACACTTTTTTTTGTGTGCACCCTGTTTTTTGCCTAGACCGCCCTTTCGGGTTTTCAATCTAGCAGGCTTCTTTTTTGCACTTGCTCTAATTTTTGCCTAGGCCGCCCTTGCGGGTTTTCAACCCAGCGAGCATTTTTTTTAATGGTCTTTATTTTTAAGCGTAGAATTTCTTGAGCTTGTCGAGGTTGACCTCCTTTGGCAATTGATCACCATCCAAGTCTACGAGTCGGACTGCACCGCCGCTTAATATCTTCATGACCACATAAGGCCCGATCCATCGAGGTCCCCACTTCACAAGGGGATTCATGGCATTGGGAGGATGTTGTCTTAGGACTAAATCTCCCGCTTTGATATTTTAAGGCTTCACCTTTTTGTTGAAAGCCTTTGCCATTCTTTGTTGATAAGCCCTTGTGCGTTCAAACGCTCTTAACTTCTTATTGTCGAGTAGGGCTAATTGTGTGTATGGGCTTTGCATCCAATCAACTGTTGGTAGTGGTGCCCTAGGCACGTTTTATAAACGTTGTAATTGTTATCACTTATTTCATATCAATAAAGAGATGTTTTGATTATTATTGTTGTTCATGTTTACTTATAATAATCCCCGTCCCTAGTACTTATTAAGCACTAGTATAAAGGCTAAATGATCATGGGATGATCATGTTAGATTTATGGGTACTTGTTTGGAACAAGGTACTGGACATGACCCGCTGTATGAGATTTATGTCATGGTCTATGTCGATCACATATCTCATAATAGTTATGTCATTTGAATCCTTAGACATGAAGTTATTATAGTCTTCCACTTGATGAACATTATGTTTGACATATTCAAACGCTACCTTAACACGGTAGTTATAAAGTGTATGATTGGCATAATCGGATTCACGTGGGGAAGAATAATAAGCTAAATGGATTTGTCCCTCCACGGAGAGATGTCATGCTTGGGCCCCTTGAAGGAATGATGTTGATGAAATGTTCGGCCGGACTCAAATGGATTGATTGGATCAATAGCATTTGAATTATCAACATATTCGGAATCGAGAAAGTATTGAACAAAGCAAGTTGACAGTTTGACCATGACTTGTGTTCAATGACATCGTGGACAAAGGGATTGTGACATATTCTAAAGGAATGCGAAATTGTATCTAGTTACACTATTTGGATAGATATGATGGTTTGCTAGAACCTAATCATATCTTATGGGTTCATGTTTGAGCCCATTGCCAACTTAGTGTAATCCAAGAGGGTCACACACAAATAGAACGAATCATAAAGGACTAAATTGGAATTATGGAAAAATGTCAGCTTTTGGCTCTGGCACGGTCGTGCGCCTTAAAATGGCACGGCCGTGCCATAAATCCAAACCAAGGCAAATTTGTCGACATATTTGGCACGACCGTGCCAAAATTGGTCGACTGGGGAAATCACGCGGACCTGATGGCACGACCGTGCCAGATTATAGGGCACGACCGTGCCAGTCAAGTCGGCCAGAATTCCTTGTTGCCTAATTTGGTGACGGGATTTAGGATTCCTAAGTCCTTAAGGGTTAAGGATTGGGACCTATTTAAAGATCCTTTCAGCAGCCATTAGCATGATGATTGTGAGTGCCTCCATAACGTTTTGAGATGTTAATTTTCTTGTTCTAAGATCCCAAAAGTGAAGAACAAGAATATTCATAATTCCATATAGTTCTTGCAATTGTGAAAGTGTGTTTCACAATTTGGTCTAGCAACCAAGATCAAGAAGTTGCTTGATATTCGTTCGTGGTGTGGATACCGCTAGAGGGTGAAGCTCATCATCTTCAAGGTTCGCGTTCTTGATCAAGTTTCAAAATCTCCACCAAGTTCAAAAGCTAGAAATCAAAATCATCAAGGGTTAGTTTTTCTGATATTCATCTTATATGTATTTGACTTAATCACATGAATGGATCTATGGCTTTGGGTTTCATTAAAAATTTAAATGCTTTATTCCGCTGCGCATGTTTCTACGAAACCCAACAGTGGTATCAGAGCCCCGTTCATGTTGATTATTTCAATACTAAGATCATGTTGTGTGTATATAAATTGTTTATGTGCCTAGCATGATATGAATATTGGATTACATGATGTTTATGTGTTATATGATTTTATGTGGTTTATTGTTTTAGAAACTTTAATCGCACTATTCAATCGCAATAAAAATTATGGTGGATTTAAAATTGTTTGGACTATCAATTTTTTATTGGATCAAAGTTTTGATATTCTAGAGATTCAAGAATAAATTGTTTATTCAAGGTTTTGTTGATCATGGTGATTGGATCACCAAGAACACCAAATCCTTATTGAATCGGGAAAACCAATTTTGAGACAAATTTTGGAACTTTAAGATGTTGATTTTCGGAAGGGTCCGACCGGACCCATACCTTGACCCGGCCGGACCTAGGGTTTGGCGCGGGGTAGGGCTTGGTCTTGGGTGTGTATCTTGGGTTTAAATTTCCTATTTGTTTTAGTCTTGTGAGTCTAAGATTGGTTCAAGGTTTGGATGGCTAATCTACGTTCATCGAGATTGTGTTTCCCAAACTTGATCGCAATCGAAGTTTCAAAGATAAAACGAAGTTAGAATTATGAAGAGTTCATAATTGCTAAAATTAAGAAACAAAGTTCTTGATTCAAAGATTGGAGATCCATGTGGAATTGTGAATGCAATTGGCCTACGTTTATCGAGACCATCTATTGCTTAGTTTCGGCCACATGGACTATTTTCTTGGTTTCTTGAATTAGTGCGGAATTGTGGATGCCATATGGCTTAGTTTCGGCCGCACTTCTTGTTGTCTTGATTTGGAGATGATAACCAAAGTTCAAATAGTCTCATCCTCATAATTATAGAGAAACTAATGACACATAAATATTATGCTTAAATTAATGGAGATTAATTTAGTGGCTAAACTTGATGTGTAACATGTTTATATTATGTGCTCATAAATGTGTTATATGTTATATGTGATGAACCTTCAAAGAAAGTTTTAAGTCTTTTATTGCCATGCCATGATTAAAACACTTGTTAGTACATGAGTGATTTTAATGTAAATTCGCCCTAGCGAGGTGCATTAAATTTATTTTTGTATGAGCAAGATAGATAATGTGGGCACGCCCTAGCGGGACACATTAACTATACGTTTAAAATGGTTAGACTTAATTGGGCGTCAAAACAGTTTTGGGCCTAGGCAAAGATGAGGTTTAACATGCTTTTTGAAATTTGATTTCTTAAAGAATCTCATAAAAGGAACTAAGAGTCATATGAGATATGATTGACAAGAGTTGTCTACCTAATTAATTTAATTTTGTGTAATCCGCCTTAGCGGACTTGAAATTAAATTAAAGTTGGATCTTAACCCATTTAAATTATATTATACATTGGATATATAAGAAGGTTATGTAATTTAGTGGGAGTATTTTTTGGAAAAATACATTGTTTATTTCTTTAATGAAAAATTGGTACTTATTAAATTTTGCATATTTGTAGATA
This sequence comes from Campanula takesimana, assembly GCA_026119855.1. NCBI lineage: Eukaryota > Viridiplantae > Streptophyta > Magnoliopsida > Asterales > Campanulaceae > Campanula > Campanula takesimana. Next base: position 896,114 of record JAOWBW010000126.1, read on the forward strand.
ATGACTAATAACACTCAATCAATGTCATTGCGATCGATCCTTGAGAAGGATAAGCTCGAAGAGAATGGTACTAACTTTATGGATTGGATCCGTAGCATAAGAATCGTTCTTAGGCAAGAAGATAAGTTGTACATTTTCGATGGGCCTCTCCCCGCTGAACCACCGCCTACTGCCCCTAGGGCAGAAAGAGACAATTACAAGAAACATCGTAATGATTCTAGAGATGTAAGTTGTCTCATGCTTGCTGCTATGTGCTCAAAACTCCAACAAAGTTTGGAACATTTGGAAGCCTATGAGTTAGGCGTGGAGTTGAGAACCATGTTTCAAGAGCAAGCTAGGCAAGAGAGGTACAAGACCATTGTTGCATTCACTACTTGTAAGATGAATGAAGGACAACAAGTGAGTCCTCACTTTCTTAAAATGAAAGGTTATGTAGAGCACCTTGAGAAACTTGGCTATCCAATCCCATTGGAGTTAGCCACGGATCTCATTCTTAATTCCTTGCCTAAAAGTTATTATCAGTTTGTGATGAATTATAACATGCATGGAATGGATAAGAATCTCTCTGAGTTGCATGGGATGCTTAAAACTGCAGAGATGAAAATTGTGGAGAAAGGTTCTCCCGTGCTATTGGTTCATGATGGGAAGAAGGCTAGTGCCAAAGGAAAGGGTAAGAAAGTTGTCAAACCCAAAATATGCAAGGCAAAGGTTGCTAAGGCTTCTGAGGCAAAACCCGATTCACAAAAGGATGCAATCTGTTTCCATTGTCAAAAATTGGTCATTGGAAACGTAATTGCAAGGCTTTCTTGGAAGAGCAAAAGAAGAAGAAGGGCAGCAAGGCTGCGTCGACTTCAGGTATCTATATGATAGATATTCTCCTTTCTACCACTGATTCTTGGGTATTGGATACCGGATGTGGTTCTCACATTTGTCTAAATGTGCAGGGACTAAAGAATAGGAGACTGCTTAAAGAAGGTGAAGTAGATCTACGCGTGGGGAATGGAGCAAGAGTTGCTGCATTAGCCGTAGGGACTTATGAAGTCACTTTACCTTCCGGATTAATTCTTGTTTTGAACAATTGTTATTATATTCCGGATTTAAGCAGAAATATTATTTCAATTTCTTGTTTGGATAATGAAGGTTTTAAGTTTCTTATTGAGAATAAGAAATTTTCTATTTATTTAAATGATGTGCTTTATGGTATTGCTAATTCATTTAATGGCCTTTATATCTTGGATGTCAAGAATGAAAATAATGTCTATCATGTAAATAAGAAATCTAAACCTAATAATGTAAATCATACTTATTTGTGGCATTGCCGTCTTGGTCATATTAATGAGAAGCGTATCTCAAAACTCCATGGGGACGGACTTTTGGGTTCATGTGACCTCGAGTCATATGATACTTGTGAGTCGTGTCTTCTTGGAAAAATGACTAAGACACCTTTTACCAAGCTAGGTGAAAGGGCAAGTGACTTATTGGGGTTGATACATTCCGATGTATGCGGACCATTAAGTAGCAATGCTAGGGGAGGATTTCAATACTTCATAACCTTCACGGATGATTATAGTATATTTGGGTATGTTTACCTAATGAAACATAAGAGTGAAGCATTTGAGATATTTAGAATATTTCAAAATGAAGTAGAAAAACAACTTGGCAAAAGTATTAAGGCACTTCGATCAGATCGTGGTGGAGAATACTTAAGCCAAGAATTTGATGATCATCTATAGAATTGTGGAATAGTTTCACAATTGACTCCACCCGGAACACCACAATGGAATGGTGTGTCTGAGAGGAGGAATCGGACTTTGTTAGACATGGTTCGATCAATGATGAGTCAAGTTGATCTTCCAATATCCTTTTGGGGTTATGCTCTAGAAACCGCTGCCTTCACTATAAATCAAGTTCCAACTAAATCGGTTCCAAAGACTCCATATGAGATGTGGAGTGGAAAGAAACCTAGTTTGTCTTTCATAAGGATTTGGGGTTGCGAAGTTTATGTCAAGAGGCTTATCTCTGACAAAGTAGCACACAAATCTGATAAATGTATTTTCATGGGATATCCTAAGGAAACTAAAGGATATTACTTTTACAACCGAGAGGACAACAAAGTGTTTGTTGCCCGAACTGGTGTCTTTCTATAGGAACAGTTTCTCTCCAAAGAAATCAGTGGGAGTAAAATAAATCTTGAAGAAATTCGAGACCCAGAAAATAACATTGAACCAATAGTGGAACGGGAACAAGAACCATAAGGAGTTGTGGAACCTGTTCAAGATACACAAGTAACTCGCAGATCTAGTAGGGTACGATCCGAACCCGAGAGATATGGATTTCTCGTAACGGATAGTAATGAGGTGGAAATCATTGAGAATGATGAACCTAGAACCTACCAAGAGGCGATGTCTTCTCTTGATTCGGACAAGTGGCTTGGAGCCATGGAATCCGAATTGCAATCCATGCAAGATAATCAAGTTTAGAATTTGATTGATGCCCCCGAAGGTGTAAAAACCATAGGATGCAAATGGGTCTTCAAGAAGAAGACTGACATGGATGAGAAGGTGCATACTTACAAAGCTAGACTTGTAGCAAAAGGTTATAGGAAAGTTCATGGTATTGACTATGATGAAACCTTTTCACCTGTAGCAATGATCAAGTCTATAAGAATTCTGCTTGCCATTGCCGCATATCATGACTATGAAATATGGCAAATGGATGTCAAAACCGCTTTCCTAAATGGAAAACTAAAAGAGGATGTGTATATGACATAACCAGAAGGTTTTGAGCAAAATTCTAAGGTATGCAAATTGCAGAGATCCATCTATGGATTGAAGCAAGCTTCTAGGAGTTGGAATCTCCGTTTTGATGTATCGGTCAAAGAATTTGGTTTCATCAAGAACGAAGATGAACCTTGTGTATACAAGAAGATTAGTTGGAGCATAGTGCTATTCCTTATCTTATATGTGGATGACATATTGCTCATTGGAAACGACATTCCTACACTTCAGTCTGTAAAGACTTGGTTAGGAAAGTGCTTCGTAATGAAAGATATGGGTGAAGCCGCATATGTGCTTGGCATTAAGATCTATAGAGATAGATCAAGAAGGCTACTTGGTTTAAGCCAAAGTACATACATCGACAAAGTCATTAGAAGATTCCGTATGGAAAATTCTAAGAGAGGTACCTTGCCCGTGTTACATGGAATTTCTCTAAGCAAGACTCAATGTCCTAAGACAAACGATGAGCGTGAGAAAATGAACGATGTTCCATATGCCTCGGCAATTGGGTCCATCATGTATGCTATGATTTGTACTAGGCCGGATGTATCTTATGCTTTGAGCATGACAAGTAGATACCAATCCAACCCTGGCGAAAATCACTGGATAGCTGTAAAAGCGATTCTTAAGTACTTGAGAAGAACTAAATATTCATTTTTGGTCTATGGAGGAATGGAAGATGATCTCGTTGTAAATGCTTACACGGATGCAAGCTTCCAAACCGATAAAGATGATAGCCGATCGCAATCGGGTTTTGTGTTTATGTTAAATGGTGGAGCTGTAAGCTGGAAGAGTTCCAAGCAAAGTACAACCGCTGATTCTACAACAGAAGCTGAGTATATTACTGCATCGGATGCTGCAAAGGAAGCTGTTTGGATTAAGAAGTTCATAACTGAACTTGAAGTGGTTCCTAGCATTGCTAATCCAATAGACCTTTATTGCGATAATAATGGTGCTATTGCTCAAGCAAAGGAACCAAGAGCATATCAGAAATCCAAACACATACTTAGGCGTTTTCATATAATTCGAGAGATCGTTGATAGGGGAGACGTAAATATATGCAGAGTACCTACAGATGACAATGTTGCGAACCCGCTAACAAAGGGACTTCCACAAGCTAAACATGATGGTCATGTTAGGTCCATGGGTATTAGATACATGGGAGATTGGGCCTAGGGCAAGTGGGAGATTGTTGGTAGTGGTGCCCTAGGCACGTTTGATAAACGTTGTAATTGTTATCATTTATTTCATATCAATAAAGAGATGTTTTGATTATTATTGTTGTTCATGTTTACTTATAATAATCCCCATCCCTAGTACTTGTTAAGCACTAGTATAAAGGCTAAATGATCATGGGATGATCATGTTAGATTTATGGGTACTTGTTTGGAACAAGGTACTGGACATGACCCGCTGTATGTGATTTATGTCATGGTCTATGTCGATCATATATCTCATAATAGTTATGTCATTTGAATCCTTAGACATGAAGTTATTATAGTCTTCCACTTGATGAACATTATGTTTGACATATTCAAACACTACCTTAACACGGTAGTTATAAAGTGTATGATTGGCATAATCGGATTCACGTGGGGAAGAATAATAAGCTAAATGGATTTGTCCCTCCACGGAGAGATGTCATGCTTGGGCCCCTCGAAGGAATGATGTTGATGAAATATTCGGCCGGACTCAAATGGATTGATTGGATCAATAGCATTTGAATTATCAACATATTCGGAATCGAGAAAGTATTGAACAAAGCAAGTTGACAGTTTGACCATGACTTGTGTTCAATGACATCGTGGACAAAGGGATTGTGACATATTCTAAAGGAATGCGAAATTGTATCTAGTTACACTATTTGGATAGATATGACGGTTTGCTAGAACCTAATCATATCTTATGGGTTCATGTTTGAGCCCATTGCCAACTTAGTGTAATCCTAGAGGGTCACACACAAATAAAACGAATCATAAAGGACTAAATTGGAATTATGGAAAAATGTCAGGTTTTGGCTCTGGCACGGTCGTGCGACTTAAAATGGCACGGCCGTGCCATAAATCTAAACCAAGGCAAATCTGTCGACATATTTGGCACGACCGTGCCAAGAAGTCAAGCACGACCGGGCCAAAATTGGTCGACTTGGGAAATCACGCGGACCTGATGGCACGACCGTGCCAGATTATAGGGCACGACCGTGCCGGTCAAGTCGGCCAGAATTCCTTGTTGCCTAATTTGGTGACGGGATTTAGGATTCCTAAGTCCTTAAGGGTTAAGGATTGGGACCTATTTAAAGATCCTTTCAGCAGCCATTAGCATGATGATTGTGAGTGCCTCCATAAGGTTTTGAGAGGTTAATTTTCTTGTTCTAAGATCCCAAAAGTGAAGAACAAGAATATTCATAATTCCATATAGTTCTTGCAATTGTGAAAGTGTGTTTCACAATTTGGTCTAGCAACCAAGATCAAGAAGTTGCTTGATATTCGTTCGTGGTGTGGATACCGCTAGAGGGTGAAGCTCATCATCTTCAAGGTTCGCGTTCTTGATCATGTTTCAAAATCTCCACCAAGTTCAAAAGCTAGAAATCAAAATCATCAAGGGTTAGTTTTTCTGATATTTATCTTATATGTATTTGACTTAATCACATGAATGGATCTATGGCTTTGGGTTTCATTAAAAATTTAAATGCTTTATTCCGCTGCGCATGTTACTACGAAACCCAACATCAACCTCGTTGACTTGGTTCTTGAGTAAGACCCGTAGGGAAGGAACTTTGAGTTCAACTGGGAGTACGGCTTCAGAACCATAAACCAATGAGTACGGAGTTTCTCCTGTTGCTGACCGTATTGACATAAGGTAGCCCCACAATGCTAGTGGTAATTTCTCGGGCCAATCCCTTCCTGTTGAAGCCATTTTTTGTATGATGACCTTGATTGTTTTATTTGCTGCTTCGACCGCTCCATTGGCTTGGGGGCGGTACGGGGATGACTTGTGCTTGGTAATCTTGTAGTTAACCAAAATTGCATCCATTTCTTTTTCGAACTGAGAACCATTGTCGGAGATGATCTCATGAGGAATACTATATCGGCACATGATGTTGTTCTTCACGAAATGACTGTTCGTTGCTTCCCGTAGGGTGGACTTTGCCGATGATATCTATGCCCTAACAAGATAATGGCCAAGGTGTGGTCATGTTGTATAGTTGTGAAGGTGGATCATGTTGCAAATTGGCATGGAACTGGCACTTGGCGCATTTCTTAACTTTCTCGATGTAGTCTCTTTCCATTGTAGTCCAATAGTAACCAATACGGAGTATCTTCTTGGATAACACAATCCCATTCATGTGGGGTCCTCACTCGCCTTCGTGGGCTTCATGCATGATTTCTTGAGCTTCAGTTTCATTTTCACATAAGAGATTGATCCCTTGATGATGTCTTTTGTAGACTCGGTTCCCAATCAATACATATCGGGCGGCTAGATTTTGTAGTGCTATTCGAGTTTTCCCATTGCTGTTCTCGGGAAAGATGTCATTGTTGAGAAAGTTCGTGATATCTGTGTACCACGGGGGTTGTCTTGGACTTCATTGATCTCAATGTTCATGCAGTATGCCGGACTGGTCCTTCTTGATATTTTGAAGGGTTTCACCATTTTTCCTTTGGGCATCTCAACCAGTGAGGCTATAGTAGCCAGAGCATCGGCAAAGCGGTTCTTGTCTCTTGGCAAATAATTGAACGTGATGTCTTGAAACTATTCAACCAATTCCTCGAGGTGTTGACCATACTGTTGAAGGGTCGGGTCTTGGATTCTCCATTTACTCAATGTCTGATTGATAAAGAGCAGGGAGTCACCGAATACTTCTAGTTCTGTGACATTTCTTTCTATCGATGCTTCTAGCCTCGCTATGTATGCCTCATACTCGGCAATGTTGTTGGTAGCTTTGAATTCAAGACGGATTACAATTAGAGTATAGATGTCCTTTGGATCGACAAGCAACATTCCTATCCCATAACCATGTTTATTGGCGGAGCCATCAAAAAAGAGTTGCCACTTATTTTCCTCGGTTGTAGTGCAAACCAAGTGCTCGTCGGGAAATTGTAAGTCTTCCCCCTTCACTTCGTCACACGGAAATTCAGTAAGCTGATCACTGAACACTTTCCCCCTGATGGATTTAAGTATGACGTAACTGATATCATAGCCGGCAAGCATGAAGTACCAATTGGCTATCCTTGTTGACATGAAAGGCTTCTCGAAGATGTAGCGGAGCGGGTCCACTTTTGCTACTAGCTTGATCGGAAAGGCTTCCATGTAATGTTTGAGCTTTTGAGTAACCCGAACTAATGCCGCACATGACTTCTCTAAGACAGAGTAGTTCTTTTCGCCTCCTTGAAATCGGCGACTGACAAAATAAATGGAATTCTCCTTTGTGGAACCAAGACTGGAGGGCATGTCAAGTAATGCTTCACTTGATTGAATGCTTCTTGGCAAGCGTCGGTCCATTCTAGAGCCACATTCTTCTTGAGTAGTTTGAAGATTGGCTCACACATGGAAGTAAGCTGGTGCACAAACCGACTGATATACTGAAGTCTGCCCATGAAGCCTTTGATTTCTTTTTGTGTCTTGGGAAGAGGCATGTCAATGATTGCCTTGATTTTTGAGGGATCTGCTTCAATTCCCCTTTCAGTGACCATGTAGCCAAGAACCTTGCCTTGGATAACCCCAAAAGTGCAGTTTGCGGGATTGAGCCTCATCTTGTGCTGTCGAAGCCTTTCAAAGAACTTTCGGAGGTCAATCAAATGTTGACCGTCGGTCCCCTTTGAGTGGATGATCATGTCGTCCACATAGACCTCGATCTCTTTGTAAATCATGTCATATAACAAGTTTGTCACAGCCCTTTGATAAGTAGCCCCAGCGTTCCTTAGCCCAAATGGTATAACTGTGCATCAAAAGGTGCCCCACGGTGTTGTGAAAGCAGTCTTGTGTTGATCCTCATCGGCGATGAGAATCTGATTATACCCAGCAAAACCATCCACAAACGAGCGGACCTCGTAGGCAGCGGTGGAGTCGACTAGCATGTCAATATTGGGTAGTGGAAAGTCATCCTTTGGAAAAGCTTTGTTCAAATCCCGGAAGTCCACACATACACGGACCTTACCATTAGCCTTTCGGACTGTGACCACATTGGCTAACCATGTCGGATACTCAATAACTTTGATGAAGCCCACACTGAGAAGCTTCTCTATCTCTTCTTTGACTTGTAAAGACCATTCTGCTTGATCTTCCTGAGTTTCTTCTTTGTCGGCATAGCGTCATCTCTGATCGGAATTCTGTGCTCAACGACCTTTCTGTCTAAACCCGGCATGTCTTTGTATGACCATGCAAATACATCAACGAACTTTTTGAGTAGTGCAGTCAATATGTCTTTCTCTTCCCCCTTGAAGAAGCTTCCGATCTTGGTTTCATTCGGCTCTTCATCGGTACCCAGATTAACAACATGCAATTCTTCGTCAGCCCCTGGACCATTTTCACCACGACTACGGACCTGTTGAGCAAGCTCATTTAAGTATGTTGTGTTTTCGTGGTCTATTTCATCATTATTTGAATCGTTATTAACTAGTTCATTAGATTCATTATTAGTTAATTCATCATTCATGATGTTTGTAATCTCGGGGTACTCAGAAAGATCAAATTTTTCATTAAGAAAGAAAGGGAACACACGCTCGACTATGGCTTCCATATCCTCTTGGGTGAGGGTATCGGAAACACTCTCGGACTCGAAAGTGAATGTGAACAAGTCTTCCTTTGTTGCCTTGCGCGGAATGCAACCCATCTTCTCGACCAAGAATTCCTCGGATACCACGGGTCCCTTCGTAGAATACCAGTTGTTGATTGGCTCGGAGCTTGGCTGGATCTCGCTGATAGTCTCCCTTCTCGTGTCGGTATCATAGATGGCATTTATTTGGCACTCGTCCATGATGGCGAGTTCTTTGAACATGGAGGCTAAATCCGTTAATTCTTCCCCCACGGTAATCTCTGTCTTCGACTCTATGGTCACTTTCTTCCCCCACCATTCTCGGGGCGACATGGGAGTTGGTTCCCTTTCGGATTTTTGAATCTCATAGTCGGTAAAGATTTTGAGACCGGGCTTTCTGATGCCCTTGCTGTTGACCCATGGCTCAGGAAATATTACGTACGGAAACATCTTCCCCTTGTCGGACAAAGTAGCCATTCAGTGTCTTGCTAAAACGTCTCAAAATGGGAATCTCATGATGATGGCCTTCTCTTCGAGCTCAGGCTTTTTCATTCTTGACGGCTTGCTCGTATTTCAAGTCATCTTTGGAAGGCTCATATCCCAGACCGTACGTGTTCTTAACAAAAGGAACCTCCACAGTTTGCATTCTACCCTGTTGGTATTTCCTTAGGCCTAGACCGGGAAAATAATTCATATTGCTCATCATGCGGAGGACTTTGTGGTTGCCGAGGGTCCATGATCCATTTCCCCCTTGTTCATCGATGGCGTTGATTGAAACGCCTGAGAGGGTGGAGTCTTCTAAACCGTGTTGAACTTGGTAGACGGGTTCCCCCTTTCTGTGGATAGTGATGTTTTCTGCCATGACGGTCACTATTTCATCCCTATTTCTGAACTTCACACATTGATGGATAGTCGAAGGGACAGCATTATAACTATGTATCCACGGTCGGCCCAAGAGCAAATTGAATGAGGAAGGTACATCGAGCACTTGGAATGGGACGGACATGACCATTTCCACTATACCCATGACTGTGTGGGCAGTGCTGTCGTAGCCTCAGATCACTTGAGTAGAAGGCTTTAAGTCTAAATTCTTAAGCCCAGTATGCCCATGATTCGGCCGGGCATCAAGTTGAGTACGGAACCACCATCAACCAAGACTCTTAAAATCGGTCTCCCCCTTGCTCTCACCTTTAGATAGATAGCCTCATTGTGATCGGACCCAAATGGTGGAAGGTCCATGTCAGCAAAAGTAATGACATTGCCAAAATGAATGTGTCCTATCATTGCAGTAAGGTCCTCGGGAGTTTTATCCGGAGAGACTGATGTGTCGTCGAGATTACTGATGACAAGATCTCGGTGCTTCTTTGAGGATGCAATGAGGTCCCAAATGGAGATGTTGGCTTGAGTTTTCTTGAGTTGTATCAACAAAGGATCTTCGGGAGTGTCGCGAGCTTATGATCTTTGAGAAGAGGTGCTTGGTGCAGAAGTAGTGGGGTTGCTTGCTATGACTCGTCTGGATCGAGTTAGCATGTTGACGTTCCCATCTTTCCTCTTTTTCCTATTCTCTAATACTTCCCTCATTACCTCATCGTAAGTCACAACGTAACAAGAATTGTCAAATTTATTCATCACATTGGAGCCCTCATTCACAATTGGGATTGAATGAGTGGTCTCCTCAAACTCTCCTAATTCTATTACATTGACATAGTCACCACTAGGCACTATGAACTCTTTCTTGTCTATGAGATCTTGGATGACATTGCGGAGGACAAAGCATTCATCAGTGGTCTGGCCACTATGTTGGTGGTAGCCACAATATTTGTGATGAGCATGATTGGCATTGATCGACTTGGGTTGATACCCTTGTATAGGTGTGATTTGGCCCTTTGTTTTGAGAACTTCAAAGGCCTCGGTTTGAGTCATGCCTTGGAGAGGAGTGTCGACACGGTCATTTTGAGATTTCTCCCTTGAGGTAGAGGAACCCTTTTGTAATTCCCCTTGTTGCTAGTGACGACTTGGACCAAAGCCTCTTTGGCGGAGTTAGAGGCGGCCTTGTAACGGAAGCTAGGAGCACTTTTCTTGATCTCCTTGAGAAAATCATCCATTCGGACCCCCGCCTCATACATTTGAGAGAAATCCGCATAGCAAGCCCCACTTAGGTGGGTGCGAAGATCAATCTTTAGACACTTGAGAAATATGTCAATTTGCTCCTTGGTATTAGGCCTCTCGACAATTTCGGCAAGCTTGTCATTCCACCTTCTCGTGAAGTCTATAAAGGATTCATTGTCCCTTTAAGTAGTGTTCTCGAGCTCTTTCTTGGTCGGGCGGTGAGTGGTGTTTCCTTGGTATTGACTTTTGAAGGCGAGCATGGCAGCATCCCAATCAAGACGGACTGTGACCGGGAGAGTTTCATACCAATCTTTTTCCGCCCCCTCGAGAGTAAGAGGGAAGCGTTGTGCCATGACTTTAGGAGAAACCTTCTTTGGAACCATAGCCCATATGTAGGTCTCGATGTGTGCCATAGGGTAAGAGTTGCCCTTGAACTTGCTTATGTTGGGCATCTTGAACTTGTCGGGAAGAGCGGCCATGGTGCTCATGAGAATGGATGACTGATAAAGGCTTGTGTCGGAGCCTTTCCCCATGTTGAGGCCATTAAAATGTTGATCTATGTAGGCCATGATTGAATCAACCATTTTGTGCTCATTGTTTTCGGTGCTCGGTTCCCCCATTTTATTGGTGCGGGCACTGACATAAGGACTCTCGAATAAGCCTTGGGTCCATTCGGACTCGTCATTGTCTTTCTTGTCTTTCCCTTTGGCAAGCTTGGTGAGCTTTTCTTTCATTTGCTCCATCTCGGCCTCGTGGGCCTCTCTTTGGTTGTCGAGGTGAGATTGCCAAAGATGATCTTTATTTTGGGCCTCCTTATTAAGAATGGAGACTTGATATTGGAGCACTTGGACCATGGCTGAAAGTTTCTCGAGAGACATGGTGTTGCTGCTACCGGTCATGGTTGTTTTTGGAGCTGTTAGAGTATTCACTTAACGAACAAATCGATTCGCTGAATCCCGGTAAACTCTGTAAGTACCAATTGGACCTATATTGTAGAAGTGGCCCTTGTTAGTCTTGAGTAACCCTTTCGGTCCATGAAGAGGTTTAGAACACACAGTGGGCACACGACTCAAACCATATAAGAAAGAGACTCTTTTTTTTACATAAGAAAAACCTAATATTTATAGCCTAAGCTTGATTACGAAAACAGAGATTCTTGTTATGAGGTTCGGGGGTTAGGTTACGAGATGGGAAGTACTTAAACACCCATCTCGCTCGACTAATGTCGGTCTTGCTTGATTAAAGTCTATATAAATGATATAATGTTCTTCCTATTCTTAATAATAAAAGGGGTTTTGAAAGGTGTTTTGGAATGTAGGGAGATAACTCATTGACTAGCTTTAATGAAGTGAAGTAGTCTTTAGTGTAATGTCCCAAAATGATTTGGGTGATTGCACATTTGATGAAATAAAAGAGAAGAAAAGAGATGAAGTAGATAAGAATAGGAGAAATGGAGTTTTACCTAAACTTCAAGTGACTTCAAACACTTCTTGATGAATTACTTTGGAAAATGCCTTGGAAATGATTTGTGTATAGTTTTTGTTAGTAGAATTTTCGGTCCATGAATAGGTTTATAACACACAGTGGGCACACGACTCAAACCATATAAGAAAAAGTCTCTTTTTTTTTCATATAAGTCGGAGGGACGGAGTCCCTTTTGAGTTTCTAAGGAAATAATGGAATTGTCACACTAGTATATAGACCTTCTCGCGATCCCATATACTCATTGGATTCCATCACGCTTGTGAATGCTACACATGTCGGGATTAAACTAAATTAATGTAGTAAAGCATACATGTGGGGACGGATTTTTATTTCGTCCATGATAACCACTTGGCATGTATGTTTTGAAGACATTAGTTTAGGGAAATCTCGGCACATGAAAACCGACTTAGTCACGGAGTGTTAGACCCTAACTAGAATTGTGTTGGCTTGTGGTTGGCTAATGAGAGGCTTAAGGTCACCCCCGGCATGTAGTCATAAACTACGCCACGGGTTGAGGTTTACCGCTTCGAAATAGTCAAGGTCGGGTGGAGCTTGAAACTTCCTAGGACGGGCCTCGACGGGTTTGGGGTTATGTACTTGTGCGACTCGATAGTGAGCAATTTATAGGAATTTGTGCACGTAGTGTGAGGTCCAACATGTGACAAAACATTTTTTACCTTTTTTTTTGAAAGAAAAGAAAATAAGCACGTAATTACAACTCTCGAATCACCCGTGTGACAGATAAAAAAAACACAAAACAAATCAGTTTAAGAGGACCAAATCAGTCTTTGATGCATGCAACTGTACCCACACCCCAATCATTCTGCTCTGTTCTGAAGCTGTTCCTGTTCTAGAAAACCACCCAGAAGTGCGCGCCTCTGGCCTGTGGTGTGGGATGCGCGCGCATGGCGCAGAGTCTATGGGAGGCGCCTGCTTCTGGGAAAACCTGTCAGATTGTCAGACTTTGGACTCAGGGGATTGCCCTGGTCCTGAATATACATTGTAACCCCTACAGAAATGATTAGCGTAGAAAAAAGAAGAAGAATAGGAAGAACATATGGGAGGCGGGCGATTCTGGTCTTTGGTGTGGGACGCGCGCGCCTTAGGCCAAGAAGGCCAGAGGCGCACGCTTCCCCCATCAGAAACCAGAATGCCCAGAAAAAATAGACTTTAAACAGAAATGCAAGTTTAACCCTTAAACTTCCCCAGCAGAGTCGCCACTGTAGATACCCCGGGAGAGGGCACAGCTGGGCTAGAGCGCGTGTGTCATTCCTAGGATGTCTATTTGTGTTTTAATGTGTTTAGAGTCGCCACCTATGTTTTAGAGGAACATAAGAAAAACCTAATATTTATAGCCTAAGTTTGATTACGAAAACAGAGATTCTTGTTATGAGGTTCGGGGGTTAAGTTACGAGATGGGAATTACTTAAACACCCATCTCGCCCGACTAATGTCGGTCTTGCTTGATCAAAGTCTATATAAATGATATAATGTTCTTCCTATTCTTAATAATAAAAGGGGTTTTGAAAGGTGTTTTTGAATGTAGGGAGATAACTCCTTGACTAGCTTCAATGAAGTGAAGTAGTCTTTGGTGTCATGTCCCAATATGATTTGGGTGATTGCACATTTGATGAAATAAAAGAGAAAAAAAGAGATGAAGTAGAGAAGAAGAGGAGAAATGGAGTTTTACCTAATTTCAAGTGACTTCAAACACTTCTTGATGAATTACTTTGGAAAATGCCTTGGAAATGATTTGTGTATAGTTTTTGTAAGTAGAAATTTTGGTATTTGAAATGGTGGATTAGGAGGGTTTTTATAGTTGAAAACAAAGTGTTTTTGGTGCCAAAACTCAGTCACCAATAAATCTTTCCCAGGCAAATCATGTAAAAATGAGCAAGGGAGAGATTCTTGGACAGAAATCTGTAACTGATGCCTAGAGGCGCGCGCTTCCTACCTTGGGGGAGGAAGGCCCGCGCGTCTTGCTCTTTTGGTCGGAGGCGCGCGACTCAGAAATGCCCTTTTTGATAGAATGGACTAGAAAGTCAGCCCTATTATTCAGTTTAGTCCCTGGACTTAACGGAGTCAGTCAGGAACTCAACGGAAGTGACAAAAACTAACAAAAAGCACTTAAAATAGGGAGAAACATAAAATCAAATGTGCAATCGGGGTGAGCGGTCCAAGGCGGGGTGTCTACAGCTCCATTGGTTTGTGGTCGTAATGGTGACGACTTATGTCGCTCGATCTTGTATTCTGCAAGTAGTTGGTCATATTCTTTCTCGAAGTGCATGCCATTGTCGGATATCATCTCATGAGGTACCCCATATCGGCATATTATGTTGGTCTTAATGAACTCAACCACCTTTTTGGCATTCAAGGCATTGTAGGATTGAGCATTGATCCACTTAGTAAAGTAATCAACGGCGACCAACACGAATGAGTGTCCATTCCCTATGTAGAGAATGGCCAAGGGGATAGTCTTATCCAGGACTAGGCGATCCATATGATGACAACATGCAAGACGCACAGTCAGATGGGGGTACAACTCCGACAATTGACAGTACACACAGAGACTTCTAGAAACGTAAGCAATGACAGCATCAACCACGAAGACGCAAGCAATGACATGGGGCGGCCGACAGTATTTTCATGCTTTTTGAAAACTTCACAGATTAGGTTTACTTTTCGAAAAGTTTAGCTTTAGGTCATTTTCATCTTTTTGTAAAGTTTATACTTTAGCGAAAATTATTTCGCCTTTTACTATTCATAGGTTGAAATTTGTAAAAAGTTTATTCCTAGGTTTTCCGGTAATGTTAACCGGCTTATTAGGTGATAGGTTTCGAGGCTATATAAACCTCAGTTCATTTCATTTGTAGAGTACGAGTTGAAAAACCACGAGAGCAATTTAATAAAAAGCAGTCTTTCTTAATGGCAGCTTAAAACCCCCTTCCGATTCCCCACACGAATGGTGCTGCGTGTTGCAGGTTGGCATGTATCTGGCACTTGTGGCATTTTTCACCTAGGAGGAAACGCCATACATCATAATACCAAGGTTTATCATCCAAGGCATTCACAGAGTTATACTCTTCTTTGTAGTCGTGCAGGTCTATGATTGAGTAATAAGCAGGAGTCATTCGCCTCGCGACTTTGAAGGTCTTGACCTCAGTCCATTCGAAAATTTCCACAAGTGATGCTAGCATGGCTAGCGAGTCTGCTAAGCGGTTCTTATCTCTAGGAAGATAGTAGAAAGTGACCTCTTTTAACTGTTTGACCATTCTAAGGCTGCTTCAAGCCCCGCTATGCAAGCTTCGTACTCAGCAATATTGTTAGTGGCCTCAAAATCAAGGCGGATTGCGAGTGGAGTGTAGAAATCTGAGGGATCTACTAGTAACATGCCAGTGCCATATCCCCGTTTATTGGCTGAGCCATCGAAAAATAATTGCCACTTATTTTTTGCTATTGTCATGATGTCCTCATCAGGGAATGGCGGGTCTTCCCCCTTCGCTTCATCACATGGAAATTCGGCTAAATGATCCGCGAAGACTCTTCCTCTCACGGATTTCTGTGTGATGTAAGTAATATCATACCCCACGAGCATAAAGTACCACTTAGCTATCCTAGAGGAGACATGCGACTTCTCGAAAATGTACTTCATTAGGTCCATTCTGGCGATCAGTTGTATAGGAAACGCCTCCATGTACGGCTTTAGTCTCTCAGCTACCCATACCAGTGCAGCACACGACTTTTCTAATGCAGAGTAATTCAATTCATCCCCTTGGAAGCGACGGCTGACAAAGTATACGGCATTCTCTTTCTTCGAATCGGGTTGCTCTTGTGCTAGCATAGCCCCTAGTGCAGTGTCATTGACGGTAAGGTACAAGGTCAACGGTTTCTCTTTACGCGGTGGAACCAATACTGGCGGATTAACTAAGTACTCCTTGACCTTTTCAAAGGCTTCTTGGCACTCTTTGGTCCATTCTAGGGATGCATTTTTCTTGAGGATCTTAAAAATGGGCTCGCACATCGTCGTGAGCTGATTAATGAAACGACTAATGTACAGAAGGCGACCCATGAATCCTTTGACCTCTTTTTGCGTCTTGGGTGGAGGCATGTCAATAATGGCTTTGATCTTAGCGGGATCCGCTTCTATACCACGCTCGGTGACCATATACCTAAGGACCTTTCCTTTTACTACCCCAAATGCGCACTTGGCCGGTTTAAGTCTCATCTTGTAGTGTCTCAACCTTTCAAAGAACTGTCTGAGGTTGACGAAGTGCTGCCCATCGGAGACTTTTGAGTGTATGATCATATCATCAACGTACACCTCCATCTTTTTATGTATCATGTCATGGAACAGCGCAGTTACACCTCTCTGGTACGTGGCTCCAGCATTCTTAAGTCCGAATGGTATGACCGTATAACAGAATGTCCCCCAAGGTGTGGTAAACGTTGTTTTGTATTGGTCCTTCTCAGCCATGAGGATCTGGTTGTAACCTGCGAATCCGTCTATGAATGAACGTACCTCGTATTTTGCATTAACAGAACGTCCCCCAAGGTGTGGTAAACGCTATTTTGTATTGGTCCTTCTCAGCCATGAGGATCTGGTTGTAACCTGTGAATCCGTCTATGAATGAACGTACCTCGTATTTTGCCATATTGTCAATGAGCATGTCTATGTTTAGAAGAGGAAAATCATCTTTCGGAGATGCTCTGTTGAGATCACGGAAATCAACACAGACGCGAACCTTTCCATTTGCCTTGGAAACCTGCACAATATTAGCCAACCAGGTTGGATACTCTATCACTTTAATGAACCCAGGAGTTTCTCTATCTCTTGTTTGACTTGTACTGACCACTCTGGCTTAATTCTGCGGAGTTTGTGCTTAACTGGCTTTGAATCGGGAAGCAGCGCTATCTTGTGCTCAACAATGGAGTTGGCTAGCCCCGTCATATCTTTGTAGGACCAAGCGAACAAATCTACGAATTCTCGGAGAAGCGCTATGAGGGCTTGTCGGTCTCCCCCCTTAAAGAAACTGCCAATCTTGGTCTCTTTCGGATCATCCTCTGTCCCCAGATTAACTGTCTGCATTTCTTCGGCATCAATAGGACCATTTCCGCCGCGAAGACCTACTCGCTTATTAATTTCTTTTAGGATTTGTTCGTTTTCTTGATCTATCTCGTCATATGACTCATTATTATCTAATTCTTTAGGGTTATTAGTTAATTCATCATTTACGACGCTAGCAATCTCGGGATACTCAGAAAGATCTATTTTTCATTAAGAAAGTAAGGGAATACATGTTCCGCGATGGCATCCAAGTCAGTGGTATCTGACTCTAAGGTAAGAGTTACAAATTTTCTTTCTCTATGGGGATGGGGAGTACATCCTAACTCTTGGATCAGGAAGTCTTCAATTGCTATGGGTCCCCCAGTTGTATACCAATTCTGGATAGGCTCGTCACTCTTCTCGATGAGCTTGGTGTAATCTTGGTTCGGAGCGTCACCCTTGTCTATTGCATTGATCTGAGTGTCCTCTAGCTTGCAAAGGTTGAGAAATTGGCGCAGTAGGTGTTCTCCCAACACAAAGTCCCACTCACTGAATGCTTCGGTCTTGGTACCCCCTAATTCCTGAGGTAGCCCCGAGAATTGTGTCGGTTCTGTTTCAAGTGAGTACGGATCACAGTCACTGGATATTTCAAAGCCCGGTTGGCGCTTCCCCCTATGGTCGATCCATGGTTCAGGGAATATGAAGTATGGCAAGTTTTCCCCCTTGCGTACAAAGTATCCATTTAGAGTCTTTCGATAGGGTGGTTCTAGAGGTACTATGTATGAGATCCAATCCCTTTCTTCCTTAGGGATGCCCTTGAGTGGTGATACATACCCTAGACCATATTCTGGGGGGTATAGAACGACAGGTGGTGGTTCTTTTATCCCTTGCAAATGCTTGCCAAGTCCAAGACCGGGGAAGTACCCTTCTTTTAGCATCATGTTAAGCACTGGGAGCGTTCCGGAGAATGGAATAGCCTTATAATAGTCATTTTTATTGTGAACTTCTACCATCTCCACACTACTTTCCTTTTGGATTTCGAATCCATTGAACAGGTGGTCAGCTGCCTCATGCTGAATTTGTAAGATCGGGCTAGTAGTGACTAGTTCCCCAAGTACGGTGACTATCGTGTCGTTGTGTTTAAACTTGACACACTGATGGAGAGTTGATGGTACTCCTCCTGTTTGATGTAGCCACGGGCGCCCCAGAAGAAGGTTGAAGGAAGAAGGGATGTCAATGACTTGGAATTCTGCCTTTGTAGTTATTATCTCTCTCACTATAACTGTTAGAGTGATCGCCCATATAGGTGAGCGTGCAATGCAATCAAACCCTCATACAGTAAGAGTTGACGGTTTTATATTTCTTGAGGTAAGGCCAAGCATTACCATGACTTTCTTGGGTAAGACATTTATGGCAGACCCATTGTCTATTAGGATTATGGAGATTCGATGCCCATGGATCCTTGCGGTTATGTAGAGGGCTTCGGTGTGCCCTCTACCATACTGTGGTAGATCTAAGTCGGTAAATGTGATCACATTGCCAAATTGGATTTGGCCTACCATTTGTGTTAACTCTTCGGGAGTTATTTCTTTGGGCACTTCGACTTGGGCTAAAGCTTTAGAGATCATCATTCGATGCTTATGAGATGAGCCTAAGAGATCCCATATGGAAATGTTGGTTTGGGTTTTCTTTAGTTGTTTAAGAAGTGGATCGTCAAGCTCAACGGGTTCGGGCTCTTTCGAAGACGATGGTTCTTCTATTCTTTGGTCTTTGTTGATTATGACTCGACCGGAGAGGGTGAGTAAGTTAACATCCTCCTTTTCTTTATTATTCTTTCTATCTAGTATTTGATCCCAAGACAACATGTAACAAAAAGAAATTTCATTATTAAACTTTGGAGTGCTCTCGCCCACATTTGGGACTAGGCGAGTAGTCTCCTATTTCTCACTAGCTATTTCTATTACATTGATCCCTCCTCCCGCAGTTGGAAGAGGGCTTGCCACTACATTAGGGACCTTTAGTTGCTTAGCGTCTATGAGATCTTGGATCACATCTTTGAGGTGGTGGCAAGAATCGGTTTCGTGGCCACTAAACTGGTGGAACTTGCAATAGAGATGATGAGCATGATTTGCAGGGAGTTCCTTTGGAGTGGTAGGAGGCTTTCTCAGAGTGATTTTACCGTCTTCCACGAGTATGTCAAACATTTTGCTTTGATTGATGCCTTCATACTTGTGGTAGGTCCTTGGCATTGCCTTAGCTTTGGATTCAACTTCCATTTTATAACATTCTCTTTGAGCTTATAGGCATGCTTGGAGTGTATCGATATTCTTCTCATAGTACTCTTCTTGCATGATTAGGCCTTTTCAGAATGCGCCTACTTCCTCTTCTCGGGCCAGCAATTGACTTTGGAGAAATTTGATTTCTCTGTCGAAGAACTCCTTTTGTGTCTGTAGTCGAGTCACGAATTCTTCTTCTATTTCCCTCTTGAAGTGTGCATACAAGACCGTTGCGTACACCTCAGAGAGTTGACCCACTTCCCCCTCAATTCGAGCTTTCAGGTCGTTCAGTTCTTGAGTAAACTTGGCGCTTGACATTGTGTTGGGAGTTTGGAGCTACTTTTTCTGATCGGACAGACCTAGAGTGCAGAAACTGTGTCAAATCCGGGCTGGAGTCCCAACAAGTCGGCTTCTATGAAATTGGGTTGACCAACACAGCAGAAACACAAAAAAAGGAGGATGTCTCATACGAGACATGGATATCTCGTACGAGGCATCCAGCCTAACAGTCAGGTTGCAGTTTTTAATCCTATTGGTCGGATGGAATTTAATCCATTTTGAGAGGTTACTACTCTAGTTCATCCTGGAACAGTGGATTCTGTCACCCTAGAATATGAGCCCCTTATTTTTCACCTGTATTGCACTCTCTCAAACGGACAATTCGGGCAAGGGTCCCATATTCTCATCGGAATCCACCATTAAAATTAACCAAACCTAAGTGATTCCGTAGTGTTTTGCACTTTGTTAAACAACGCATTAATGCAATAAAACCTTGTGAATTCTTGTAAGGGGCAACCGAAAGGGACATTGTCAAACGCAGGGTTTTAATGGTGAGAGAGACTAGACTCGAATCCTCGTAGAAAAATTCTCATCTCATCACCTCAAACCTTTGTCTAACAATTTATACCGAAGGGACAATCTTCAAGAATTCATGAAGGGAGGATTATAGATTGTAGAAAATGCATTATCTTGGGCAAAGATTAAAACAACCCTAAGAATCGAACCGACCGGTCTCGAGGAGTGTCTTATTAACTAGTATGTATGCATGAGGTTGATGCAAGGTCTACGGCTAAGGCTCCCCATGAACACAGTCTAGGAGCGTGTCACGGAGTGGTCACACCATCTTTGGAGAGACAGGCAAGGGCCATTCGTTAGAATGGGGGTGCTGACCAACATCCGTCCTCCGATTGGGACCCGGGTTTATAGGGTATGTAGTGCAGTTATTCTACATGTGTGCACGTGTGTGAGAGTCAAGATCTAGGTGACAAAGAAAAATTAGAGAGTTTTTTTTTTGAAAGTAAATAAAAAACATGCAATGGCCGGGCCAAGCGGCTGCTGTAGACACCCCTCCTTGTACCTCTCACCCCAATTGCATACATAGTATTTTTTATTTAACTTGTTTTTGTTAATTTCTGTTACTTCGGTTAAGTTCCTAACTAATTCCGTTAGTTTTGGACTAAACTGCATAACAGAGTTAACTTTAGAGTCATTTCTATCATTCTGTCTTTTCCACCCGCGGGCGCCTCTGGCACGGCTTGTGGGCTGCGCGCGCGTCTCGCCCCTAAATCTGGACTCGCGCGCCTCCCAATATGGCAGTTACAGACTGCAGTCTTTTCCCTCCATTTTCTTGATCACAAAAACCCCTTTTCACCACATGTTTTATTCTAACATTAAACCCTTTTTATTTGTAACCTTCCAATCCCATATTTCTAGCCCTTTTCATAAAAAACAAAATATTTCCTTTTTATGTTATTTGATTTGATTTTATTTTATTTATTTTATTTATCTTATTTTTGATTGGTCAATTCCATTTCATATGGATTGATCATCCTTTCCCTCCTAATTTCACCTATAAAAACCTCTCCTTTCTACCTTAGAAAACGACCCAACTTCATCTTCTCTACAAAAACTATACACAAGTTCTAGGACTTGAATTTTTTCACAACTACATTATACACATTTTCTCTCAAGAATTCTCCCTACAAGAATTCTCCCAACAACAATTCAAGCATCAAAACTCTACTCTTTTCAAGTCAAAGTTTAAAGTCTTCTTTCTTAAGGTACAACTTTACCATTTCTTCTTCTCCTTTATTCATGTCTAGTCAATGTATGCAATCCCCATAAAAGGGAACATGACCTAAAAGGCCACTTCACTATTGAAGTTTGGTCAAGGTTATCTTCCAACATTCCAACTCTACTTTAACTTCCCCATTTCATATTAATGTAATTGTTAGAATAGTTTGACATATAATCTTTAGCATAAAAATCAATAAAACAATTCCCTTTTATTTCTCCTTTCTTTTCATTGTAATTGTTAGCACTTTTATATTAATATTATTTGAATGAATTTTTAGCAATAGAACACCAATAGTAGCAAGACCCGCGTAAGCGGGGCGGAGTGGGTGTTTAAGTACTTCCCACTCCGTCAACTAACCCCTGAACCCTTCTCTCCTGAATCTTTGGTTTCGTAACATAAAATAGGCTATTTCTAGGTTTTTCTTATGTTTCCTCAATAACATAGGTGGCGACTCTACAAATTAAAACAAGTTAGACATCCTAGAATCCTTCCACCGCTCTAGCCAAGTTGTGGGCTTTCCCGGGGTATCTACAGTGGCGACTCCGCTGGGGATAATTTGGAGGGTTAAACTTGCGTTTCTGCTTTTGGTGTTCTTTTATTCTGTTTTCTGGGCATTCTGGTTAAAAGGGTTGGAAGCGCGGGCCTCTGGCCTTCTTGGCCTAAAGGGCGCGCGTCCGACCCCAATTACCAGAATCGCCCGCCTCTCATCTTGTCCTTCCATTTCATGTTTCTGTGCTAACAATTACTGCAGGGGAAAGTTTTCTTATTTAGGGTCAAGGCAATCCCTTGAACCCACTGATTTGCAGGTTTTCACCCAGAAGCGGGTGCCTCTGCCCCTCTTCCTCTAACGCGCGCGCCTCCCGATTAGGTAGCCCAACGCGCACGATTTTGGGCGCATTTCCAGCACAGAAACAGAACAGTCTTGATAGTGTGTGGGCACCGGGCCTGCACATGAATAATTTTAATTTTTGTTTAATTTTATCGGTCACAGGGGTGATTCGAAAGTTGTAATCATGCGTTTATTTGCTTTTCTTTTATTTTGAAAAATAAAAGTAAAAAATAATAATTTTTGTCACTTGGCTTGACCTCACACTACATGCACATATTCCTATGAATTGCTCACTATCGAGTCGTACAAGTTCAACCCCAAACCCGTCGAGGCCCGTCCTAGAGAGTTTCAAGCTCCACCCGACCTTGACTCTTTCGAAGCGGTAAACCTCAGCCCGTGGCGTAGTTCATGACTACATGTCGGGGGTGACCTTAAGCCTGTCTTTAACCGAGCACAAGCCAACACAATTCTAGTTAGGGTCTAACACTCCGTGACCAAGTCGGTTTTCATGTGTCGAGATTTCCCTAAACTAATGTCATCAAATCATACATGCCGTTTCCAAAAGAAACAAGTGGTTATTATGGACGAAATAAAACTCCATCCCCAAGTGGTTATTATTTCGAAAATAAAAATCCGTCCCCGCATGTATGTTTTATGACATTAATTTAGTTTAATCCCGTCACATGTAGGTATCACAAGCGTGGTGGAATCCGATGAGCATATGGGACCGCGAGAAGGTCTATATACTAGTGTGACGATTCTACTATTTTCTAGAAACCCCAAAAAGGACTACGTCCTTCCGACTTTTGTAAATAAATAAATAAAAAAGAGTCACTTTTCCTTATGTGGTTGAGTCTTTTCCTGTTTGTGGGTTAATTTATTTTATTCAAAAAGTGTTTGTGGGGCCATTCTAAGATCGACCATGCGCTTTCAAAAGGTCCAATGGCTTCCAATGGAAACAATAACAATGGTGGGTACATTTCCGTGTCCAACGATAGGATCTTCAACATAATGAGAGCCATGAGGGAACATATGGATGGACTTATCGAGGATGCCCGCCGAAAAGACGATTTATGGCGAGCCCGCTTTGATCTCGAGAGGAAAATTCATGAGGAAGAGGTTTTCGAACTCAAAGCCCGTCTACGAGAATTCACCGACAACAAGGCAAAGGTCAATGGTAAAACATGCTCAAGTGGCCCGTACCTCAAAAGCCACAAAAGTACCACCGACAACCGAGTTTTCACTCCTCTCCTAGGAGTAACCCAAGCCCAGGCATTTGAAACTTTGGTGGCAAAGGTAAAGGTTAAGCCTTTGGAATGGTACAAGCCGAAGACGATACGTAAAAATCATGCATATGATGAATGGTGCAACTACCACCAACATAGTGGCCATATTACCGAGGAATGCTTTGTCCTCCGTAACATCATCCAAGATTTGATCGACAATGGTGAATTTACTGTGGGTGAAGAGCAATTCATCAAAGAGGAGGCTTGGTTTTGAAATGGGGCTTCAACAAGAGATCATGTTACAATAAGGAGTACAACAACAAGGACAACGACAATAGTCTCCGTTTCTCTTTCTCTACCTAGAAATAGGATTAAAAAAAAAAGGAATCAAAGTCCTCTTAAGTGTGCATTAATGTTTTCTCTCGTCCCATGTTAAATTTTGAGTCAAGTATCAAATAAAAGTCGTTGTTGTCCTCATACACTCTTCCAAGTTGTTCAATCTAATTCTTGGCAAAATGATGAAAATATGTCTAAACAAGTTTTAGAACGAAGGCCATCACTTGAACGCCTAGGGGCTAAGCATCGTGACAAAGGCGAAAACATCAACGACAAATCCAAGAAGCAAAACAAGGTGGAGCAACATCAAGCAAAGTTTTGAAAGGGGGATTTAAAAAAAAAAAAGATCGCTAGGTTGACTCTTCAAAACAACCTAGGCAAAAGTTAGAGCACAAAAAAAAAAAAAAAAAAAAAATCCCCCTCATTCAAAGAAGTTCACATAAAGAACAACACCATTCCACCAACGAAGGACGAAGCAATCATCACGAAGAATGGAGCATCCACAAGAACTACGGTGACCTGAGCCTCTACACTGGAGGAACGTAGGCAACCTGTGGGTCCGGTCCCATGCAAGAAAGAAGATATGTTTAGCCCTAGTGCGTTATGGTGATTGACCTTCATCTCGAACTTGTCAAGACATCTAGGGGCTTCTTATCTTTCAGCGATACTCCCAGTTTCTTGAAATCAAATTGGGGCTTTCTTTCTCTTCTCTCTTAATGACTCACTTGCCTTCGTGAGTCATTCAATAAATAAAAATACATGTCGATACTAGAGGATACTGCCCTAGTCAAGTCAATGTCACTCATCATTAGTGACAAAAGGTCTCCACTGCAAAATCACATGTCTCTCATCCTCAGCTAGAGTCAATGCACACTTCCTCATTAATCGAGTCAAAAATGAAGACGCAAAAGAGATGCCCGCTAGATTGAAAACCCGAAAGGGCGGTCTAGGCAAAAAATAGGGTGCGTCATAAAAAAAAATGAGAGAGTGAGAGAGAGAAGGGAAAGAGAAATGGAGATCCCCGGCCTCTAAAGAAGACAACTTCACAAGTCCTACGTTGATTCTCCTTAGTAAGCCAATTCCCCGCCGAGTCAACTTCGTAATTGCAAAGGGCACGACAAGATATGGCACAATCAAATGTCGTTTTGGGTTATTGGCATAAGAGAGGTTGTTCTTGCAATGTGCATTTTTGGGCTCATGTGAAAGAAGGCCCGTCCGAGAACGAGCCCATCATTGAGGGATACGAGATTGCACAAATAGTCCCTAGTGATTCAATTGGTTTGGGCAGCGAATGGCAACAACGTGTGACTCCGTTTTCAAGCTTCTTCAAGCATGTGCCCCTACAGTATGTCAAAAGGCTTCCCGAGAATGGAGTAGCTCTTTCCATGTCCTCTTATGCTTGTTCCCCCGCACGAGGACGAGTGTTTTGCTCTACAAATGATGACGCCCTAGGGGCTATGTGACTCAAGAACGAGAGCTTCTTTTTGCTTCGTTTGACAATTAAAGATCCCTAGGGGCTATGTTCAAGAAAGATGGGTGAGACTATCCTCAAAGTCTCTCAAGAGGAATGACGAAAAGCCTTCATGTCATGTGGGCTTGTGCCTGTTCCCCCAATCAAGGATAGGCATTTCTTGCTCTACTTGTAATCAGTGATGGCACTCTAGGGGCTAGACTCAAGTTTGAAAGGCTCCCTCAGCAAGAAGCAATTCAATTCACCTCCCAACAATGGCCCTAGCAAAGCCCTATGCAACGTTGGAGGCATCCTCAATTATTTTGGCACTAAAGGTCTCAAGGGACTTCGCAATCTACAATCTTTTGGGCTATGGAATTACAGTAATCCAAACAAAGGGAAATATTGGGGCTTCACAATTGACAATCTTTGTGGGCAACGATACTCGATGCAATTCAATGTAGGAAATAATCTTCATGAAAGCGATCAAGCTTCAAGGGTCTCTTACTACTTCACGTCAAAGGTCTTCTGGTTTGAAAGGAGGGCTCGGATGTTATGAATGAATTTGATGATTCTTATGTTGTGACTTACGGCGAGGTTATGAAGAAAGTCTTAGAGAAAAGGAAAAAGATTCAATATGCTAACCTCTATCAAAACAGGGTTATAGCGGGAAATGCCATGGCCAATCCCAATGTTTCTGCAATTCAGCACCCCTTCTCTGAGATCAAAAGCACAAGTTGCATCCGCACAAGTTGCTTCGGCACGAGTTGCATCCGAACATCCGTTATTAGTTCAACACAAGAAGACTCAAGCAAGCATATCCATTTGGGACCTTATCACACCAAGACCTTACCGTCCGCGATCTCGAAGACACCACAAGGCATTACTGCATCTTTTGACATATGCCCTCCGCCATTTAGGTACCGACCACAATGAGGCCATTCATCTCCCCAGTAAGAGTAAGAAGGAGATCTCTATCATCCGCTCTCAATATAATGCCGAGCCAATTCCAAGATAATTTGGGGCTTTACATCGAAAGGTCTTCACATTCCACCGTCTTGAAGCTCACAAACAACAAGTACATGACATTTGGGGCTTAGCAATCTCTCGAAGCTTGGGGCTTGCTCACATCGACAAAAGGCAATTTATTCAAATGGGCCAAAAGCTGATTTATCTTGGGGCTACGCAAGTCACTCAAAGTTTGGCATCAAAGGCATTCTAGGGGATTTACAATCAGCAACCCCTTGGTATCTCGACATCAAAAGTCTATTGGAGCCCCACAATCGGCAAATCTATTGGGGCTAGACATAAATCTTCGTTGGGCACAACGGCGACAACGACAGAAGTCAAGCGAGGCAATCCAGACTTTGACCGAAAATTATTTGATCTTGGGTTGGCTTTACAAACACGCAATGGTTTAAATGGTTCACCCACGAACTAAAAAAAAAAAAGGATTTTTATTTTCTTTTTCTTGCAAATAAACTTTGTTTGTCTCCTTACTTGCGTAAAAGTAGGTGTTTCATTTTGCTTTGCTCCTAGCTTCTTCCCCAACGTTCTCCATCATCCTTGAATTATGCTGGTCTGATTATCTTTAAGGGATACGTAGGCAGCCTTTTGGCACGATCAAACCGTCATCCAGAATGTCATCTCACCGACACTCCATCAAAGTACAAGTGACTCATCTTCATCAAAAGTGTCGGCATCCTTCATCAAATCCACGGCATTAGAAATACATCCCAAATCAAGCGGCCATGGTAAGTGAAGGTATGAATATCATTCATCAAAGCTCCTTTCAAATCACATCACACACAAAAGCCATTTCTCCATCTTTGCAAAATCTCTCTCTCAAGCAATATCTGCTTTTCAAATCACATTTCACACTACAAGCACAATTTTCTCTCACGAGCACATACATTTGCAAAGCATACGCATAACAGGTACAGGCAGACTTTCGATTCCCTCTAAATCAGCAGGCAAACTTTTGAGTCCCTCTAAATCAGCAGGCAGACTTTTGAGTCCCTCTACATCAGCAGGCAGACTTTCGAGTCCCTCTACATCAGTAGGCAGACTTTCGAGTCCCTCTACATCAGCAGGAAGACTCTCCAGTCCCTTCAAATCAGTAGGCAGACTTTTGAGTCCCTCTACATCGGCAGGCAGACTCTCCAGTCCCTCCAAATCAGTAGGAAGACTTTCGAATCCCTTTACATCAGCAGGCAGACTTTCGAGTCCCTCTACATCGGTAGGCAGACTCTCCAGTCCCTCCAAATCAGCATGCAGACTTTTGAGTCCCTCTATATCAGTAGGCAGACTCTTCAGTCCCTCCAAATCAGCAGGCAGACTTTTGAGTCCCTCTACATCGGCATGCAGACTCTCCAGTCCCTCCAAATCAGCAGGCAGACTTTCGACTCCCTCTACATCAGCAGGCAGACTCTCTAGTCCCTCCAATTCAGCAAGCAGACTCTCGAGTCCCTCTACATCAGCAGGTAGACTCTCGTGTCCCTCTACATCGGTAGGCAGACTTTGAAGTCCCTCCAAATAAGCAGGCAGACTCTCGAGTCCCTCTAAATCAGCAGGCAGACTTTCGAGTCCCTCCAGTCCCCTATACGGACATTAAATTTTTGCCACGGTGGGCCGATTTCTATCACCTCACCCCTTCTATTACAAAATGTCGCTCACACAGGGAGCGCACCTCTATCTCTTGTAATTTCAAAGCTCTTGTTTTCATCGAGTCTTTGCTTTTTTCTTGTCGATGTCCTCGGCGGATGTTTTGTTCTTTCGTCGACGCGTTTTGCTTTGCAATCCATGTCACCGAGGGGCTCTGTAGATACCCCGCCTTAGACCTCTCACCCCAATTGCATACATAGTATTTTTATTTAACTTGTTTTTTTTAATTTCTGTTACTTCGGTTAAGTTCCTAACTGATTCCGTTAGTTTTGGACTAAACTGCATAACAGAGTTAACTTTAGAGTCATTTCTGTCATTCTGTCTTTTCCACCCGCGGGCGCCTCCGGCACGGCCTGTGGGCTGCGCGCGCGTCTCGCCCCTAAAGCCGGACTCGCGCGCCTCCCATTATGGCAGTTACGGACTGCAGTCTTTTCCCTCCATTTTCTTTATCACAAAAACCCCTTTTCACCACATGTTTTATTCTAACATTAAACCCTTTTTATTTGTAACCTCCCAATCCCATATTTCTAGCCCTTTTCATAAAAATAAAAATATTTCCTTTTTATGTTATTTGATTTGATTTTATTTATTTTATTTATCTTATTTTTGATTGGTCAATTCCATTTTACATGGATTGATCATCCTTTCCCTCCTAATTTCACCTATAAAAACCTCTCATTTCTACCTTAGAAAACGACCCAACTTCATCTTCTCTACAAAAACTATACACAAGTTCTAGGACTTGAATTTTCTTCACAACTACATTATACACATTTTCTCTCAAGAATTCTCCCTACGCGAATTCTCTCAACAACAATTCAAGCATCAAAACTCTACTCTTTTCAAGTCAAAGTTTAAAGTATTCTTTTTTAAGGTACAATTTTACTCTTTCTTCTTCTCCTTTATTCATGTCTAGTCAATGTATGCAATTCCCATAAAAGGGAACATGACCTAAAAGGCCACTTCACTATTGAAGTTTGGTCAATGTTATCTTCCAACATTCCAACTACTTTAATTTCCCCATTTCATATTAATGTAATTGTTAGAATAGTTTGACATGTAATCTTTAGCATAAAAATCAATAAAACAATTCCCTTTTATTTCTCCTCTCTTTTCATCCCTTTTATTTCTCCTCTCTTTTCATTGTAATTGTTAGCAGTTTTATATTAATATTATTTGAATGACTTTTTAGCAATAGAACACCAATAATAGCAAGACCCGCGTAAGCGGGGCGGAGTGGGTGTTTAAGTACTTCCCACTCCGTCACCTAACCCCCGAACCCTTCTCTCCTGAATCTTTGGTTTCGTAACATAAAATAGGCTATTTCTAGGTTTTTCTTATGTTTCCTCAATAACATAGGTGGCGACTCTACAAATTAAAACAAGTTAGACATCCTAGGTTTTTCTTATGTTTTTCTTATGTTTCCTCAAACAAGTTAGATATCTACAGTGCCTACGTTTCCCTCTTGTGGAGGAACTCAGGCCGTCGTAGTTCACACATAAAGCAAACGCAGGTAAAGCATGGAATAAAATAATTAGCAAGTACTCCTGCAAAACAAAGGTTAACTTTACGATACATGGGGAGTTTTTTCATCGTTAGGAAGGTCCTAAGACTCAGAAACAGAGGGGAGAGCGGGTCTGAAACCCTTTGTACGTGTTTGAACTAAACGAAAATCCTTTTTCAAACCAGAGAATCAGACCAGCCGGACAGAGCTGAGATGTCTCGTACGAGACAAGTGATCCCTCGTACAAGGCTTCTCAGTCTGGGAATAGATTCAGTACAGAATGCAGAATTTTGAAACAAAGATGATTTCTTTCGACGCAAGTATAACCCACTTACTGTGATCGTCCCCAGCAGAGTCGCCACTGTTTGTGCGCTGGTTTTTTTAGGCGGTTTTTGTCCTTCGATTTACCTTTTTGATTGTTTTGAGAGTCGCCACCATGTTGTTTTCGGAACACAGACCGAGATATCTGGATTCGGGGGTTAAGTTATGAATTGGGAAGCTCAAAGAGCACCCAATTCACCTAATCTATGATTGGTCTTGCTAAGAAATCATCATCCTTGTTTCAAAATCATGCAAAACATACGTAAAGGGGAAATTTATTTGGGATGTCGGATCATGTGCTTCGAGACCATCTCCATGGATTGGAGAGGCTCTAGGCTGATCCTTTGATGGAATCACACTACTTCAAAGACAAAGAAGGAGATGAGAAGGTAGAAAACAAAGAGTTTTACCTAAGTGTTCTTCAAGAATCCTATGGATGGCCTTGAATAAAGGCCTTGATGATCCAATGATCTTGGCTTGAATGGTGTTGTGGAGGCTTGAATTTTGTGGGTGAGGAAGAGGAACTGATTATGGGGACCTCTTCGATCAGATTTGGAGTGGTTTTTGGGAGAATGAGAATTCTAGCCTCTTTTTGGTTCAAGAACCTCTATATTTATAGGAGTTCTAGACCTAGGGTTTTGGCCAAGAAGGTAAGTTGTGATGGGAATCCAAGACTTGATTTCCACTGAGGTATTTTTTGACTGTAGGATCGTCCATTAGGTTTTCCCCGGATTGCTTAAGTGTTTACCAAGAAAAGGGGTCAAGATTAATAAGGAAACTGACCAAAACCCGACTGTCAAGGGGGGATACCTCGTACGAGACATTAATGTCTCGTACAAGACATCCATGTGTTGGAATCACATTTTCACCCTCTGCAGCAGTTTTAATGTTCATTTTGGCCCCTGACTAACGGAGTCAGTCAGAAACTTAATGAAACATGTCCAACTTAACGAGTTTCGACCCAAATCAAAGGCGGGACACATAAGTAGTGTGATTATGAATGAGTGTCCAAAATGGGGTGTCTACAACATGTCAAACTTAACGAGTTTCTACCCAAATCAAAGGTGAGACACAGAAGTAGTGTAATTATGATAGGATGTTCAAAATGGGGTGTCTACACACTCTTTCTCCAATATCTTCATATTTCAGAGGATGATCATTGGACAGCTGATCAACCTCCTCAACCAAAATATGATCACTTTGGATTCTATAAGAAATAAAATACCTTTCAAATCTCACTTCCTCTGTTTCTCTCAGCTCTGGACTCTTAAAAACTAGTCTCTTAGCTGTTTGAGACATTTTACTTGGACTACACTTAGAGAAAAACCTCCCCATTTTACTCTAAAAATGGCAAAAACTCAAATTGTGAGTCTTCTACAGATGAGACCCTGTCTATTGATAGTAAATGCTAATTAAATTTAATAGCCTTCATCATGAATTTTGACCATAGGGTTAGCTGTTTATACAATCTTGAGCCCATAAAAATGACAGTCATGATATCAAAATATTAATATTTGGTTGAAAATTTTGCTAGTTTGATTTGATTTGCATAAGGGATGAGAAATATTGATCTTGTCAGTCAAATCTTTACTTTAATTTACTGCAATTCTTTTCCATTGCCGCCCAATTTTTGCGGGAGTAAATAAGGCTCACGATGTGCCCATCTGGTTTACTATTCAGTGAACAGTAAAAGGGGACAACAGTTACTGTTCCATAACGGCTACATTAATTGCCACGTCGCATCTCTCTCTAAAAATTTAACTGTTGCTCTCGCCCTCTAAACCACGTTCTAATTACATCTTTTACCCATTTATAAATCTCACAACAGTAATTCTCCTTCAAATTCGTTAAATTTTTGATTCCCCTACTTCAAACCCTAACCCCTGTTTCTGCTCTAATTATTCTCAATCAATGGCTCTCCCAGAAGAATCTCATGGCTATTATATTGAAAGTGATTTCTTTATCAATGAAGTAGGTTTGTATGTCAAAGGAATTCTTGAGGCTAATGAACATGTTCAAATGTTAACAGCGAAGCCTCCCATGCTCAAAAATGCCTGCAGAGAGATATATAGAAATGGCTACCGAACAACTGAAAACTCAATCTATACCTAACTCAATACCATCCATTTTTCTATTACCCAAGATGATGTCCATACCACTTATGGAATTCCCAATAATATCATAGATACTGAATACATTTGGGACTCTTCCATGGATGAAGAGTTTGAACCACTCTATAAATCCTTCATCAACCTTCCAACCTTCTCCTATACATCTATGAAAAAGCAACCCATATTCAAGAAAAACCTATCTAGAAACAACTCTGCTCTAAATGATGTTGTAATCAAGGGGTTATGTGGGAAGCAATCATCTCTTGATCAGCTAAGTGCAGCTGAGTGGAGCCAAGCTCTTGCTCTCATCAGGGGAAATGTCAACTGGTGTGCCATAATGCTGAACAACTTCAATCTGGAAAGAGCACCCTCTCTGTCTAAACCAAATGTCAGATCCACCAAGCCTAATCTGTTCAGATTCATGAGTGGAATCCTTCTTAAATAGTTCTCTACCATGGACCAACCCCTTAGTACACATTAGTACCACACCATTCCTCTTAGTCTGACCAAAACGTTTGACAAGAAAACCATTCCTCTCAAAGGTCCCAAAGAGGGAACAGCTAAGCTCACCACAGCCAAATATTCAAAAGCCAAGCAATATCTTGTCCAGCCTATGAAAGATACAATAGCTAAGAAGACGAAACAAGCTTCAACAACTAAGTCAACTCCAGCCATGAAAATACCCACCAGATCAACAGCTAAGGCTCAAAGGAGAAAATCAGTAGCTATTAAAGGAAAAGGAAAAAGGAAAATTAATGAACCTCCTTCCTCATCCTCATCAACCTCCAGTTCCTCCTCAAGATCAGCCTCCAAAGAATCAACTCTACCTCCCACTAGTCATGAGCATACTACAGCTGACGTTGAGGTGATTAGGACCACTAAAAAGGAGCACATCAAAGTTTTTTTTGATGATAAGACTCAAATCAGTGAAGGAGAAACTGAAGTTCAAAAACCAAGTGAGTCCAGTGACCTACACGAGATAGATGTAGAGGAATTGGCTGTGCAACAAACTCTTGCTAAACAGTTCAAACAAATTCAATCAGCCAGGCATGCACCTAAAGCTCCAATTGAAGCAGACTCAATAGCTAAGAAGGAAGACTCAATAGCTGAGATGAATGACCCAATAGCTGGTCCTTTTATAGTGAAGAGAAGACTATTGAGATCTCCTTACCCTTCTCCCAAAAGGCTCAAACATTCATGCCCTCCTTCTCCCAAACATACTTCAAGTTCTGAGCATGTATCTGCTATTGAGGGCGTCTTACATTTGCACTCCCATACCTCTCCAACCCCTTTTTATGTTGAAACCAATAGGGGGAACTCTCCTAGGCTAGATAGCTCTGCCAGGTCAAGGGGGAACTCATCTGTTCTTGAATCAATCCCAATAGCTAAGACCCCATCTCCTTCTGTACCTCCTCACTCACCTCACACATATGTCCCTCCTCCTTCAAATATCCCTGCTCATCCTACTATCCTACCTATGCTTAACCCAAAAATTATTGAGTTCATCAAAGGGAAGTCAGTCTCTACTCTCTCTGAAGAATCAAGCTCAACCCTTTTTGAACAACTATCTAGTAAACTTTCATTAGATGAAGCCCTCAAATCCTTTGATTTCATGAGATTAAGAAAGGCTAGGATTTCCTAAAGTCAAGGTCGATCAACTGTTGTTTGTGCGCGGGTTTTTTTGTTTTTGTTTTTGTGACTTCTAGGTGCCCTTTTTTGATTGTTTGAGTGTCGCCACCATGTTGTTGTCGGAACACAAAACGAGATATCTGGGTTCGGGGGTTAAGTTATGAATTGGGAAGGTCAAGGAGCACCCAATTCACCCAATATAGGATTGGTCTTGCTAAGAAATCATCATCATTGTTTCAAAATCATGCAAAATGTATGTAAAAAGAAAACAAACAAATAAATAATTGATTATTTATTTGGGATGTTGGATCATGTGCTTCAAGACCATCTCCATGGATTGGAGAGGCTCTAGGCTGATCCTTTAATGGAATCACACTACTTCAAAGACAAAGAAGGAGATGAGAAGATAAAAAAACAAAGAGTTTTACCTAAGCGTTCTTCAAGAATCCTATGGATGGCCTTGACTAAAGGCCTTGAATCTCCAATAAACTTGGCTTGAACGATGTTGTGGAGGCTTGAATTTCATGGGTGAGGGGAGAGGGGTTGATTATGGGGACCTCTTTGACCTGATTTGGAGTGGTTTTTGGGTGAATGAGGATTCTAGCCTTTTTCTGGTTCAAGAAGCTCTATATTTATAGGGGTTCTCGGCCTAGGGTTTTGGCCAAGAAGGTAAGTTGTGATGGGAATCCAAGACTTGATTCTCACAGAGGTATTTTTGGACTCTAGGATCGTCCAATAGGTTATCCCGGATTGCTTAAGTGTTTGCCAAGAAAAGGGGTTAAGATCAACAAGGAAACTGACCAAAAACCCGACTGTTAAGAGGGATGTCTCGTACGAGACATCAATGTCTCGTACGAGGCATCTCAGTGCTGGAATTCACTATTTTCCCTCTGCAGTAGTTTTAATGTTCATTTTGGCCCCTGACTAACGGAGTGAGTCAGAAACTTAATGAAACATGCCCAACTTAACGAGTTTCCACCCAAATCAAAGGCGAGACACATAAGTAGTGTGATCATGAATGAATGTCCAAAATGGGGTGTCTGCAGAGCCCTTCGGCAATGATACTTATGGATGAAGTACTGTCGTCGATAAAAAAGATGCCATTTTGAACTAGGGGTATGGTCGTGCTAAAAAGCTACCTACGTATTCCTCGGAAGGAAATCAGACCAAATGTAGTTCGACTCTGAAAACACGTGAAAACTGAGGTTTAAGGTATTTTGAAAATCATTTTTGAAAACAATACTTGCGGTAAGTAAAGTTTAGTGTTTAGAGAGTACCCATACTGAGGAATCAATGGCCTTGACCCAATTCTGAATATACTCCTTTTAGTTGATGACGAACCGTCTCTAGTTGTAATCCATACTGAGGAATCAATCTCTTTAACTCCAATTTTGAACATGCCCTATTGTTGATGACGAACCGTCTTCGATTATAGAGACGCCAGTTACCCGGACCTTGCTTCTCCTTCCAACGAGGTTGCCTTATTCGCTGGAAAATGTGAATCCTATGTTATTAACATATGTCTTGATAACAATTATCGGACTTTGGTTTTGGAGACGCCAATTACTTGGATCTTTGCTTCTCCTTCCAACGAGGTTGCCTTATTCACCGGAAAAGTGAATCCTATGCCATTAACATACGTCTCGATGGAAATTGTGGGATTCTAAATGGTGGGATCCTGTGTTATTAACTTACATCTTGATAACAGTTGTGGGATACCCAGATTTGGAGATGCCAATTACTTGGACCTTGCTTACCCTTTCAACGAGACTGCCTTTCTGTTGAAAATGTGAATCCTATGCCATTAGCTTACACCTTGATGACAATTATGGGACTCTGAATGGTGGGATCCTGTGTTTTTAACTTACGTCTTGATAACAGTCGTGGGATACCCGGTTATAAATCCTGTGCCATTAACCTACGTTTTGATGACAGTCATGGGATTTAAAGATTGCTGATGCAGATTTCGTTGGTCACCCATGATCTTGGATGCGCGCTTAGAATAAATTCATACTGAGAAACAACTTTTCTTGTTCCAATTATGAAAATATCTATTTGTTGATGACTCAATGTTCCATCTTGAATCGGGTTCAGATTCGACCTTTCAGTTAAAAGCAGGGCTTTTTCTGACCTTTCTGTTAAAAGCAGGGCTTTTCTAGAATTTCCCAAGAAAATATGGTTTTCTGAGATTTTTCTGGAGATCTCTCGTACGAGATAGCGATGTCTCGTACGAGACTTCTCTGTTTTTACGCATATCAGAGGCATTTTAGGCGTTGAAAGTGATTTTCAAATCACTTTTCTTATTTCATTTCGGGAATTCTCAACCCTAGGCGATTTTTTCATCCAAAAATCTTTATTTTCACCAAGTTCTAGTGATTCTTAGCCCTTTCAAATGGTCGGTGCAAATCATTCTCACAGGGAACACCTCTTTGATAGGCACATGAGAGGCAAAGTGTGGGCGACGGATGAGTTGTGCCCGTTTCCTAGTGATCATATTTCTCACGCCGTTCGGACGAGGCGGGTAAGGATCTCTTCCTTTGACTGACTATCCATGTCAATTTCGTCGTTGCATGTCTGTGAATACGTGAGATGCAAAATCAAGAGTCGCCACGTTGTTTTATTTGTAGTTAAAACATTGAGAAAACCATTTATGAGAATAATAGGGTTCGGGGGTCAAATTACAATACGAGAAGAATTTCAATGTTATCACTCCTATTGCCTGACGAATCGGTCTTGAAGACGCCATCATACGCACGGTACAAGAAGAAAACTCAAGAATCGAGAATAAAGTTAGTGATAGATTCTGAATTCCTAATGAAACGTGCGAAATCGCAGGGATATGAAACACACGGTATTGAAGAAGCCATCTTACGTCGCGCGTGAATCAAACGGTAACCAAATGTGTCCGCATGGTATTGAAGAAGCCATCTTACGTCTCACGCGAATCACTTCGAAATCCTCAGGATCGGGAAATCGGCAAAGAATATGAGACACACTGTATATTGAAGAATCCATCTCATGTCGCGTGTGAATCAAACGGTAACCAAATGTGTCCGCATGGTATTGAAGAAGCCATCTTATGTCGCACATGAAACTTAAAAGGTAACCAAATATGTCCGAAGACACTGAAACGCATGGTATTGAAGAAGCCATCTTACGTCGCACGCGAATCACTTCGAAATCCTCAAGATCGGGAAATCGGTAAAGAATATGAGACACCCGGTATTGAATAAGCCATCTTACATCGCGTGTGAATTAAACGCTAAACCAAATGTGTTCGCATGGTATTGAAGAAGCCATCTTACGTCGCACACGAAACTCAAAAGGTAACCAAATAAGTCTGAAGATACTGAAATGCATGGTATTGAAGAAGCCATCTTACGTCGCACGCGATTCACTTCGAGATCCTCAGGATCGGGAAATCAGCAAAGGTAACATGAGCGATTTATAGGGACGCGCTTGCCACTGACGCACAAGCTACCTAAAATAACGCATCTGATTCAGCCGAGACGCGGGAGCCTCGAGAATTGATTTAGTTATTTTAATTTTGGAAATTTATAGGTTTTCCGGACCTAAAATTATTAAGTTTTTGAAAATTATTGCGGCTTTCCAGCCCTAGGAATGGACTAAGGGTAAGTCCTAGAGATTGTGGTGTTTGGCGATGTGAATTTCCCAATGTATGGGGCTTACTTGAATTATCATTGATTTGATTGTAAATTCCCCGAGTTTGGGGATTAAGTGGATTTTTAATTGCAATGACTTTGATTGTAACTGACCCAAGTTTGGGGTTTAGGTGAATTTTTACTTTGATTGTAAAGATTTTAATTCGCAAATTACCCAAGTTTGGGGTTTAAGTGAAATTTTTGTTAATTTGTAAGAGTTGTAATTGTAAATTATCCAAAATATGTTAATATTAACTATAGAGGGTTTTAATTGTGAATTGCTCTTAGTGTAGGACTTGATTGTAATTTATTTTGGAACGAGGGACTTGATTGGATTTTACCTTGCTTGAAGGGTTTGATTGTTGATTATTTCGAACGAGAAGGTTTGATTGTTAATTACTTCAAACGAGAAGGTTTGATTGTTAATTACTTCGAACGAGAAGGTTTGGTTGTTAATTATCCAAAGTTACGGGGTTTGGATTTGGATGATGTTAAGTTGAGGTGCTTTGTTTGCAAATTACCCAAGATATGGGGGATTTATTTGTACTTTACCTGAGGTTTGGGGTTTCAATTGTAAATTACCCAAGGTATGGGGTTTCGTTGATTAATTTGTTGAACGTAAGAGAATTGGAATTGGATTACCCAGAGTTTGGGGTTTAAGTGAATTTTCTTTGATTGTAAAGGTTTGGATAATCAATGACCCAAGGTATGGGGTTTTGGTTGTAAATTACTTCGAATGAGAAGGTTTGATTGTTAATTACTTCGAACGAGAAGGTTTAATTGCAATTTACCCAAAGCTACGGGGTTTGGTTGATTAATTTTGTGTATAGAGAATTTGATTGTATTTTACCCAAGGTTTGGGGTTCAAGGAAGATTTAGTTGTAGATTACCCAAGACATGGGGTTTGGACAAAATTTTTGTTGATTTTGACCCAAGTTGATTGAGTGTTTTAATGTATTTGACTTTGGTGGTTTTGCTAAAAAAGTAATTTTTGTGTTAGGTAATTTTTGGTCTGCAAATACTGTAATCTTTGACTGATCTTTGACTTGGTTGACTTTGTTAAAAGTGCTTTTTGTATTTTTTGTAATGTACATTAGTGTTTCGTTGAGAAATCTTATTTTGGATGAAGTCATATTTTTGTCCGTTAATTATTGAAATGTTTTCGGACTTGTTCGGAGTTGACTTTGTCTTGGATTTGTTTTGAGTTGACTTGTCTTGGATTTGTTTTGAGTTGACTCGCCTTGTCCTACGTAGACTACGGTTTTGATTGTGAGATATTGGGAATTTTGAGGATTTGTCTTAGGTCGACAATTCATATATGTATATGCATTATAAAGTGAATTGCTAAATTGATTGCGTACCTTTGCTGTGTATACCTGTCTGTGATTGCAGGTTACATTGCCGCCCTTGCAGTTGAGGGGCTCGTATAGAATTATGCATAGCTTGTGGGAGAGGATCCCAGAGACTATAGAGAGCATGGTGCGGGCCACCAGCTTGGGAGCATTCTTCGAGAGCTTGTCTGGCCAGGGAGAGTTGACCAAGAGTACCGATCTGTTCATGGCACTACGGGAGCATTTGCTGGATACCACACATATATTCCACTTTGGTTGGGGAGAGGTTATGGTGGCTCTCTCGGACTTTACGGCTCTGAACGGGTTGTGGTTCACAAGTAACCCTAGGGTGGAGTGACGATACCTTGCTTGACAGGCTTCAGAGCTCGATTGGGTTTGACTGCATCGACATTAGGAGTGGTGCGTTTGGGTGTGGTATGAGGAGATGCTGACGGATCTCGAGGCCGGAGGCAGTGATGTAGAGGTGACTGCCTAAGCATGAGTTGTTACAGACCGTTCTTGTACGATGGCGATGATTCCACTGCTTGGATGTCTTGCGTGTGGGAGCTACGGGCTTGGCAAAGTTATACCATTCTCTAGATCGGAGTCGTAGATCGCAGTTGTGCTTGAGGCGATGGGCCAGTGGAGGTTGCTGGTTTGGATATGGCGGAGATGCCCTTTACTTTAGTGAGAGAGTATGTCCCTAGTGTGGGGCAGCAAGTGTCTTCTTGGTTTTGGTGGATGACTGATCTAGTGTCTCTGCATGACTAGGCTAGGTTGACTGAGGGCCTTGATGCTTAGACAGTTTGTGGTAGAGGGAGCTTTGTATGATGACTTTATTGGGATGCGCCTTGGGGCTCACGTGCTACGATAGGGGAGAAATTGCGGAGACGGGGCAGAGGCATGTTGAGTCAGTGGCACCGGGTCGAGCAGGTCCTTCCTTTGACAGGGTTTTTGAGTCCCTCTGTATGATCATATAGACGGTGATGATGACCCTTAGTGGGTGCAGTATGAGGCAAGTGAGGTAGCTCTGGAGTTTCAGATCATGGTGGGTCATTTCAGTATATGTACCTTACCCTTTCTTTTAGCCCACTCACGTCTTTAGTAATCCTCTAGTTCAGACCATGTCGACACACTTGTTCTGCCTTTGTCTAGGTGACTCCTCGGACATATGAGGCTATGACATGCCGTGAGGCCGGCCTACGGTGGGTGATTCGGAGTTTACACAAGAAGTTGGCGAAGAGTCAAGGTGGCAGAATGCGGTGGTTCTCCTCCTTTTAGTGATGACGATGGTGCTCCGGGCGGACATCCTCGGAAGAGGTTTCGAGGCGATGCTAGTGGATCGGCTTCTTAGTTTCTGCATTTTGTTAGCGTAGAGCACAGACAGTAGCATAGTATATATTTATGGATGACTATTCAAACATTTATGTACTGTGTAATATGTACCGTAACATGTACCACATAGAGTAGCAAGTAACAAGTATCAAGCATGTAAATGGCATGTAAACAACATGTAAATAGCATGTAAATAGCATGTAGACTGACTAGGAGCGCATTGCACAGGCTAAGGGTACCCTAGTTGGGTTCAGAAACTGCTGCCTAAAGGAGAATTAGGGCTTTTGACCTATGGGGAACGGGATGCAAGATCTAAGGGTGTCCTAAGTTTGTAGTGTATATGGTGTAGGACCGAGTCAGTTAGGACATCACAGAGATGAGACGAAAGATATTTTGTAAATTTATTGGAGACCGAGTGTGCAGGTTTATAAACAACGTGTTGTGAGAGAAAACGCTTTTGAAAATGTAACGACTTTATAAAGATGCTTTATGATTAATTACCGCCTAATTAATTCAAGTACTTGTCCTTCGTTAGGTGTGCTGATTTGGGTAGCCTTTCGGGTGAGTATGATCTCGTCGGGTCACCGGTGATTTCTAAGTAGCCAGGCAGTTGACCTAAATTTGCTTTGGAGAAGCCCCAGTTTGAATGGGGTCACTTGAGAGAGGTGAACCATGTTGAACTTCGTGGAGAGATAACCTTTCATGGAGATTATCCTTGTTGGAGAGTGATCTCGTTGGGGCATCGGTAGTCAGTCCGGTTGCAATGGGGCAGCCCCAGTTTGGTGAGGTCATTTAGAAAGAGGTCATCCATATTGAACCTTGATGGAGAGAGATGAATTTCTGCGGGGAATGATCCTGTTGGAGTATCAGTACTTGGCCTCATTCCGTTAGGGCATCCCCAGTTTGGTGAGGGCATAAGGTGGGTGATACTTCTTCCTTTAGACGCACCCTATTTTTTCTCTAGACCGCCCTTGCGGGTTTTCAATCTAGGTGGGTATATTCTTTTAGCGTCGTTTTTTTTTTTTTTTTTAATTTTCAGTTGACTCAAAATTAAGAAAAAGACAGAATTGTACAGACGACTTGCAGGAGCCTTTTTATGAGAGAAAATAAAGAGAGAACAAGAGAGGAAGTTCATGCATTTAGACCTTACGGGAAGTATGTGTGTAAAAGGAAGGAAGCCCCTGCTTGACAGAAAGTAAGTGTTTAGCTCTTTCCTAGATTGTAGAACAAAAGACTTGTCGAGACATTTAAAAATTGTTTTATTCAGAATTGTCTTTTGATTGCTCGAGAATGGACCTCGTTGATTAATTACGTATCTTATGATAATGTTTTAGATAAGTAGTCTCGAAATAGTAAATTCCTTGATTAATCGAGAAAGAGAATAGAAATTATAGTGTATGGGGAAGCGAGAAAAGAATGAAAGTTGGCTTGAAATGGGTTGCATATATTTTGTGGACCGAACCAGGAGGTTGCCTACGTTCCTCTTGGTGTAAGAGGCTCAAGTTCGTGTAGTTCGAGGATGATCCGGTTGATGATGATACCGGGCTTGAGTAGTGGTCTCTCCATTGTTGCTTTGGACTGTCGTCTGTAGTTGCTGCTTCGGACTGCTGCCGTCGAGTTGTATTGGATTCCTTTGAAAAGGAAGAAAAATAGAAAATAAGAAGTGAAAAGAAAGTGGGGCTTTTATTTTCCTATGATGATAGCCCCTTCTATTTTTCTTTGCTTTGATCTATTATTATTATATTTTTTTGTGCACACCCTTATTTTTGCCTAAGCCGCCCTTGCGGGTTTTCGACCTAGCGGGCTTCTTTTTTGTGCTTTTAATGAGAAAACAATTCGATTGATCAAAGCGTTTGTTATTTTGAGACTAATTGTTTGTTTAAGTTATGTATGATGGTTTGTGGGTCCATCTAGCTTTTAATGAGTCTTCATTAACAAATATATTTGGAATTAATTCGTCATATAAAGATATAGCAATCAATTGTCAATTAAGATTAATACAATTTTCATGGAGTTGATGTATATGCAAGATTATGTATCAAGTCTAGAGAGAAAAGAAATGAAGACACTTTTATTGCGACTAAAGACTCAAATTGACTAGTCTGAGGTGGACTTTAATAATCTGACTAATGTCCAGAGTGGACTTTTGCTAGTAAAATAAAAGGCTAATATCCGAGATGGACTTTGACTAAAGGACTCTCTAGAACCTACGAAGACTGAAAGACTCTTTTTTTATTATATATATTTTTTTTAGAAGGAGGTAGCCCCGGTGTAGTTTCTTCCTTGCTTTTCTTCTACTCCCATGCATTCTTCTGGTGGGTGATGGTTCCACTATCAATGAGGCTTTGGATCTTCTTCTTCAGTTGGAAGCAGTTCTCGGTGTCATGCCCGACGTATTGGTGATATTTGCAGTATTTGGAGGGATCCAAGACTTGTCTTATATTGAACGGTTTGTAGTTGAGTAGAGGAGACAACTTGCTGGCTTGAACTAGACTTTCGAAGCATTTGTCTAGCGGCATACCCAAATCATCGAACTCGCGCTCGTCTTTCATGTCACGGACCATCTTGGAGGGTGGTTTAGGCACCGGTATTCCATACTGATGAGTAGCCATAGGAGGCATCCCAATGGGGAAAGTTTGTGGTGGCCCATACATCTGAGGAGCGTACGGGTGTTGAAATGGAGCATGAGGGAGAGTGCGGTTGAGGTACTCATAGATGCCATAAACGTCAGACTGAAGATGTTTCTCGGTATCCTTTAGAGCTTTGTACATCACTTTCTGGAAGCGGTCTGTTTTCTTGAGAAGAACAGTCTCAAAGAAGGCTTCTTGTTCATAGAGAGCGGTTCGGAAGAGGGTTGCTTGCTCATTGAGGATAGTCTCATAGTCGACTGCTTGCTTGTTGAGGATGGCCTCATAGAAGGCTTCTTTCTTGTTGTGAGCGGTGTTAAGATGGGCCGCTTGCTCGTTGAGAACGGTGTCAGCTTCAGTTGTGACTGTGATAATCCCTTCGGTAGACATGATGCAGGATTCTGTAGTGGTGGTGCAGAAGTTAAGTCTTTGAATTGAGTTAGGCTCATAATTAATGACAAGGCATCGTTTATAAAATCATTTTTTATGAAAAGACTGGATCTCCGTATTTTTTGAAATGCTCTTTGAATGAAAAGACTAAAAGTTTGACCGGGCCGGTAGCTTCCTACGTTACCCTTACTATGCGGGAGAGGTCCCACACAATAAAAGGCTCAGGTCACTGTAGTTCGGGTTAAGTAAAATAAGTGAGATAGTGACCGCAGAGGTCAGTGATTTTGAGAACCAAAAGTATTAGAAGATGACCGTAGAGGTCTAAGAGAAAGGAGAGATTACTCGGTCCTTGGTTAGGTATAGGTGGATGGACCCTAGGTAAGGTGGTCTTAGCCTAAGTGAGTCGGGTAAGGTTTGACGTAGGTAGACCAAGAGGTGGGTCATCTAAGATCGGCTAGCTTGACTAAAGGATTGACCTAAACGGATCAAGGTGATGGATTGACCTAGACGGGTCGAGAAGGCGGGTTGACCTAGACGGGTCAAGGTGATGGATTGACCTAGATGGGTAGAGGTAATGGGTTGACCTAGACGGGTCAAGGTGACGGGTTAACCTAGATGGGTCGAGGTGATGGGTTGACCTAGACGGGTCAAGGTGACGGGTGGACTTAGACGAGACTGCGGTAGATAATTCGAACTAGGAAGGTCCAAATGTTGACTAGGTTGACCTAGACGGGTCAAGGTTTAACTAGAGTTGATCTAGGGCAGACTAGGTTGACCTAGACAGGTTGACCTAGATTGATCTAAGGTTTGACTAGAGTTGATCTAGGGTAGACACACACAACATGATGAATGATTTTAGTTAAGATTAGGATTACTTGTTTTGATAAGTGTTCTTAACTCGATCAAAGTGCATGTTTTAGA
Organism: Campanula takesimana; assembly: GCA_026119855.1. NCBI lineage: Eukaryota > Viridiplantae > Streptophyta > Magnoliopsida > Asterales > Campanulaceae > Campanula > Campanula takesimana. The sequence continues at coordinate 939,970 of JAOWBW010000126.1, forward strand.
AATGAACAAAGGATTAACCTCGATCGCTTCACAAATGAAAACGACGAGTTAGATAGCCTGGGTGCCACGAAGATAGAGGCGACAGGATCACCAAAATCTGTGCACTTAGCAGAGTATCCAGTAGGGTTTGTAGTGTGACATGGACGAGTGGTAGTGTGCCATTTGATTACGTATTTTATGATGATATGCAATGCAAGAGAGAAGTTTACTAGCACAACAATTCATAGTAACAGTATCAAAGCATGAATCAAACACAATTAGAGCAGATCTAGAACATTTAAAGCATGCTATAAACACATAAAAACCTACAAGAAATCGTTAGAATCATATTGCAGATAAGGGGAGCCGTACGGCTTGACAGCCGACGTACGGGGGAAAGGGAGGCGTGCGGTGCTTGATTACAGAAACGCCAGAAATTGCAGAAGTGTAGTTTTTTGAAGAAAAAGAATGCACGGGGCAGTTAAAACACACACAAAATCATGAAGTTAATGAAAGTTAAACCCTCTTAAGTTTTGAAAAAGATTTTTTCAAAAACAATTCGCTAGCAGAGTCGCCACTGTGAATACGTGAGATGCAAAATCGAGAGTCGCCACGTAGTTTTATTTGTAGTTAAAACATTGAGAAAACTATTTATGAGAATAATAGGGTTCGGGGGTCAAATTACAATAAGAGAAGAATATCAATGTTATCACTCCTATTGCCCGACGAATCGGTCTTTCTATCATGATCAATGTGTGTGTGTGTGTGTTTGTGTTTGAGATCGTATCCGAAGATTGCCTACATTCTTCTCATCATGAGAAGCTCAGGTCGGTGTAGTTCATTGATACATTAGAATGGGGAGAGATGAAGCAGGATCATGCATATAGAGGGGGAGGATTAGAGTTAGAAGTAGTTCCTAGATCGTATTAGGGTTTGATGAAACCCTAGGATCATCATTGGCTATGGCATATGCACATAAATAGGGATTACAATCCTAGATCCAGCATATCATGTATGGATAAGTAGTAAATCTAGCATAATAATAAGAACATCATGAATACATATGAATGAACACATAAACATGAAGATCGCTACCCTAAACATGGCATATATTATGAATCTAGACTAAGAACATGAAGAACGCATGAAGAACATATGAATATGGATGCATAAACATAATGAAAACATGCATAATATAATCTAGCCTAAGAACATAACAAGAAAAAGAAGAGGACTTACCTTGATTGGCAAGAACTATGATTGAAGCTTCTTGAAGATTTGAAGAGGCTTCGAGGGTGCCGAAAAGGCTTAAACTAAGAGTTTTGGTGTCAGTTTTGACTGTAAAACTCGTAGAATGAATTGGTTATCGAATTTGGAGCTGGAGGCACCTATTTATAGGGAATAGGAGTTGGGAGGAGTGGATGCCCGGCCTGGGGAAGAAGTGGATGCGTGGCCACATAAGTGACCGCATGGCAAGTCTTGCCGGATCACGTCGTTATCTAGATCTCAGTGAAATCTTATCACTTTGTTCACGGGATTAGGTCATTATCCTGATAGAATTCGACCTAGAACTGATTTCATCCAACTAGAACTCTAGAAAGCTATCGGATAAGTCCCTGTCAGGTTATAATTGCCTAAGAGGTCCTTAGAGATGTCTAAAGGTCTAGGAAGTCCTAAATATTCAGATTGGGTACTAACAATGTCTCAATTTGGTGCCTTCCTAGTTCGAACTTCATCGACTTTTGCCTAGAATTATTGTTGCTAGGGTTTATCATGCATGGCTGATCTTTCTATGGAATTTCACATTTATTGATGTTGAAAATCATTGTAGTATAGTAGTACATGATTTTGACTGTCATTCTAGGAAATTCTGCGACTTTTCGGGTAAAATGCTTAAATAAGGATTTTACCAATTTTCTGACATTCGTCTCTTTTGCCTTTGTTGTTTGCAGCCATTTAGGGTGATTGATAACTGTAGAGGAATAGTGTGAGCGGTTGCTGAGAAGTGGGCAACTCCAATGGTGAGATGAAGGAAGAGATCGAGAATCTCGGGCTAAAACCCTTCTTTGACGGCCTAGTCGGCGAGAGGAGGAATGTTCACTTGATCCAGACTATTCAAGAGCGTTAGTGGGATAGCACTCATACTATGCATATGCAGTGGGGGGAGGTTACCATGACCCCTACTGACTTTTATACCATTACTGGGCTTGCCATCTTCGGTGAGCCTCTTGAGGTTGATACGGATTTCTCTCCCAGCGGGGATGATATGAGGCATTTTCTGGGCTTCTCTGTGCGCACCCTAGGCAAAGGTGTCCCTCTGAAGGCCTTGAGGGACAAGGTTGATGCCTATGTTACCGTTAATGCCGGTCAGATGCACCTTACTGACACCCGTATCGCAGCCGTCCACGGCTTTCTGTGGTGGGCCTTTTCTGAGACGCTATTTGCAAATCATGCGTCGACCGCCTTGTTTACTCTTTTGAGCTGCCTGAGGGACATGCAACATGTGACTGATTCCTGTTGGGGATTGGTAGGCTTGGCTCACTACTATGTGGCTATGGATGAGAGTTCGCGGGATCGTGCGAACGCTGGCTTAGGCGGCTATAGTCATGCCTGGGAGGTATAAGACTCATCTTCTTTTTTATTCCTCCTTTGTTTCAGCCCCAGTTCATTTTGATAGCATTTTTCATCTGAGCTATTTGTATATTGACATTTTTTTATGTTTCTCCCATTTTGCAGGCTTGGGGATACGTCATGTTCGGTCTCTTCACTTTTAACCTTCGAGACAACACTGTTATATTCCCAGATACTTTAAGATGGCGTCGGGGTATAGAGAGTGTTAAGGATCTTCCTGCATAGTACAATATGCCTGAGGGACTCGTACCTCCTGCTGATGCGACTATGGTATGATTTAGGACCCTTCTTCCGTTATTTCTGTCATTCTACCATTTCATCTCTCTGTTTATCATTTATCTGAAGATTCTGACATCTCTATTTGTTTTTTCTCAATAGGTGCCCATTGCTGAGTATAGAGAGGTCATAGGACGGCTCGCCCAATTCATGGCCTATGCTAAGAGGGTGAAGAGAGAGACCGCGGAACTCTTAGGCCGATTGGCTCGTCAGACAGCAGAGTCAGCCTCTTGCGAGAAGAGACCTCGGACGGACGAGTGATCACGTGGCAATATAGACGTCTCCTTCCTTTTGATGTTGAGCAGATAGGATCCCCCATTCCCTCTTTTTGTTGACGATGTACTTATTTCCTCGGCGAAGGCGAATACAATTTTTATTTTTGTACCTGTGCAACAGTTATTTCCTAACTCTAACACACAATACATTAGTTGATTTTAGTTTTATTTCTGACTGTGTAAATGGATTGATTCACATCCGGTTGGTCAACCGAGGGGTAATTTTATGAGATGGATTCGCGTTGGGCCATTTGTATGTGATGTATGAACTGTTTCGGGTGAGTTTCTGAGGTGATTGAGACATGTTTTGACTTGCCGGGCAACGTGGGATTTGAGCAGAGTTGTTGCTGTTCTGTATTAGGAGATGCCTCGTAAGAGACATCGATCTCTCCACGAGTCATCCTCTGAGTCTGCAGTTGTTTCTCCTTTTTCCTCAAGGATTTGGTGTCCAAACTTGTATATAAACACCTCTAGTCCATCCTAGAATACCATACAGCCTTAAAATCAGTTCTGGGAACTTTTCTTTTGGAGTAAAGCTCTCAACCTTTTGCTCCCAATGGCCCTAAGTAAGTCCGTCCCTTCATCAATAATTGTTGACGAGTTCTCCTTGGACTCAGAATTAATGGAACGCTACAAGGGTGATTTAGCAATGTCCTTTTGTTCATTCAATAAACCTCGCCAAGAGAGATTTGTGGAGATGTTCGGTTTCAAGATTCTTTTCACCTTGAAGAATCTAAAACCAGAATGGGACTTTCTGAAGGGAGTTGCGCGCTTTTGGGATCCATCGACTCATCTTTTCAAATTTTCACTTAATGATATGGTCCCTACTGTGGAGGAGATGGCAGCTATCTTGGATATGCCATTGACAGGGGTGATTGCGGTGCCCAACTATGACAAGGTACCGGTGGAGTCTCTCAGGGATCTATTGATTACAGGCCTTCCCAAGGCACAGAGTTACATTCACAACCGCTATATCGATCTCTACTCTTTGCCTAAGAGATTTAAAGGTCGGGTGACTCATGGTCATGGTGTGGATTCCCAGTGCTGTCTCTTGGCATTGTGCTTATTTCGAAGCATTATTTTCATGAGCAAGTGTGGCATGGCGAACACAGAGCTCGTGGACATCGTTCTGCAAGCTAGAGAACGGGCCTTCAACATAATTCCTCTCATCTTGGGGGAGACCTTTCATGGCCTTGATGAGCTACATCGAACCGGCTCTATGACTCGGGGAAGTCCATTATTGTTGATCATTTGCATCAGAGAACATTTCAAATTGTTGGACTCTCCGGTCGAGTATTCTCCTTATACTTTCCATAGGCGGAGATTGTTGGTGAAGGGTCTCACCATTGAGGAGTGGGCCCATCTTTTTGCTAAAGTGGAGACTGATGATATTGTTTGGTGCCCATCCTTTTGGAAGGTGAGGAGGTTTGTAGCTAATACCCTTGGATACGACAGGGTCGTCCTTCCGGGTTTGAGGGACTCTTCTTTCTATTTTGCTCGGAGGGTAATGCGACAATTCGGTCAACAGCAGAACACTTTCCTGTTAGGGGGACAACCTCAGAACAGTTCTTTCATGGACTCAGAGTTCTCTACGAGCTTGGCTCGCGCTTGGGGGCAAGGCACCACTATGGATCGTTGGACCAATCTTCATCATGATGGAGGGAGCATCTATTTGTCCGACAAATATTTGGATTGGTTTCTGAAAGAACTCCATCCCAGTGTTGAGGGTATTGATGAGATCCGCCGCTCTCTATTGGGGGACCAATTCGAGCCTAGCTTGAATTTGAGGAAGAAGGAAGCTAAGGAGGATCCTTCTAATGTCAGAGTAGATGCCACTCAAGATTTTCTGGATAGTGACTTTTACGAGAAGAGAGCGAACGGACTTCCTGGTAAATTTCAAGCTCTAGATAGGCCTCGTGTGTTTGCAAGACTGACATCCTCGGTGTTCAGTAGTCTTGATGTTCCTCCCGGTTTCGAGATACCTTTGCACAAGAGGAAGAGGAATGACAAGGCGGATCGTGGTCAATCCCCTACTAAGTCAAAGAAGAAATAGATCCTTAGGAGTATCGAGAGATTGCCACCGATAGACCAATGTTTAGATTTTTAGTATTTTATTTATTTTTCTTTTGCAAGTTGGTATTCGTGTTAGAAATTTTCATATTGCTTTCTTGAAATGCATTCAATTAATAAGAAGACAAGATTTTGATTTTATTTATTGAATAGACCGGACCAAAAGGCTACCTACGTTCTCCTTTTACATCAATTAAATAAGGAGCTCAGGTCATCGTAGTTCTTGTTTAAGAAAGAGAAAATATGTGACTGCTGACTGACATGTCTCGTACGAGACATAGGTGTCTCGTACGAGACTGTCCCCTATTTTTTTTATGCACACCCTGATTTTTGCCTAAACCGCCCTTTCAGGTTTTCAATCTAGCGGGCTTCTTTTCTCGTGCCTTTGGCTCTAATTTTTGCCTAGGCCGCCCTTGCGGGTTTTCAACCTAGCGAGCTTTCTCTCTCTTCTTTTTTTTTTGAAATAGGGGACGGACTTATAAGTAGTACTTCTTCAACTTGTCCATATTGACGGGCTTCGGCAGTTGATCTCCATCTAGGTCTGCGAGTTGCACCGCTCCATCGGAGAATACCTTCTTGACTATGTAAGGACCTATCCATCTTGGTCCCCACTTTCCCATAGGATTGAATGGTCCAGGACGATGTTCGCGTAGGACTAGGTCCCCTTCTTTGATGTTTCTGGATTTGACTTTCTTATTGAATGCTCGGGCCATTCTCCGTTGACATGCTTTGATATGTTCGGCGGCTCGAAGTCGTTGTTCATCTAGCAGGGCTAGTTGTTCGTAACGACTGTTAAACCATGCGACTTCATTCACTTGGTTTTCTAGGAGAACCCTTAGTGATGGTACTTCTAATTCGATTGGTAGCACTACTTCCATCCCATAGGCTAAGGCGTATGTAGTCTCACCGATGGCAGTATGGATTGAAGTAGGGTAGCCCCAGAGTGCAAAAGGTAGCTTGTTGGGCCAGTCTCTGCCAGTCTTAGCCATTTTCATAATGATGGTCTCAATGGTCTTGTTAGCAGCTTCGGCTACTCCATTGGTTTGTGGTCGGTATGGTGACGACTGATGTCTCTCTATCTTGTACTTTGCAAGTAGTTGGTCGCATTCTTTCTCAAAGTGTGAGCCATTATCAGATATCATCTCATGAGGTACCCCATATCAGCATATGATGTTGGTCTTAATAAACTCAGCCACCTTTCTGGCATTTAAGACGTTGTAGGATTGAGCCTCGATCCACTTAGTGAAGTAATCAACGGCGACTAACACAAATGAGTGCCCATTATGGCCTGTTGGTGAAACTTTGCCAATGACGTCTATTCCCCATGTAGAAAATGGCCAAGGGGATGTCATAGGGTATAACACGGACGGTGGTGCGTGTTGCAAGTTGGCTTGTATCTGGCACTTGTGGCATTTCTTAACCATATCGGTGCAGTCGGCGTCCATTGTAGCCCAATAGTACCCTAGTCGGATGACTTTCTTTGCTAGCATATTGCCATTCATGTGGGTTCCACAGACTCCTTGATGGACTTGGCCTATGACTTCTACGGCTTCTTGATCATCGGCACAGAGTAGACACTGCTTGTTGTGTTTATTGTAAAGGCGATCACCTATAATAATGAATTGGCCGGCAAACCGTTTGAGGGCTGTCTTCGCTTTAGGTGATGTGTCTGATGGGAATGTTCTGTCTAGGAGGAAACTCCATACATCATAATACCAAGGTTTATCTGTTGGGTTTCCAAGTAACATGCGCAGCGGAATTTAGCATTTAAAATTTTAAGAAACCCAAAGCCATGGATCCGTTCATATGATTAAATCAAATACAACATAAGAATAAAGGAATAAACTAACCCTTGATGGCTATCAAATTCTCTTGGTCTTTGGTGGAGGTTTGAAGACTTGATCACGATCACAAAGCTTGAACACGAACTTTGAAGATGATGATTTTCACCCTCTAGCGGTATCCACACTTCGAACGAATATCAAAGGAGCTTCTTTGATCTTGGTTGCTAGACCAAATTGTGAAACACTTTTTCACAATCAAAAGAACTATATGGAATTTATTTTGTGTATTATTTTGTTCCTCAACCAAGAGTGTCTTGGAACAAAATAAACCCTCTCTCAAACTCTTTGAGACTCACAAAATTATTAGCATAGAGTGCTGGCTGAATTTGGTCTTTTATACACAAGTATGACCTATTCCAAATAGGAAACTTGTGTCAAAATCCTTCCAAAATTCGTTTCCAAATCAAATTAGGAATCTGCCACCCGACAGCACTGTTCGGCCGCCCAAAATCATCTGTGCGGTCGCACAACTATCTGAAGCAAAACTGGTACAAAACTGTCCTAAGTGTGCGGCCGCCCAGTCAATACTGTGCGGTCGCCCACTCTTCAGAATGTCCAGAATTTCCAAAATTCCAATGTAGTCCTTTTAAAGATTCGTTCTATTGTGTGTGACCCTCTAGGATTATACTAAGTTGGCAATGGGCTCAAACATGATCCCATAAGATATGATTAGGTTCTAGCAAACCGTCATACCTCCCCAAATAGTATAACTAGATACAAGTTCGCATTCCTTTAGAATATGTCATAATCCCTTTATCCACGATGTCATTGAACACAAGTCATGGTCAAACAGTCAACTTGTTTTGTTCAATACTTTCTCGATTCCGAATATGTTGATAATCCAAATGACATTGATCCAATCAATTCATCTGAGTCCGGCCGAACATTTCATCAACATCATTCCTACGAGTGGCCCAAGCTTGACATCTCTCCGAGGAGGGACAAATCCATTTAGCTTATTATTCTTCCCAACGGGATTCCGATTATGCCAATCATACCCTTTATAACTACTCGGTTAAAAGTAGCGTTTGAATATGTCAAACATAATGTTCATCAAGTGGAAGACTATAATAACTTCATGTCTAAGGATTCAAATGACATAACTAATATGAGATATATGTACGACATAGACCATGACATAAATCTCATAGAGCGGGTCATGTCCAGTACCTTGTTCTAAACAAGTACCCATAAATCTAACATGATCATCCCATGATCATTTAGCCTTTATACTAGTGCTTAACAAGTACTAGGGACGGAGATTATTATAAGTAAACATGAACAACACTAATAATCAAAACATCTCTTTATTGATATGAAATAAATGATAACAATTACAACGTTTATTAAACGTGCCTAGGGCACCACTACCAACAATCTCCCACTTGCCCTAGGCCCAATCTCCCATGTATCTAATACCCATGGACCTAACATGACCATCATGTTTAGCTTGTGGAAGTCCCTTTGTTAGCGGGTCCGCAACATTGTCATCAGTAGGTACTCTGCATATATTTACGTCTCCCCTATCAACGATCTCTCGAATGATATGAAAACGCCTAAGTATGTGTTTGGATTTCTGATGTGCTCTTGGTTCCTTTGCTTGAGCAATAGCACCATTATTGTCGCAATAAAGGTCTATTGGATTAGCAATACTAGGAACCACTTCAAGTTCAGTTATGAACTTCTTAATCCAAACAGCTTCCTTTGCAGCATCCGATGCAGCAATATACTCAGCTTCTGTTGTAGAATCAGCGGTTGTACTTTGCTTGGAACTCTTCCAGCTTACAGCTCCACCATTTAACATAAACACAAAACCCGATTGCGATCGGCTATCATCTTTGTCAGTTTGGAAGCTTGCATCCGTGTAAGCATTTACAACGAGATCATCTTCCATTCCTCCATAGACCAAAAACGAGTCTTTAGTCCTTCTCAAGTACTTAAGAATCGCTTTTACAGCTATCCAGTGATTTTCGCCAGGGTCGGATTGGTATCTACTTGTCATGCTCAAAGCATAAGACACATCCGGCCTAGTACAAATCATGGCATACATGATGGACCCAATTGCCGAAGCATATGGAACATCATTCATTTTCTCACGCTCATCTTTTGTCTTAGGACATTGAGTCTTGCTTAGAGAAACTCCATGTAACACGGGCAAGGTGCCTCTCTTAGAATTTTCCATACGGAATCTTCTAATGACCTTGTCAATGTATGTACTTTGGCTTAAACCAAGTAGCCTCCTTGATCTATCTCTATAGATCTTAATGCCAAGAATATATGCGGCTTCACCCATATCTTTCATTGCGAAGCACTTTCCTAACCAAGTCTTCACAGACTGAAGTGTAGGAATGTCGTTTCCAATGAGCAATATGTCATCCACGTATAAAATAAGGAATAGCACTATGCTCCCACTAATCTTCTTGTATACACAAGGCTCATCTTCGTTCTTGATGAAACCAAACTCTTTGACCGATTCATCAAAACGGAGATTCCAACTCCTAGAAGCTTGCTTCAATCCATAGATGGATCTCTGCAATTTGCATACCTTAGAATCTTGTTCAAAACCTTCTGGTTGTGTCATATACACATCCTCTTGGAGTTTTCCATTCAGGAAAGCGGTTTTGACGTCCATCTGCCATATTTCATAGTCATGATATGCGGCAATGGCAAGCAAAATTCTTATAGACTTGATCATTGCTACGGGTGAAAAGGTCTCATCATAGTCAATACCATGAACTTGCCTATAACCCTTCGCTACAAGCCTAGCTTTGTAAGTATGCACCTTCCCATCCATGTCAGTCTTCTTCTTGAAGACCCATTTGCATCCTATGGTTTTTACACCTTCGGGCGCATCAATCAAATTCCAAACTTGATTGTCTTGCATGGATTGCAATTCGGATTCCATGGCTCCAAGCCACTTGTCAGAATCAGGAGAAGACATCGCCTCTTGGTAGGTTGACGGTTCATCATTCTCAATGATTTCTACCTCATTACTATCCGTTACGAGAAATCCATATCTCTCGGGCTCGAATCGTAACCTACTAGATCTGCGAGTTGCTTGTGTACTTTGAACAGGTTCCACAACTCCTTGTGGTTCTTGTTCTTGTTCCACTATTGGTTCAATGTTATTTTTTGGGTCTCGAATTTCTTCAAGATTTATTTTACTCCCACTGATTTCTTTGGAGAGAAACTGTTCCTCTAGAAAGACACCAGTTCGGGCAACAAACACTTTGTTGTCCTTTCGGTTGTAAAAGTAATATCCTTTAGTTTCCTTAGGATATCCCACGAAAATACATTTATCTGATTTGTGTGCTAGTTTGTCGGAGATAAGTCTCTTGACATAAACTTCGCAACCCCAAATCCTCATGAAAGACAAACTAGGTTTCTTTCCACTCCACATCTCATATGGAGTCTTTGGAACCGATTTAGTTGGAACTTGATTTAGTGTGAAAGCAGCGGTTTCTAGAGCGTAACCCCAAAAGGATATTGGAAGATCAACTTGACTCATCATTGATCGAACCATGTCTAACAAAGTCCGATTCCTCCTCTCGGACACACCATTCCATTGTGGTGTTCCGGGTGGAGTCAATTGTGAAACTATTCCACGATTCTTTAGATGATCATCAAATTCTTGACTTAAGTACTCACCACCACGATCTGATCGAAGTGCCTTTATACTTTTGCCAAGTTGTTTTTCTACTTCATTTTGAAATATTCTAAATATCTCAAATGCTTCACTTTTATGTTTCATTAGGTAAACATACCCAAATCTACTATAATCATCAGTGAAGGTTATGAAGTATTGAAATCCTCCCCTAGCATTGCTACTTAATGGTCCGCATACATCGGAATGTATCAACCCCAATAAGTCGCTTGCCCTTTCACCCAACTTGGTAAAAGGTGTCTTAGTCATTTTTCCAAGAAGACACGACTCACAAGTATCATATGACTCTAAGTCACATGAACCCAAAAGTCCGTCCCCATGGAGTTTTGAGATACGCTTCTCATTAATATGACCAAGACGGCAATGCCACAAATAAGTATGATTTACATCATTAGGTTTAGATTTCTTATTTACATGATAGACATTATTTTCATTCTTGACATCCAAGATATAAAGGCCATTAAATGAATTAGCAATACCATAAAGCACATCATTTAAATAAATAGAAAATTTCTTATTCTCAATAAGAAACTTAAAACCTTCATTATCCAAACAAGAAATTGAAATAATATTTCTGCTTAAATCCGGAACATAATAACAATTGTTCAAAACAAGAATTAATCCGGAAGGTAAAGTGACTTCATAAGTCCCTACGGCTAATGCAGCAACTCTTGCTCCATTCCCCACGCGTAGATCTACTTCACCTTCTTTAAGCAGTCTCCTATTCTTTAGTCCCTGCACATTTAGACAAATGTGAGAACCACATCCGGTATCCAATACCCAAGAATCAGTGGTAGAAAGGAGAATATCTATCATATAGATACCTGAAGTCGACGCAGCCTTGCTGCTCTTCTTCTTCTTTTGCTCTTCCAAGAAAGCCTTGCAATTACGTTTCCAATGACCAATTTCTTGACAATGGAAACAGATTGCATCCTTTTGTGAATCGGGTTTTGCCTCAGAAGCCTTGGCAACCTTTGCCTTGCTTATCTTGGGTTTGACAACTTTTGCCTTACCCTTGCCTTTGGCACCAGGCTTCTTCCCATCATGAACCAAGAGCACGGGAGAACCTTTCTCCACAATTTTCATCTCTGCAGTTTTGAGCATCCCATGCAACTCAGAGAGATTCTTATCCATTCCATGCATGTTATAATTCATCACAAACTGATTATAACTTTTAGGCAATGAATTAAGAATGAGATCCGTGGCTAGCTCCAATGGGATTGGATAGCCAAGTTTCTCGAGGTGCTCTACATAACCTTTCATTTTAAGAAAGTGAGGACTCACTTGTTGCCCTTCATTCATTTTACTAGTAGTGAATGCAACAATGGTCTTGTACCTCTCTTGCCTAGCTTGCTCTTGAAACATGGTTCTCAACTCCACGCCTATCTCATAGGCTTCCAAATGTTCCAAACTTTGTTGGAGTTTTGAACACATAGCAGCAAGCATGAGACAACTTACATCTCTAGAATCATTACGATGTTTCTTGTAATTGTCTCTTTCTACCCTAGGGGCAGTAGGCGGTGGTTCAGCGGGGAGAGGCCCATCGAGAATGTACAACTTATCTTCTTGCCTAAGAACGATTCTTATGCTACGGATCCAATCCATAAAGTTTGTACCATTCTCTTCGAGCTTATCCTTCTCAAGGATCGATCGCAACGACATTGATTGAGTGTTATTAGTCATTATCTACAAATATGCAAAATTTCCAAAATTTAATAAGTACCGGTTTTCATTAAAGAGATAAATAATGTATTTTTCAAACAAAATACTCCCACTAAATTATATAACCTTCATATACATCCAATGTATAATATAATTCAAATGGGTTAAGATCCAACTTTAATTTAATTTCAAGTCCGCTAAGGCGGATTACACAAAATCAAATTAATTAGGTAGACAACTCTTGTCAATCATATCTCATATGACTCTTAGTTCCTTTTATGAGATTCTTTAAGAAATCCAATTTCAAAAAGCATGTTAAACCTCATCTTTGCCTAGACCCAAAACTGTTTTGACGCCCAATTAAGTCTAACCATTTTAAACGCATAGTTAATGTGTCCCGCTAGGGCGTGCCCACACTATCTATCTTGCTCATACATAAACAAATTTAATGCATCTCGCTAGGGCGAATCTACATTAAAATCACTCATGTAATAACAAGTGTTTTAATCATGGCATGGCAATAAAAGACTTAAAACTTTCTTTGAAGGTTCATCACATATAGCATATAACACATTTATGAGCACATAATATAAACATGTTACACATCAAGTTTAGCCACTAAATTAATCTCCATTAATTTAAGCATGATATTTATGTGTCATTAGTTTCTCTATAATTATGAGGATGAGACTATTTCAACTTTGGTCATTATCTCCAAATCAAGACAACAAGAAGTGCGGTCGAACTAAGCCATTAGGCAACCACAATCCCGCACTAATTCAAGAAACCAAGAAAGTAGTCCATGTGGCCGAAACTAAGCAATAGATGGTCTCGATGAACGTAGGCCAATTGCATTCACAATTCCACATGGATCTCCAATCATTGAATCAAGAACCTTTGTTTCTCAATTTTAGCAATTATGAACTCTTCATAATTCTAACTTCGTTTTATCTTTGAAACTTTGATTGCGATCAATTTTGGGAAACACAATCTCGATGAACGCAGATTAGCCATCCAAAACTTGAACCAATCTAGGAATCACAAGACTAAAACAAATAAGAAAATCAAACCCCAAAATCCACACACAAACCAACTACCCAAAACCCATTCCAGATCAGCAAGTCAGGACTGGTTCTGTTACTGGTTCTGTTGAATCTTTCGAAAAATTCCAGATTCTGGTTTTCAACCAAAATCAGACCTTCTGATCACCTTGTGCGGCCGCCCAAAATTTCTTGTGCGGTCGCCCAAAACTGTGCGGCCGCCCAAGGCGTTTTGTGCGGTCGCCCAGTGCCATCAGAATGTGCAGAATTTTTAAGTTCGAAAATTTTGTCTCAAAATCGTTTTTCCCCGATTATTAAAACTTTGATCCAATCAAAAATTAATAATCAACAATTCTGAATCCACCATAATTTATTTATTGCGATTGAATCGTGCGATTAAAGTTGCAAAACAATAAACCACATAAAATCACATAACACATAAACAACATATATTCAATATTCAAATCATGCAAGGCACATAAACAATTTATATACACATAACATGATTCAAGTATTGAATTAATCAACATGAACGGAGCTCTGATACCACTGTTGGGTTTCCAAGTAACATGCGCAGCGGAATTTAGCATTTAAAATTTTAAGAAACCCAAAGCCATGGATCCGTTCATATGATTAAATCAAATACAACATAAGAATAAAGGAATAAACTAACCCTTGATGGCTATCAATTCTCTTGGTCTTTGGTGGAGGTTTGAAGACTTGATCACGATCACAAAGCTTGAACACGAACTTTGAAGATGATGATTTTCACCCTCTATAGCGGTATCCACACTTCGAACGAATATCAAAGGAGCTTCTTTGATCTTGGTTGCTAGACCAAATTGTGAAACACTTTTTCACAATCAAAAGAACTATATGGAATTTATTTTGTGTATTATTTTGTTCCTCAACCAAGAGTGTCTTGGAACAAAATAAACCCTCTCTCAAACTCTTTGAGACTCACAAAATTATTAGCATAGAGTGCTGGCCGAATTTGGTCTTTTATACACAAGTATGACCTATTCCAAATAGGAAACTTGTGTCAAAATCCTTCCAAAATTCGTTTCCAAATCAAATTAGGAATCTGCCACCCGACAGCACTGTGCGGCCGCCCAAAATCATCTGTGCGGTCGCACGACTATCTGAAGCAAAACTGGTACAAAACTGTCCTAAGTGTGCGGCCGCCCAGTCAATACTGTGCGGTCGCCCACTCTTCAGAATGTCCAGAATTTCCAAAATTCCAATATAGTCCTTTTAAAGATTCGTTCTATTGTGTGTGACCCTCTAGGATTATACTAAGTTGGCAATGAGCTCAAACATGATCCCATAAGATATGATTAGGTTCTAGCAAACCGTCATACCTCCCAAATAGTATAACTAGATACAAGTTCGCATTCCTTTAGAATATGTCATAATCCCTTTGTCCACGATGTCATTGAACACAAGTCATGGTCAAACAGTCAACTTGTTTTGTTCAATACTTTCTCGATTCCGAATATGTTGATAATCCAAATGACATTGATCCAATCAATTCATCTGAGTCCGGCCGAACATTTCATCAACATCATTCCTACGAGTGGCCCAAGCTTGACATCTCTCCGAGGAGGGACAAATCCATTTAGCTTATTATTCTTCCCAACGGGATTCCGATTATGCCAATCATACCCTTTATAACTACTCGGCTAAAAGTAGCGTTTGAATATGTCAAACATAATGTTCATCAAGTGGAAGACTATAATAACTTCATGTCTAAGGATTCAAATGACATAACTAATATGAGATATATGTACGACATAGACCATGACATAAATCTCATAGAGCGGGTCATGTCCAGTACCTTGTTCTAAACAAGTACCCATAAATCTAACATGATCATCCCATGATCATTTAGCCTTTATACTAGTGCTTAACAAGTACTAGGGACGGAGATTATTATAAGTAAACATGAACAACAATAATAATCAAAACATCTCTTTATTGATATGAAATAAATGATAACAATTACAACGCTTATTAAACGTGCCTAGGGCACCACTACCAACATTATCGTCCAAGGTATTTACGGAAATAGAGCCACACTCTTCTTTGCAGTTGTGCAGGTCTATGATTGAGTAATAAGTGGGAGTCCTTCGCCTCATGACTTTGAAGGTTTTAACCTCAGTCCATTTGGGAATCTCCACAAGTGATGCAAGCATGGCTAGCGAGTCCGCCAAACGGTTCTTATCTCTAGGAAGATAGTAGAAAGTGACCTCTTTAAAATGTTTGACCAAGTCTTAGAGATGGTCGTTATATTTCTGGAGTGTAGGATCTTGTACCTTCCACTTCTTGAGTGACTGATAGATTATGAGTTGTGAATCCCCGTACACCTCTAGTTTGGTCACATTTCTTTCTAAGGCTGCTTCAAGCCCCGCTAAGCAAGCTTCGTACTCGGCAATATTGTTAGTGGCCTCAAAGTCAAGGCAGATTTCGAGTGGAGTGTAAAAATCTTAGGGATCTACTAGTAACATGCCAATGCCATATCCCTGTTTATTGGCAGCGCCATCGAAAAATAATTGCCACTTATTTTCTGCTATTGCCATGATGTCCTCATCAGGGAATCGCGGGTCTTCCCCCTTCGCTTTATCAAATGGAAATTCGGCTAAGTGATATGCGAAGACTCTTCCTCTCACGGATTTTTATGTGATGTAAGTGATATCGTACCCCGCGAGCATAAAGTACCACTTGGCTATTCTAGAGGAGACATGCGACTTCTCGAAGATGTATTTCATTGGGTCCATTCTGGCGATCATTTGTACAGGAAACGCCTCCATGTACGGCTTTAGTCTCTCAGATACCCATACCAGTACAGCAAACGACTTTTCTAATGCAGAGTAATTCAACTCAGCCCCTTGGAAGCGACAACTGACAAAGTACACAGCATTTTCTTTCTTCGAATCGGCTTGTGCTAGCATAGCCCCTAATGCAGTATCATTGAATGTGAGGTACAAGATCAACGGTTTCTCCTTATGCGGTGGAACCAACACTAGCGGACTCACTAAGTATTCCTTGACCTTTTTAAAGGCTTGTTGACACTCTTCGGTTCATTCTAAGGATGCATTCTTCTTGAGGAGCTTAAAAATGGGCTAGCACATCGTCGTGAGTTGATTAATGAAACGACTAATGTACTGAAGGCGACCCATAAATCCCTTGACTTATTTTTGCATTTTAGGTGGAGGCATGTCAATGACGGCTTTGATCTTGGCCGGTGACCATATACCCAAGAACTTTTCCTTTCACTACCCCAAATGTGCACTTGGCCGGATTACGTCTCATCTTGTAGTGTCTCAACCTTTCAAAGAACTTTCTAAGGTCGATAAAGTGCTGTCCATCGGAGCCTTTAGAGTGTATGATCATCAACGTACACCTCCATTTCTTTATGTATCATGTCACGGAATAAAGCAGTTACAGCTCTCTGATAAGTGGCTCCGGTATTTTTAAGTCCGAATGGCATGACTGTATAACAGAACGTCCCCCAAGGTGTGGTGAATGCTGTTTTGTGTTGGTCCTTCTCGGCAATTAGGATCTGGTTGTAACCGGTGAATCCGTCTACGAACGAACGGGCTTCGTATTTCGTGGTATTCTCAACGAGCATATCTATGTTGGGAAGAGGAAAATCATCTTTCGAAGATGCTCTATTGAGATCACGGAAATCAACTCAGACTCGGACCTTCCCATTTGCCTTGGAAACCTGCACAGTATTGGCCAACCAGGTTGGATACCTATCACTTTGATGAACCCAACACTCAGGAGTTTCTCTATCTCTTGTTTGACTTGTACCGACCACTCTGGCTTAATTTTGCGGAGCTTCTGCTTGACTAGCTTTGAATCGGGAAGCAGCGGTATCTTGTGATCAACAATCTAATTGGCTAGCCCCTGCATATCTTTGTAGAACCAAGCGAACACATCCATGAATTCTTGGAGAAGCACTATGAGGGCTTGTCGGTCTTCCCCCTTGAAGAAATTGCCAATCTTGGTCTCTTTCGGATCATCGTCCATCCCCAGATTAACTGTTTGCATTTCTTCGCATCAATAGGACCATTTCCGCCACGAAGACCTACTTGATTATTAATTTCTTTTAAGATTTGTTCATTTTCTTGATCTATCTCGTCATATGACTCATTATTATCTAATTCATTAGAGTTATTAGTTAATTCATCATTTAGGACGCTAATTCATCATTTAGGACGCTGGCAATCTCAGGATACTCAGAAAGAACTATTTTTTCATTAAGAAAGTAGGGGAATACATGTTTCGCGATGGCATCCAAGTCCTCTTGGGTGAGCTCACCGGTAACGGTATCTGACTCTAAGGTAAGAGTTACAAGTTTCCTTTCTCTATGGGGATGGGGAGTACATCCTAATTCTTTGATCAGGATGTCTTCACTTGCTATGGGTCCCACAGTTGTGTACCAATTTTGGATAGGCTCGTCACTCTTCTTGATGAGCTCGGTGTAGTCTTGGTTCGGAGCATCCCCCTTGTCTATTGCATTGATCTGAGTGTCCTCTAGCATGCAAAGGTTGAGAAATTGGCGCAGTAGGTCTTCTCCCAACACAAAGTCCCACTCACTGAATGATTCGGCCTTGGTACCCCCTAATTCTTGAGGTAGCCACGAGAATTGCATCTGTTCTGTTTCAAGTGAGTATGGATCACAGTCACCAAAGTTTTCAAAGCCCGATTGGCGCTTCCCCTTATGGTCGATCCATGGTCCAGGGAACATGAAATATGGCAAGTTTTCGCCTTCGCGTACAAAGTTGTTATTTTCCATGCTTAGTACTTGATTATGAGACGACATGTAACCGAAAGAAACATCATTATTAAACTTTGGAATGCTCTCGCCCACATTTGGGATTAGGCGAGTAGTCTCCTCTTCCTTACTAGCTATTTCTATTACATTGATCCCTCCTCCCGCAGTTGGGAGAGGGTTTGTTACTATATTAGGAACCCCTAGCTGCTTAGAGTCTATGAGATCTTGGATCACATCTTTGAGGTGGTTGCAAGTATTGGTGTCGTGGCCACTGAACTGGTGGAACTTGCAGTAGAGATGATGGGCATGATTCAGGGGGAGTTCCCTTGGAGTAGAAGGAGGCTTCCTTGGTGCGACCTTACCGGCTTCTACTAGTATGTCGAAGAGCTCTCCTTGAGTGATACCTTCCAATTTTTTGTAGACTCTCTCTTTCTTCTTTTCCTTGTTGGGTGGAGGGACGGAGGAATAGTTGCTCCTCCCTTGATTATTGAAAGCGATGTCATTGACAGATGTGTCTTTTCTAGTAGAGCCTTTGCTAGGGTAACGGTATCCACCCTCTATCTTAGCCTCTTTCCTACTTTTTAAGATGTCATCCAGTCGAAGACCGGCTTTATGAAGTTCATAGAAGCTTAGGAAGAAAGTGCCGAAGAGGCGGTCCTCATACTCACTATGGAGTGATTTCAGGAAGATGTGCATTTGGTCGTCCGTAGTTGGCCTATCAACGATCTCGGTGAGCTTGGCTCTCCATCTTTTGACAAAGTCACCGAATGTCTCATTAGTACCTTGTTGGAATTGCTCGAGGTTTCTTTTAGTGGGACGGTAAGTAGTATTGTCCTCGAAGCATCTTTGGAAGACCTCACATGCGGTTGCCCAATCGGTCCTTGTGGATAAGGGGATAAACATGTACCAATCCCTTTCCGCCCCCTCTAAAGTTTAGGGAAAGCTTTGGGCCAAGATGGTGTCATCTACTTTCATCGGAAGCATGGCCCAAGTGTAAGTTTCAACATGAACATGAGGACAGGTAGTGCCGTTAAACTTGGCTATGTCAGGAGTGCGGAACTTTCGTGGTAGCTTAGTGATTGATTTACGAAGTGCAATGGCGTCAAATGGAACGATGGAGCCCTTTGCTAGACCAAGATGTGCAAACCTCTTTTCGAGAAACTCAGCAGTGGCGGAGTTGATGAAGTTGGTGTCATCACTAGCTTTTTTTTCTTATCACTTGCCTTAGTATCCTCATCATCGGAGGAGGAGGAAGAGTCGGATGTATTTGAATCAAAGTCGGAATCATCATCCCTCTTATTCTTTTTCTTAGCATGGGACTCCCCATCTTTGGAAGGGGTTTTTGACTTCTTATTACTCCTCTTGAGTTCTTGGAGTTCTTGCAGGACGGTGTCTATGTCCTTGACGTGACGATCACTCTCACGGGTGGAAATTTCGGCTTGCTCTCTGACTTGCTGCTCAAGTCGTGCAATGACGGCTTTGGCGGTCTCCAAGTCAGTGATGGGGGTACCGGCCATTACTACAACCTTTTCTTGTCTCTTGGTCACGGGATCACGGATGTAGATTACTGAAGCGATCGTGTTGGGAGTATGGAGCTACCTTGCTGATCGGACGGACCTAGAGTGCAAAAACTGTGTCAAATCCAGGCTGGGGTCCCAACAAGTCGGCTTTTATGAAACAGGGTTGACCAACACGGCAGATTCACAGAGAAGGAGAGATGTCTCGTACGAGACAATGGATGTCTCGTACGAGACATCTAACCAGACAGTCAGATTTGCAGATTTAATCCTATTGGTCGGATGGAATTTAATCCATTTTAAGAGGTTACTACTCTAGTTCGTCCTGGAGCAGTGGATTCTGTCACCCTAGAATATGAGCCCCTTGTTTTTCACCTGTATTGCACTCTCCCAAACGGACAATTCGGGCAAGGGTCCCATATTCTCATCGGAATCCACCATTCAATTAACCAAACATAATTGATTCCGTAGTTGTTTTGAACTTTGTTAAACAACGCATTAATGCAAATCAAACCTTATGAATTTTAAGGGACAACCGAAAGGGACATGTTGAACGGTGCGGTCGAAACTAAGCCAAAATGGCATCCACAATCCCGCACAGAATAGTGAAAGTAGGAAAACATAAGCTCGGATTTCCGTAGAGAGGTTCTCCATTCTTTCAAAAATCCTTTGTTCAACATTTTACCGAAGGGACATTCTTCATATTCACAAGGGAGGATTATAGATTGTAAAGATGCGTTTTCTTGGGCAAAGATTAAAACAACCCTAAGAATCGAACCGACCGGTCTCGAGGAGTGTCTTATTAGCTAGTATGTATGCATGAGGTTGATGCAAGGCTTACGGCTAAGTCTCCCCATGAACACAGTCTAGGAGCGTGTCACGGAGTGGGTACACCATCTTTGGAAAGACCGGCGAGGGGCCATTCGTTATAATGGGGGTGTTGACCGACATCCGTCCTCTGATTGGGACCCGAGTTTATAGGGTATGTAGTGCAATTAATCTACATGCGTGCACGTGTGTGAGAGTCAAGATCTAGGTGTCAAAGAGAAAATAGAGAGTTCTTTTTTTTGAAAGTAAAAATAAAAACATGCAATGGCCGGGCCAAGTGGCTGCCTACGTTTCCCTCTTGTGGAGGAACTCAGGCCGTCGTAGTTCACACATAAGGCAAACATAAGAAAAGCAGAGAATAAAACATTTACCAAGTACTCCTGCAAAACAAAGGTTAGCCTTATAATATATGGGGAGTTTATTTGTCGTTAGGGAGGTCCTAAGACTCAGAAACAGAGGGGGGAGCAGATCTGAAACCCTGTATACGCATTTGAACCGAACGAAAATCCTTTTTCAAACCAGGGAGTCAGATCAGCCGGGCAGAGCTGAGATGTCTCGTACGAGACAAGTGATCCCTCGTACGAGACTTCTCAGTCGGGGGAACAGATTCAGTACAGAATGCAGAATTTTTAAAAAACGATGATTCCTTTCGATGCAAGTTTAACCCACTTACTGTGATCTTCCCCAGCAGAGTCGCCACTGTTTGCGCGCGGTTTTTTTTTTTTTTTTTGTATTTATGACTTCGAGGTGCCCTTTTTTGATTGTTTGAGAGTCGCCACCATGTTGTTGTCGGAACACGGACCAAGAAATCTGGGTTCGGGGGTTAAGTTATGAATTTGGAAGGTCAAGGAGCACCCAATTCACCCAATGTAGGATTGGTCTTGCTAACAAATCATCATCATTGTTTCAAATTCATGCAAAATGTATGTAAAAAGAAAACAAACAAATAAATAATTGCTTATTTATTTGGGATGTTAGATCATGTGCTTCGAGACCATCTCCATGGATTGGAGAGGCTCTAGGCTGATCCTTTAATGGAATCACACTACTTCAAAGACAAAGAAGGAGATGAGAAGATAGAAAAACAAAGAGTTTTACCTAAGCGTTCTTCAAGAATCCTATGGATGGCCTTGACTAAAGGCCTTGAATCTCCAATAAACTTGGCTTGAACGATGTTGTGGAGGCTTGAATTTCGTGGGTGAGGGAGAGGGACTGATTATGGGGACCTCTTTGATCAGATTTGGAGTGGTTTTTGGGTGAATGAGGATTCTAGCCTTTTTCTGGTTCAAGAAGCTCTATATTTATAGGGGTTCTGGACCTAGGTTTTGGCCAAGAAGGTAAGTTGTGATGGGAATCCAAGACTTGATTCTCACAGAGGTATTTTGGACTCTAGGATCGTTCAATAGGTTTTCCCGGATTGCTTAAGTGTTTGCCAAGAAAAGGGGTTAAGATCAACAAGGAAACTGACCAAAAACCTGACTGTCAAGGGGGATGTCTCGTACGAGACATCATTGTCTCGTACGAAGCATCTCAGTACTGGAATTCACTATTTGCCCTCTCTAGTAGTTTTAATGTTCATTTTGGCCCCTGACTAACGGAGTCAGTCAGAAACTTAACGAAACATGCCCAACTTAACGAGTTTCGACCCAAATCAAAGGCGAGACACAGAAGTAGTGTGATCATGAATGAATGTCAAAAATGGGGTGTCTACAACTATCCCCCAAACTGGATCAAAAGCTATCCCTCTTTCTGAGACTTTCACTTAGTCTTAAATTGATCTTGATACCACCATGTCCACACCCAGTTTCTGGGCCTTTGACTGTGATATAGACTTCTCCATAGCTCTTGAGGCCCAAAAGAAGTTGGTTCCATTCCTGTCCTTCCACCATTACTCAATCCCCAAAATCTATCCAAACCTTGGGAGATGACAAAAACCCACATGACATTCATGAGAAATATTGGTGGTCAACTCTTTTATGCATATGAAGAGTGGAAAAAATTTAGAGCCACAATTCAATCTTTTTTCCTATTCATTGCTCTAGGTCTTCCCAAGCCTCTCACCCTTTACAATATTCCTGAGTGGGAATTTGCTTTCTCAAACCTAATATCAAACAATCTCATGGAATGCATGTACACTCCATCCTCCCTTGTATATGCTCTATGCATTCAATTTGTCCAATCTGTATTTTGGACTCTTTTGTCCAAAAAGAGCTGTATTCTTGGGATCATTGTCAAGAAATTCTCCCCAATCTCTGATGTTTACCCTCAAAATCTTCCACCTCCCCCTTCTGCATTCCACAAGAAGTCCAGATAAAAGCTAGTCAATCTCCCCTCTAAATTTGATCCATTCAAATACACCCATCCATACTACATTACCTACTCTGACTTCAACCAATTCTCTGTCAGCCTCATCAAACAACTCAAATTTGCCCTCCTCAGAAAGCTTGATGATGTGTTTGAATTTATTATCCAAAGAGGTGACAATCCTTCTCCTCCATCTCCTGAACAGCCAACCCATACAGCTTTCCCACCTCCTCTTCCTAGCAGTCATCTCATTCCCACCAGACCATCCCAGACATCCATATACTCCTACTACAAGCTCCACCACCTAGCCAACCTGCTAGATACACCAAAAAGAGGCATGCCTCCTTCTAGAAAGACTATTCCATGGGGGTTTCTCTGTCTGAAGATTCCATGACTCCTCAACAGCTGCAAGCCTGGATTGGTGGAAGACTTTTGCATCACCAACCTGTTCTCACAAAAGCTTAACTCTTAGCCAGACAATACCAGTACTTTTCTTACAACTTTATGATGGGTCTAGACTGGAACAATAAATGGTACTACAGGAAAATGAACCAGTGAGGAAAGCTTCTCTCCTCCAAGAACTTGAAGCTGTGAAGAGTGTGCAGCATGCCAAAGTTGGGTTAGATTAAATTGGTTTCTTTTCTTTTGCTTTGATTAGCTGTTCAGAACAATTTTCAATTTTCAGTTATTTCTTTTAGTCTCTTTCAGTTTGTTTTTACATGGTTTGTATGCCAAGAGATTTAATCAAGAAGAAACTTTCTTAATTGGTATTTCTATTCTTTAGCATATTTTGTGCAGGTACAAAACTAAAACCATTATTTATTTACCAAAAAGGGGGAAATTGTCAGTACCTCACTATGCTTAATCTCAAGTTAATCATAGTAAACATGTTTTGATAAATAAATAATCAAGATCCATTGATTACATGATGCATTCAAAGAGCTGAGCACAGGTAACCCAAGTACAAGTCCAACAGCTAAGCTATTCTGCATCTACACAACTCTACAGCCAATCCATTACATGATCTACCCATCATTTATACATCAAACAAACTGAAGAATCATCACTTACAGACTCTCTTACTTACAATTGAATTATCAAGATGCAAATTACAAACAAGCTACAACAAAAAAAGCCTCAAAGGCCCAACAGCTAAAACACTCTGTTTGAACAGCTAAGACTGATCTTGGCCAACATCTTTCTCTGCCACATCAGATCTTTGAAGAATGATTATTCCAATGATAGGACATTCTCTCAATCATTGGAATAACTCATATTGAAGCTTGATCAAGCCTGCACAGCCTACACCTCAACTGACAACTAGCATCCAATGGAAACTAACAAGTGTGTCAGTCAAACCTTGACTATCTCCAGTCAAGATGAACCATTACTCTTCTGCACCTTTGTCCCCTAACGGCTATATGCCATCCCCTATATAAAGGAGCATACTGGCATGTTGTCTAGTAACCTTTTTGCATTCCCTTTACACTCATTCTGCCAATTTGCTGCAGTCTTAACCATTTGCATAAACCCCTGCAAATATTGTGCCATTAAGCACCCAGTTACAACCCTCATCAACCATAGCTAACAGCCAAGCTACTTTCCTTTGTAAACACCTTGTGATTTTTCTTTTTCTTTTTATTCTGCTTTGGAAGAAGCAACCTTAATTGAAGTGTCAATTAAGTAGAGGGGGTTCTAGGAACTTGCCTTATCAATTCTTGTAACTCTTATTGAAGAGAATATTATAGTGAATTGATCTCACTGTTGTCAACAGTGGGGGTGGATGTAAGAGAAGGTTTTTGACTCTGAACCACTTGAAAATACTGTGTACACTCTTGTCCCTACACTTACACACACTGCACATTGTTTCTTTCTTTCATTCATTCATTTATTTATTTTCGGCTGCACATTTCTTTCAATTATTATTTCTCAACAGCTAACCCAAGTGTTAGCTGTCCAAGTTTTAACCTTTCTCTTCATTAAGTTAACAGGCCTTTCATAGACCCCCATGAATTTTTCTTTTTAGGGGGTCAGTGTAGTAAATTTGATAAATTGCAAAAGGTAAATTTGTAAAAATTACAAAAGTCAGGGGGGGTGTCCATGTACCCTCCTCAAAGGGCCTAGATCCGCCCTGCTTGTGGGTACTTCATTTATCCGTTTGTTGAATCTTGATCCAGTTATAACAACACGTAAGCCCAAAGTTCAGCTACGTGTGAGGGGGTGGGTTAGAATATTTATCCCACATTGAGAATTAACAAGTAAAGCCTTAACTAAATAAAAATCCAGAGTCACTCCTCTTATTGTCAATTAGTTTTAATGTGAAACCCTACACTTTATCAAACCAGTGTCTAATAGGTTACATTTACCGAATTAAAGAACATTATAATAACATTAGTTGCATATCATAACATGAGTTACATCATACGCCTTCTGTCTGAAACGTTAGTGAGAAAGAACATTGTGAAATAATTTTAGGCTGATTTAATTATTTTAATAAAATTATAAATTTGATTAATACATCATTATAAATACTGCAAAAAAAAATTTAAATTATCATTAAAATAGTTAAATTAACCTCTAATTCTTGCTTAAAGTTCGTTCACACTAATGTAAAAAAACATTTATTTTGGGACAAATAGGAGAGAATATAATCTAATTTTCAAATTTCTGTACTATCCTATTAAATATGCGCCAAGCCAATGTGGGGTGGGAGGTGGGGGCAATGGACGTATCGACATAAAGGACTGGACAGAGGGCTACAAAGACAGTAGGGCGATTAGAAATTAAGGATTGATCAGACAAGATTCCAAACTAGTTTCTGGTCTCTCTGCAAACTGCACAAGTTTCATAATATCACGTAAAGGTCTTATTTCCTTCCATCATCTACCTTCTTCCCTTGTAACGACAAATTTTTAGTCCTTACGTATACATACATATACATACACTGTTTATCATATATGGCTCACAAATAATCCATTCTATATTGCTAAATCTGATCAGATATGTAGGGGCAGACACATGTCCATACAATTTGCTTGGTTATAGTTTATGTGTCTTAATCTTATTACCTGGTAGCCAATTTCTACAGGAAACTGAGAGATGATCACTTTAATTATTGGCTTCCCAACTGACCCCTCATCTTTTTACGGAAAACAAAAAAAAGATTTATGTTTGGTGTTTTCTTTCAATAATTTAATGGACATTTATGACAAATTAGTTTTTTCATAAATTGTATTAGAAGAAATCGATTAAATATTTGGGTTAATTACAATTTAGAGAACACCGGTGTTCTCTAAGCGGGGCTCCAACATTTTTTTTTTGCGAAACAAGGCTCAATACGTGTTTTTTTAATCAATTTGGGGCTTTTTGATGGAATTCGTTAGAAATCCTGTTAACTACTCACTTGCCGTGCACGTGATGTACGAAATGGCTAGTTTGAAGTTAATATTCCTATACAAGGGGTCAAACTCTCTCTCCTCAATCTCACCCAGATTCAACCCTCCCACTGGTCAAACCACCTGTAGATACCCCGGGAAACCACAACTTGGCTAGAGCGGTGAATTATCCTAGGATGTCTAACTTGTTTTTAGAGTCGCCACCTATGTTTTGAGGAACATAAGAAAAACCTATTGATAATAGCCTAAGTTTGATTACGAAAACAGAGATTCTTTGTTTTGAGGTTCGGGGGTTAGATTACGAGATGGGAAGTACCGAAACACCCATCTTGCCCAACTAAAGTTGGTCTTGCTTGATCAAAATCTACATGAATAATAAACACTCTTCTTCTTCTTCTTTAAATCATAAAAAGGGGTTTTAAAATAGAGTTTGGAATGTAGGAGATAACTCCTTAACCAACCTCAACTAGATGAGGTGATCATTAGAGTCATGTCCCAAAATGATTTGGGTGATTGCACTTTGATAAAACGAAAAGAAAGAGAAAAGAGATGAAGTTGAGAAGGGGAAAGAAAGAGCTTTACCTAGACTTCAAGAGACTTCAAACACTTCTTGTTGAATTTCTTGGAGAAATCCTTTGGAGAATGCTTTGAAAGTAGAAAGTTTGGTTTCTTATTGAAATGTGAGATTGAGAGCAAAAGGTCCAAGGTCCAAAGTCTAAGGTTTTTCGGTCCAAGGTCTTCGTCCTTGAAAATGGAGGTAAAGGGAGGTTTTTATAGGTGAAAGAGATATGTTTTTGGTGCCAAAACTCAGTCACCAAGAAATCTTTCCCGGGCAAAATCCTGTAAATTGAGCAAGGGAGAGAATCCTGGCCAGAAATCTGTAACCGACGCCCAGAGGCGCGCGCTTCCTGCTTTGGGAGCGGGAGGCGCGCGCGCCTGGATCCTCCTGTCAGAGGCGCGCGACTCAGAGAAGGCAATTTTGACAGAATGGACTAGAAAGTCAGCCCTGTCATTCAGTTTAGTCCCTGGACTTAACGAAGTCGGTCAGGAACTTAACGGAAGTGACAGAAACTAACGAGAAACACTTAAAATGGGGAGAAACACAAGATCAAATGTGCAATCGGGGTGAGCGGTTCCAAGGCGGGGTGTCTACAGAGCCCCTCGGCGACGTGGATTGTAAAGCAAAACACGTCGACGAAAGTTAAAAACACCCGCCGAGGACATCACCAAGAAAAAGCAATGACTCGATGAAAGCAGGAATTTGAAATTGCGAGAGATAGTGGTGCGCTCCCTGTGTGAGCGGCTGTTGTTGATAGAGGGGGTGACTTGATCCGTTAGGTGAACCTGCCGGCTGAATATGTTGAATGAGGCCGTTAGTGAACCTTTGAACGAGGCCGTTAGTGAACCTTTGGAGAGGCCGTTAGTGAAAATTTGAACGAGGCCTGTTAGTGAACCTTTGGAGAGGTCGTTAGTGAACCTTTGAGGAGGCCGTCGGTGAACCTTTGAAGAGGTCGTTAGTGAACCTTTGAGGAGGCCGTTAGTGAACCTTTGTAGAGGCCGTTGGTGAACCTTTGAGGAGGCCTTTAGTGAACCTTTGAAGACGAATCCGTTAGTGAAATCCGTTGATGAGGCCGTTAGTGAACCCTTGAATGAGGTCGTTAGTGAACCTTTGTAGACGCCGTTGGTGAACCTTTGAACGAGGCCGTTAGTGAACCTTTGAGGATGAATCCGTTAGTGAAATTCGTTGATGAGGCCGTTAGTGAACCTTGAAAGAGGCCGTTAGTGAACCTTTGAGGAGGCCGTTAGTGAACCTTTGAGGACGAATCCGTTAGTGAAATTTGTTGATAAGGCCGTTAGTGAACCTTTGTAAAGGCCGTTAGTGAACCTTTGAAGAGGCCGTTAGTAAACCTTTGGGGACGAATCCGTTAGTGAAATCCGTTGATAAGATATTGCTTTGAAGTCGCGTGCCTCTTGGAGCCACACTTGACTTTTGACTTGTGGGGTGCGGGCACAGTTGACCGCAGCCAGAAAAATGTTCCTGCTGGGGATGAAATGCTGTGATTGACTCTTGAGGGGGGTATGGTACCTGTGACAGAACTTAGGGAGTTCGGAATCTGGAGAAGGAAAAACTACTTTTGAGTGGGAGTTTCTATCCTACTTTCAATCTTTGACATGCCTTAAGGGCGGACCAGAAGAAGGTGTGCTCAACTGGGTGTCCGAGGAGCGGGGCTGTGTCTTGATTTAGGCTGGAGATCTCTGACAAGGCCCTTTTCTGAAGTGATCTAGACTTGGGAGGCGCGCGCTTTCCTATGTAGGCTTGGGACGCGCGCGTATTTCAGACCGCTGGCGGGTGGCGCGCGCGTCTGGGAGGCAGAATTTCAGGCTTGACATTTGCTGGCCAAAAAACCCCCAACAGCTATAATATCAGCTTCTGTTCGACCACTTGATTCTCACAGCTCCTTTCTACCATTTTTGAACATCATATTATTGCTCAACTTTGCTTGTGATCAACATTTTCCATGGCTTCCAATTCTTTTGTTCTTGATGCCAAGGTTGTTAGTGGGTATGGAAAGGACTTGGACACTTTTGTGTATTCTTTCAAGACCCATCCCAAGAAGGCCTTCATTAAAGACTTCGGGTTCCGAATTCTTTTCACTTTGCGGACGTTGAAGCCGGATTGGGATTTGTTGAGAGCTGCCGCGGCTTTCTGGGATTGCGATAGCCATACCTTCAACTTTTCAGCTAATGAAATGGTGCCGACTGTTGATGATTTTGGGGCCATCCTTGGCATGCCTTTGGCCGGTCGGATTGCCGTCCCAAAATATCACCGTGGTGCCATTGATTCTTGGGTTGAGTCACTGAATCTCCCTCTTGAGGACGTGAGGAAGATGTTGCACGGTACTGTGATTGACATAACTGGGTTGCCGATGTTCTTCAGTTTACACTCGGAGGATCCAGTGGTTCAATCTTTCAAGAGGAATGCCATGGCCGCTTGTCTCTTTAGTGAAGTACTGTTTGTTCCACCATTCGGGACTGCGGATGTGCAGCTGGCTGAGATTAGATTTCAAGCCAAGGAGAAACAATTTAGTATAATCCCTCTTATTGTAGGGGAGACGTTGCACGGCCTTGATGAGTTACATAGGACGGACAAGATGTGTCGGGGAAGACCTTTGCTCTTGACCATATGGCTCCGAGAACACCTCAAGATTTATTCCCCGGATGGTGATTTGTCTCCTTTTGCTGTTCATAGGAGGAAGCTGTTGATCCGGGATTTATCTGAAGATGGTTGGAAGGAATTCTTTGCCTCTCGGATGACCGTCGATATTGAGTGGTGCCCTCCTTCTTGGGTCTTCGTCCTTTTGTGGAATGGACTCTTGGTTTTCAGCACGTGGTTGTACCCGGCTTGAGAGATTCTTCATTTTACCAGCCAGAGCGGGTTCTGCGGCAGTTTGGTTGCCAACAGATAATTCCTTTTTCGAGGGACGGAATGCTACGTCCAGTTGCTTACATGGGTCCGGACTTCTCGAGTGAGCTTCAGTCGGCTTGGGGAGATGATCGCAACCGTTGGGCTTTTGCTCCTCTGCATCGGGGGAGTATGTAGACACCCCGCCTTGGACCTCTCACCCCGATTGCATACAAAGTATTTTTATTTAACTTATTTTTGTTGCTTTCTGTTACTTCGGTTAAGTTCCTAACTGATTTCGTTAGTTTTGGACTAAACTGCATAACAGAGTTAACTTTTAGGGTCATTCTGTCATTCTGTCCTTTTCTACCGTGGGCGCTTCCGGAACTGTTAACGGGATGCGCGCGCGTCTCGCCCCAAAAGCGGGACTCGCGCGCTTCCCACTTTGGCAGTAACGGATTGCACCTTATTTCCCTCCTTTTCCTAGTTTACAAAATAACCTCTTTTTACATCCAAGTTCATCCCCCCTTTGTTCTAAAAAACTCTCAATCCCTTATTCTAGCCTTTTCATTAAAAAACAAAATATTTCTTTTTATTATTATTTGATTTTCTTTTATTATTTCATTTATTATTTTATTTATCTAATTTTCTATTGGTCAATTCCATCTCACATGGACTGACCAATTTCCCTCCAAGTTTTCCCTCCTCTTTTTACCTATAAAAACCTCTCATTTCTACCTTAGAAAGGGACCAACTTCATCTTCCCTACAAGAACTATACACAAGTTCTCTCAACACATTTTCCCTACAAACAAACACTACACAAAGTGTTGCACAACCATTTCTTTACAAACAACACCATCTTCAAGTCAAAGTCTAAGGTCCTCTTTTCTAAAGGTACTTTTATTCTTCTTCTCTTTTATTCTAGTCTTACTAGTATGCAATCCCCATCAATTGGGACATGAACAAATGACCACTTTACTACATTAAAGTTGGTTAAGGTTATCTCCCTACATTTTAATCTCTACTTTAATTTCCTATACATTTCTTAATATAATTGTTTAGCATAAATTTATAAATAAAACAATTATCTTTTCTTCCCCTTTTTCTTTACATTATAATTGTTAGCACTGTTAATAAATTGAAGGACATTTAGCATTAGAACACCAATAGTAGCAAGACCCGCATAAGCGGGGCGGAGTGGGTGTTTAAGTACTTCCCACTCCGTCACCTAACCCCCGAACCCTTCTCTCCCGAATCTCTGGTTTTGTACATAAATTAGGCTATTTCTTGGTTTTTCTTATGTTCCTTTAAAAACATAGGTGGCGACTCTAAACAATCTAAAACAAGTTAGACATCCTAGGATAATTCACCGCTCTAGCCAAGTTGTGGTTTCCCGGGGTATCTACAGTGGCGACTCCGCTGGGGATTGATTTAGAGGGTTAAACTTGCGTTGTTAACGTTTAGTGTTCTTATTACTGTTTTTTGGGCATTCTGGTAAAAAGGGTGGGAAGCGCGCGCCTCTGGCCTCCTTGGCCTAAAGCGCGCGCGTCCGACCCTAATTACCAGAATCGCCCGTCTTCCTTCTTGTCCTTCCATTCCATGTTTCTGTGCTAAAAAATTCTGCAGGGGAAAGCATTTTTATTTAGGGTCAAGGCAATCCCTTGAACCCGCTGATTTACAGGTTGTTACCCAGATGCGGGCGCCTCTGCCCCTCTTTGTCTAACGCGCGCGCCTCCCGAGTAGGCATCCTAATGCGCGCGCTTCTGGGCATTTTCCAGAAACAGAACAGTGCACAGAACATAGTGGTTTTGACAGTGTGTGGGCACCGGGCCTGCACAAAACAGTTTTTACTTTCTGTTTATTTTTATCGGTCACACGGGTGATTCGAAAGCTGTAATTATGTGCTTATTTGTTTTTTTTATTTCTTTTGAAAATATATATATATATATATATATATATATATATATATATATATTTTGTCACTTGTTAGACCTCACACTACATGCACATATTCTTATCAATTGCTCACTATCGAGTCGCACAAGTCCAACCCCAAACCCGTCGAGGCCCGTCCTAGAAAGTTTCAAGCTCCACCCGACCTTGACTCTTTCGAAGCGGTCAACCTCAGCCCGTGGCGTAGTTCAAGACTACATGCCGGGGGTGACCTTTAAGCCTCTCTTTAGCCGAGCACAAGCCACACAATTCTAGTCTAGGGTCTAACACTCCGTGACCAAGTCGGTTTTTCATATGCCGAGATTTCCCTAAAATAATGTCTTCAAATCATACATGTCAACTTGTTGCAATGGACGAAATAAAACTCCGTCCCCAAAAGTGGTTATTTTGGACGAAAATAAAAATCTGTCCCCGCATGTATGATTTACTACATTAATTTAGTTTAATCCCTACACATGTAGGTCTCACAAGCGTGGTGGAATCCGATGAGTATATGGGACCGCGAGAAGGTCTATATACTAGTGTGACGATTCCACTATTTTTTCCTAGAAACCCCAAAAAGGACTCCGTCCTTCCGACTTTTGTAAATAAAAGAAAAAAAAACAAAAAAGAGTCATTTTCTTTATATGGTTGAGTCTTTTTCGTGTTTGTGGGTTAAATTTATTTTACTCAAAAGGTATTTGTGGGGCCAACCTAAGATCAACCGTGTTCTTTCAATAGGTCCAATGGCTTCCAACGGCAACAACAACAATGGTGGGTACTTCTCCGTGTCCAACGAAAGACTCTTCAACATAATAAGAGCCATGGGGGAACAAATGGATAGACTTTCCGAGGATGCCCGCCGAAAAGACGATTTGTGGCAAGTCCGTTTTGATCTCGAAAGGGAGATTCACAAGGAAGAGGTTTCCGAGCTCAAAGCCCGTTTGCAAGAGCTCACCAACAACAAGGCAAAGTTTAAGGGTAAAGCATGCTCAAGTCGCCCGTCCCTCAAAAGCTACAAAGGTACCGCCAACAACCGAGTTTTCACTCCTCTCCTAGGAGTAACCCAAGCCGAAGCATTTGAAACTTTGGTGGCAAGTGGAAAGGTCAAGCCTTTAGAGGGGTACAAGTCGAAGACGATACCGAAGAATCATGCACATGGTGAATGGTGCGGCTACCACAAGCATAGTGGCCATACTACCGAAGGGTGCTTGCTTCTCCGAAACATCATCCAAGATTTGTTCGACAACGGCGAATTTACTGTGGGTGAAGAGCAACCTTTAGAGAGTGCCAACATGCAAGAACTCATCAAAGAAGAATGATTTGGTTTCGAAATGGGGCTTCTACAAGAAATCATGCCACAAGGAGACTACAACGACAATGGGGACTACAACAACAATCTCCGTTTCTCTTTCTCTACCTAGTAATAGGAATTAAAAAAAAAAAAAAAGAGTCAAAGTCCTCTTAAGTGTGCATTAAGTTTTCTTTGTCCAATTAATGTGAAATTTTGAGTCAAGTCTCATCATCAAATAAAAGTCGTTCTTGTCCTCATACACTCTTCCAAGTTGTTCAATCTAATTCTTGGCAAAATGATGAAAAGATGTCTAAACGAATTTTGGAATGAAGGCCATCACTTGAACGCCTGGGGCTAAACATTGTGACGAAGGCAACATCATCAACGACGAAGACAAAGCCAAGACATCAAAGGTGAAGCAACAACCATGGAGAAAAATCAAGCAATGTTTCAAAGGGGGGATTTAAAAAAAAAAAAAAAATGCTCGCTAGGTTGAACTCTTCAAATCAACCTAGGCAAAAGTTAGAGCACAAAAAAAATAAAATAAAAAAAAAATAAAAAAAATCCCCCTCAATCAAAGAAGCTCACATCAAGATCAACATCATTCCATCCA
Organism: Campanula takesimana; assembly: GCA_026119855.1. Classification (NCBI taxonomy): domain Eukaryota; kingdom Viridiplantae; phylum Streptophyta; class Magnoliopsida; order Asterales; family Campanulaceae; genus Campanula; species Campanula takesimana. The sequence goes on from JAOWBW010000126.1 coordinate 973,482, forward strand.
CCAAAGGAGGACGAAGCTACACGACGAAGCAACAATTCCATCCCGAAGAATGGAGAATTGACAAGAACTACGGTGACCTGAGCCTCTACACTGGAGGAACGTAGGCAACCTTCGGGTCCGGTCTCATGCAAGAAAGAAGAAATGTTTAGTCCTAGCGCGTTATGGTGATCGGCCTTCATCTCGAACTTGTCAAGACATCTTTGTACGATTCATTTGCCAATGAATTAATCACCAAAAAGATTGAACAACTTTCTTAGATTTGGAATCATTTCGCGTTCCTTGTCGAGTCTAAGGACTTCTATTCTTTCTGCATACTCCCAATTTCTTGCAATCAAATTGGGGCTTTCCTTCTCTTCTCTCTTAATGACTTAGTTGCCTTCGTGAGTCATTCAATTCAATAAAAAAAAAATACATGTCAATACTAGGGACACTTCCCTAGTCGAGTCAATGTCACTCATCTTTAGTGACAAAAGGTTTTCACCGCAAAATCACATGTCTCTCATCCTCAGCTAGAGTCAATGCACACTTCCTCATTAATCGAGTCAAAAATGAAGACGCAAAAGAGATGCCCGCTAGATTAAAAACGCGAAAGGGCGGTCTAGGCAAAAAACAGGGTGCGTCATAAAAAAAAATGAGAGAGTGAGAGAGAGAAGGAAAAGAGAAATGGAGATCCCTGGCCTCTAAAGAAGACATGTTCTACATTGAATCTCCTCAGCAAGTCAATTCCCCACCGAGTCAACTTTGGGATTGCAAAAGGCTCGACAAGATATAGCACCATCAAAGGTTGTCTTGGGTTATCGGCATCATTCTCCAGCAGTGTGCATTTTTGGGTTCATGAAAAGAAGGCCCGTGGTAACCAAGATCCATCCGAGAACAAGCCCATCATAAAAGGGCACGAGGTTGCACAAATAATCCCTAGCTAGTCAATTGGCTTGGGCAGCAAATAGCAACAACATGTGTCTCAGTTTTCAAGGCTTCTTCAAGTATGTGCTTCTAAAGTACGCCAAAAAGCTCCCGAGAAATGGAGTAGCTCTTGCCATATCCTCTCATGTTTATTCCCTCACACGAGGACGAGTCACTCTTGCTTTGCTCAACAAATGGTGACGCCCTAGTGGCTATGTGACTCAAGAACAAGGGATTCTTTTGCTTCATTTGGCAATCAATACGCCCTAGGGGCTATGCTCAAGAAAGATGCGTGAGACTATCCTCAAAGTCCCTCAAAAGGGATGTCAAAAAGCCCTCTTGTCATGTGTGCCCGTGCTCGTTTCCCCAATCAAGGGTGGACCTTTCTCGCAATCAATGATGGCACTCTAGGGGCTACGGTCAAGTCTTAAAGGCTCCCTCGGCAAAGAGCAATTAACTCCCCAGCAGTATCCCCAGCCAAGTCATGTGCAACATTGGAAGCTTCCTCAATTCGGCACCGAAGGTCTCAACGGGCTTCGCAATCTACAATCTTTTGGGCTACGGTATTACAGTAATTCAAGCAAAGGGCAGTATTAGGGATTCGCGACCGACAGTCTTTTGGGCAACAATACTCGAGCAAGTGCAATGTGGAGTAGTCTTATGGCTCCATGAGAACAATCAAGATTAAAGGGTCTCTCAACACTTCAAGTCAAAGGCCTCTTGGTTTAAAATGAAGACTCCGATGTTATGAATGAAGTTGATGATTTTTGTTAGAACTAACAGCGAGATTTTGAAGGAAGTCTTAGAGAAAAGGAAAAAGATTCAATATGCTAAACTCTAATCAAAACAGGGTTATAGCGGGAAATGCCACGGCCAATCCCAATGTTTCTGCAATTCAGCACCCCCTTCTCCAAGATCAAAAGCACAAGGTGCAGCTCAGATAAAGTTGGGCCACAGCACTAGTTGCATCTGAAGATCTTTCATTAGTTCAACTCAAGAAGAGTCAAGCAAGCATACTCATTTGAGACTTTATCACGCCAAGACCTTATCCTCCGCGACCTCGCAAGACATTACTGCATCCTTTGACATAAGCCCTCAGCCATTTGAGTATCAACCACAATGAGGCCATTCATCTCCCCAGTAAGAGCAAGAAAGAGATATCTATCAAGAATTCTACCAAACGGTACATCCGCTCTTAATGCCGAGCCAATCACGAGATAATTTGGGGCTTTACAATGAAAGGTCTTCACATCCCGCCATCTACAAGCCCACGACACTTGGGGCTTTGCAATCTCTCGAAGCTTGGCATCAACAATCTCCTCTTGGGGCTTGCTCACTATAACAACAAAGGGCGATTTACTCGAATGGGCCAAGAGCTGATTTATCTTGGAACTATGCAAGTCCCTCAAAATTTGGCATCAAAGGCATTCTAAGGGCTTTACAATCAGCAACCCCTCATCTCGGCATCAAAAGCCTTTTGAAGCCCCATAATCGACAAATCTCTTGGGGCTAGACATCAATCTTCGTTGGGCACACCGGCGACAACAGAATTCAAGCGAGGCAATGCGGACTTCGACTGAACATGACTTGATCTTGGGTTGGCTTCACAAGCACACAATGGTTAAAATGGTTCACCCACGAACTAAAAAAAAAAAATCTTTTCCTCACATGTGTGCATATTCTTTCCTTTCTAATCTTTAAAAAAAAAAAAAAAAAAAAAAAAAAGATTTTTCTTTTTCTTTTTCTTTTTCTCCTTCTATGTGCAAAAGTATGTGCTTTACTTTGCTTTGATCCTAGCTTCTCCTCCAGCATTCTCCATCATCCTTGAACTACGCTGGTCTGATTCCCTTCAAAGGATACGTAGGCAGCCTTTGGCACGACCAACCCATCATTCAAAATGTCATCTCAACAACATTCCATCGAAGGCAACGGCAGTTCATCATCTTCATCAAAAGTATCAACATCCTTCGGCAATCCATCTCCAATCAAGAGGCAATGGTAAGTGAAGGTATGAAAGCATCCGAGGCTTTCCTCAAATCACACCGCACACAAAATCACTTTCTCCATTCCTACAAATGCTCTCTCTCATGCAAAACTGCTCTCAAATCATATTGCACCACGAGCACAATTTCTCTCTTCATGCATCTTCTTGCACAAACACATATACCTGCCAAGCACACATATAACAGGTATCACCACGAAGTCAACAGCATCTGCTACTCAAGGCACTTCATCCCCAGCAGAAAATGGTCCACAGTCAACCATGCCCGCATCCCAACGGCCTCATCAACGGATTTCACTAACGGATTCGTCAACAAAGGTTCACTAACGGCCTCATCAACGGATTTCACTAACGGATTCGTCAACAAAGTTTCACTAACGGCCTCGAAGGTTCACTAACGGCCTCATCAACGGATTTCACTAACGGATTCGTCAACAAAGGTTCACTAACGGCCTCCTCAAAGGTTCACTAACGGCCTCATCAACGGATTTCACTAACGGATTCGTCAACAAAGGTTCACTAACGGCCTCGAAGGTTCACTAACGGCCTCATCAACGGATTTCACTAACGGATTCGTCAACAAAGGTTCACTAACGGCCTCCTCAAAGGTTCACTAACGGCCTCATTAACGGATTTCACTAACGGATTCGTCAACAAAGGTTCACTAACGGCCTCCTCAAAGGTTCACTAACGGACTCATCAATGGATTTCACTAACGGCCTCCTCAACAAAGGTTCACTAACGGCCTCCTCAAAGGTTCAGTAACGGCCTCATTCAAGGGTTCACCAACGGCCTCCTCAAAGGTTCACTAACGGCCTCCACTAACGGCCTCCTCAAAGGTTCACTAACGGCCTCCTCAAAGGTTCACTAACGGCCTCATTCGAAGGTTCACTAACGGCCTCATTCAAGGGTTCACTAACGGCCCCACTTAACGGATTCAGCCGGCAGGTTTACCAACAGATCATGCCACCCCCTCTACCAACAAAAGACGCTCACACAGGTAGCGCACCCCTATCTCTAGCAATTTCAAATTACTGCTTTCATCGAGTCTTTGCTTTCTTTGCTTTCTTTTTCTTTGTCGATGTCCTCGGCGGGTGTTTTTACTTTCGTCGACGCGTTTTGCTTTGCAATCCACGTCGCCGAGGGGATCTGTAGACACCCCGCCTTAGACCTCTCACCCCGATTGCATACAAAGTATTTTTATCTAACTTATTTTTGTTGATTTCTGTTACTTCGGTTAAGTTCCTAACTGATTCCGTTAGTTTTGGACTAAACTGCATAACAGAGTTAACTTTTAGGGTCATTCTGTCATTCTGTCCTTATCTGCCGCGGGCGCTTCCGGAACTGTTAACGGGATGCGCGCGCGTCACGCCCCAAAAGCGGGACTCGCGCGCTTCCCACTTTGGCAGTAACGGATTGCACCTTATTTCCCTCATTTTCCTAGTTTACAAAATAACCTCTTTTTACATCCAAGTTCATCCCCCCTTTGTTTCAAAAAACTCCCAATCCCTTATTCTAGCCTTTTCATTAAAAAACAAAATATTTCTTTTTATTATTATTTGATTTGATTTTCTTTTATTTATTTCATTTATTATTTTATTTATCTTATTTTCTATTGGTCAATTCCATCTCACATGGATTGACCAATTTCCCTCCAAGTTTTCCCTCCTCTTTTTACCTATAAAAACCTCTCATTTCTACCTTAGAAAGGGACCAACTTCATCTTCCCTACAAGAACTATACACAAGTTCTCTCAACACATTTTCCCTACAAACAAACACTACACAAAGTGTTGCACAACCATTTCTCTACAAACAACACCATCTTCAAGTCAAAGTCTAAGGTCCTCTTTTCTAAAGGTACTTTTATTCTTCTTCTCTTTTATTCTAGTCTTACTAGTATGCAATCCCCATCAATTGGGACATGACCAAATGACCACTTTACTACATTAAAGTTGGTTAAGGTTATCTCCCTACATTTTAATCTCTACTTTAATTTCCTATACATTTCTTAATATAATTGTTTAGCATAAATTTATAAATAAAACAATTATCTTTTCTTCCCCTTTTTCTTTACATTATAATTGTTAGCACTGTTAATAAATTGAAGGACATTTAGCATTAGAACACCAATAGTAGCAAGACCCGCATAAGCGGGGCGGAGTGGGTGTTTAAGTACTTCCCACTCCGTCACCTAACCCCCGAACCCTTCTCTCCCGAATCTCAGGCTTTGTACATAAATTAGGCTATTTCTAGGTTTTTCTTATGTTCCTTTAAAAACATAGGTGGCGACTCTAAACAATCTAAAACAAGTTAGACATCCTAGGATAATTCACCGCTCTAGCCAAGTTGTGGTTTCCCGGGGTATCTACAGTGGCGACTCCGCTGGGGATTGATTTAGAGGGTTAAACTTGCGTTGTTAACCTTTGGTGTTCTTATTACTGTTTTCTGGGCATTCTGGTAAAAAGGGTGGGAAGGGCGCGCCTCTGGCCTCCTTGGCCTAAAGCGCGCGCGTCCGACCCCAATTACCAGAAAATGGTGATGAAATATATATGGAGGTCTTCCTATTCGTGCCACTTATATTCAATTTTATGCCATTTAATTTGGATTTTATGCCCTACCAAAAAATGGTGATGAAATCTATATGGAGGTCTTCCTATTCTAGGAAGTTTCATTTTTATTCACAACCTGGAACTCGGTTTGAGTGGATTCCCCGATTGGTTTTCAAGAATGGTTTTGATCATATCAAGCAATAATACATCCACGGGAGGGGAGATTACACAATTACACATATACAAAAATTAGGGGAGACAAATCCCACAAATAATAATAAATATCCTCGACGGTGCTTTTGTTGATTTCGGTGACACTTTCCATCCCCGAGCCGTTGTACCTGTCCTAAAATCAATCCGATTCCAAAACTAAAAATTGGGGGTTAATCCCTGAATACTAGGGATCACAAGGGAGTTTTTGTAGACTTTTTGGACCAAGTTTAGGCCCCAAACACATGCAATAAAGTTGATCACAAAATTCAGCCCAGAAAAGGCAAACAGAAACCTTAGTATGTTTATCACCAATTTTCACCATCTTAGCTTGGGAATCTGACAAAACCCAAAGAACAAAAGTTGAATACCACGCATAAAAAATGAAGATCCCAAAATTTGGAGTTCATAGGATGTGTTTTAGTGGTTCAAAAGGTTTCTGACATTTTAATGTCAGAAACTGGAAGTGCAGAATCTGAATTTTTGAGTTTGAAACATATGTTTGAAAGGAGCACTTCCAGTGATCCAAAAATGTATTAAAAATATGATAATCATCCTGAGTTCATGTATAACAAAATCCATGTTTTTATCTTTGTCCAGAAAATTATTTTTCATCAAGTTTGAAGCCTAAGAACACAGCAAGGTACCACAGTGAATAAACAACTCAGAAACACTGAGACCCAAATTTATGCATGAAAATATGATCTAGGCATGGAATCTGAACATGAAACTTTAGGATCATATATTTCAACATGTTATGAACAACTTTAGTTATTTGATATAAACCAGAAAACCACTATAAGATGGATTTACAAGCTCATCAAAATCAAGACACTATACAGAAAGTAAAAACTGATTATATGAGGCATGATTATAGACCTCAAAACACTACTATATTTTCAAACCAAGGCATGAAACTCAAGGACTTTGATATTTAACATGTTAACAACATTATCCAAGAGCTATTTCTCAACAAATAATGATTTTCACATGCATGATCACGAAGGAAAGCCAAAGAGGGCAGATTTACGCCCTTTGAGAGAAACATGAAGATTTTCATACACAAATTAAAGCATATGAATATTATGACTATTATGAACATATATAAACATAATAAACTGAGTATTAGCATCACATGATCATCATTTATATACATAAACAAAGCTTTACAAAGCTAAAAAAAACATGGAAGATGAAGGAAACCTAGTCATTATTTGACTAGGTTCCAAAACCACTCCCAATATTGCTTACATATCTAAAGAGCCAAGGTTTACATAGAGTTTTACCTAGCTTTTGAGATTATGGGTGCTCCCTTTGTCAACCAAGGGGAGACTTTTTCTTTTCTTTTTGCTTTGTGTTTGATCAAAGTTTTGGCTTTGATGTGTTTTTTGTGGTTTGTTTGGTGATTTATGGGTGGTGTAGGGGTGGTGTATGAGTGGTGGTGTGGTGATGGTGTGGTGGTGTTGTTCTTGTTGAGAGAGAATGAGAGTGGAGGATGGTAGGGTTTTTTTTTCTTTTTGTTTTTTGTGTCTTTTTTTTTTTTTTTTTTGTGTCTCTTTGTTTTTTGTGTCTCTCTTTTTGAAATGGATGAGAGTGGTGTATATAGGAGGAGGGAGGTGGTAAATTGGTTGTAACTTGGAGGGGGGAGGTTGTAAATTGGTGGATTCATCATCTATCCTTCTTGACTAAGGCTTAAAGTCATCTTCCTTATCTCTGTTCCGGCTTTCCGCTCCGCAACTGCTCCGTTGTGCGCGTCTCCGGTGTCCCGGTTGTCCGCGAGTCCAACATGAAAGTTGCTCGGAATATTTTTATGGTCAGGCCGGTATATCTGAAATATTTTTATGAGCAAGGAACGACAATAATATATTTTTTCCTCTTCTTGACCAATTGATAAGATATTTTGAGATATTTTCCAATTTGGATAACCATCTTTCCGGCTCCAGCTTTTCGCTCTGTAACTGCTCCGTTGTGCGCGCATCCGGTGTCCCGGTTGTCCGCGAGTCCAGCATGAAAGTTGCTCGGAATATTTTTTTGGTCAAGCCGGTATATCTGAAATATTTTTATGAGCAAAGAACGACAATAATATATTTTTTGCTCTTCTTGACCAGTTGATAAGATATTTTGAGATATTTTCCAATTTGGATAACCATCTTTCCGGCTCCGGCTTTCCGCTCCGTCGTGCGCGCTCCGGTGTCCCGGTTGTCCGCGGACCCAACATGAAAGTTGCTTGGAATAATTTTGTGGTCACGCCGGTATATCTGAAATATGTCAATTAGCAAGTAAAGGTAATAATATATTTTTAATGCACAGAATGGATAACAGCGAGCAGTTCGGGGGGTTACGGGCCCCGTTTCCGGTCCCGCACCTTGAAAAACGAAAATTTTGCCTGTTTGCTCGTTTTTTCGCTCTGATCATGAATTTGAAGTCCGTTTATCCATTCGATGCACCGATAAGGCTCACGTCAGTCCCGCACAGCCAAATCGAGGGTTTTAGGTCAATTTTCGGGTTTAGACCAATTCAAGGTGGGTTTTTAGGGGTGCGAGATCAGGGTATCTACAGAGCCCCTCGTCGAATCTCCTGGTTAAAGGGGATTCTACGATTCACTAAGAGACACTCGATCTCGTCTAAGGTGTAACGGCTGGGTCCAAGGTAGGACTTCCTACGTATCTCTTTCGAGAATCAAGCCTCCGTAGTTCTAACTCAAACTATCAATCAAACACAGACAATGGTCGGTTCCGGTTTCCCGGTTTACCTACGTATCTCTCTCGAGAATCAGACCAAACGTAGTTCAGGTTTATTAATATTTAAAGCAGGGGGTAACATTGAGATGCGATATCTCTTTGCTGGGGATGGGGGTTGGCATTGAGACATGGTTATGAGAATGGGCGACTGAGCTCACCAAGGTAAGATGCCTACGTATCCCTTGCGGGAATCAAATCGCGGCGTAGTTCTGGGGAGGTACAACTCGGGCCCCCGAGATGACCAAGGTGGAATAACATAACTTCAACTGGGGAACGTACGACGTTGCGCAGTTCGGGGGAGGTAATCTCGGGCGCCCGAGAAGACCAGGGTGGAACAACATAGCATTGCTGGGGAGTTGCATTGAGAAGCGAAGTCTCTTTGCTGGGGGTTGGTATTTGACCAACAAATTGCGAGAATTGGCGACTGAGTCCAGCGTTGTGAACTGCCTACGTCTCCCGCCGTGGGAATCAAGTCGAGTCGTAGTTCTGATTAGAACCGACTCGAACAATTAAGAGAAGGTTTAAGACCAACACGACTCAAGGGTTGATGCAAGGTACAATCCGAGTAAAGGGTGCATTGATATTTGATCTCTCTTTGCAAAGGGATGGAAATCATGAAGGGAGAACGTACGACGTTGCATAGTTCGGGGAGGTAATCTCGGGCGCTGGAGAAGACCAAGCTGGAACAACATATCTTTTCAAAAGGGGGACCTATGACGTTGCGCAGTTCGGGGGAAGTAATCCCGATCTTTCGAGAAAACTGAGGGCAATAAACAACTGAAGCCATTTATGTACACAAACTAAAATCAAGGATACGCTGCATTCTGCGCCGTCCAGATTCTTCTGCCTTTGTTTTTGCTGTGTGATGAGATTTTTGTACTTTTTTAAGTGAGAGACTACCGCTTTGTGTGATCCACTGGTGCTGTTTTAACCCCGACTGATTCTTTTTTTCTATTGGGAGGGATAACAGGATCGGCTTCATCCGTTGATCTGCAAGTTAGCTTTGCATGCAGTGGCAGATGTGATTCACACAGATAAAAATTGGATTATTCTGACCGAACACAATCTTTCTTTTATTCTGAAATTCCGGATACTCTCTTTTTTTTTTTTAAATGACACCGACTCGCGATTAATGACCAACACTGAATCAAGCCCGGATTTTAGAGGGCGGCTGTGGTTATATTCATGATAAAGGGGACAAGGTTCAATGCCTAGGGATGAGGACAAGGAAAATGTCGCTTTACTAAGAGCCGCCGTACGGACGACTGACACCTTCTGCTGGGTTTTTGACTTTTCGAACCTTGCTTTTGGCTAGGGGGGACGGGGAGACAACCCCTTTTGGAATACTGATGATTTAGGCTGAGTTTTTTGGAGGTTATAAAAGGGGAGGGGGAGCTCTTCTTATTTCTCACACCAACCAACTTCTCCTTCTTTCCTGCTTTGCATCCTTTAGCTCATTTCCATTCTAAAATGGCTAATCTTGGCCAAACCTTGGTTAACATCGAAGAATACCGGGTAGGACTCGACTGCTGGGTGAATTCATACCCAAATAATGCACGAGCGGTGCTAGAAGAAAACTATCATTTCAAGTTGCTCATTACTCTGAGGAAGCTTCCCATTCAGTGGGAGATGATCCGCGGTGCTTCTGTTTTCTGGTCAACCCGGACCCACTTGTTCAATTTCAATCAAGACGAACTGTGTCCCACCTTTGAGGAATTCTGCGCCATTACAGACAATACCATTTACGGCGAGGCCATGGTGCCCACTTCCCGCAGGACACCTGCTCGGTGGCTCATTGAAACCTTCGGCTTTGATATTGACTTCTCAAGGGTTCTCCTTCATGGGACCCACCTTGACATTACTTACTTCCCCGAACTCTTTGGCGAGGCTGACCCTCATAACCCGGTATACTCCGACCGTAGGGACTTTGCCTTGGTTATGTGCCTATTTGCAGAGATGTTTTTCGTTTCTTACGATGGCTTCATCGACTCAAGGATGGTGGACATCGTTGATTCTTGCAAGCGTGGTGCCGGCAACGTGATGACTGTCCTCTTGGCTGAGACTTTCCATGGGCTGGACGGCTACTATCCCAGAGGTGATGCTTTCACGTCGGGCAGCCCCATTCTATTGCAGATCTAGCTTCAGGAGCATCTCAAGATCATTCGGCCGGTGTCGAATCCAGACTATACCCCTTCTATGCTTCCAAGGCGAGGCTTATACAGGCAAAACTGCACTACCGTCAAGGAGTGGGTTGGACACTTTTGGCGGATCACATTGGCAGACATCACGTGGGTACCTCCGCATTGGGGTTTGAGCAGGTATCTCATTACGAGTGCGGGTCATTCCTTTATCTGGCTGGCTGGGCTTCGCTCCACCACTTTCTTCTTGGGCCAACGGGTGGCTCGCCAGTTCGGACAAGTCCAAGGGATCCCCTTTTCTGACCTTCCCATCACAGATAATTTGCCGGTGACTACCAACATATGCAACTTGATCAAAGAGTTTTGGTATCAGAATGGTGCACACATCGGTCGAGGCAGGCGCCGGGGTGAAGGGGACACATTTTATGAACCCACTTTGGAATATCTTGAGTGGTTGGGCCCTCAAATTGCTGAAGAAACCGCTACCATTGCAGCTTTGGTACTGGAGCTCGTAGGTCCAGAAATTCTGTCTGGGGATTACTATTCCCAGATAACAGGGCCGACAGTTTTCCAGAATCAGATTGGCGGGAGTCAACCACGCAGCGGTCATCGATCCGGACGCCGTAGAAATGATCGGGGCTCAACTTCAAGGAACACCCAGCCTGATGAAACGAACTATGAGAATCAAAGGGGAGAAAGCTCGGCGGGTCCTTATCCGAACGTGTTCGATCGTCTCAGTCCCTGAATAAAGTTTCAGTTATTTTCGCTTTAATCCTTGGTTGCCACGCCAAGATGATGTGTTTTTATTTCAAAGTTTGTTGTGTTTGTTTTTCCTTTTGAATGTAATGTTTGCAAGTTCAACGTGGGGAATAAAAAGCTTTCTTTTCTTTTAATGACCGGACCCGAAGGTTGCCTACGTTCCTCTTTAGAGGCTCAGGTCAACGTAGTTCGACACAGTTACATGAAATTTTGCGCGCCTCCTGTTTTTTACCTAGAACTGCCCTTTCGGGTTTTCACCTCTAGTGGGGCTGTCTTTTGCGCTTTTTTTTTTTTTTATAGACTCGATAGGAAACACAAATCTCTGCGTCTTCTACGCATAATACTTCTTTAATTTGCTGAGGTTGCAGGGCTGAACAAGGTCTTCTCCAAATTCAGTTTGCAGGAACACGGCTCCACCAGACTGTATCTTCTTGACAATGTAGGGGCCCAACCACGGAGACTTCCATTTCCCTCGGGGGTCGACATAACTTGGTGGCTTTTCTCGCAGCACAAGATCTCCCATTTGATATTGCGGTCTTTCACTTTCTTGTTAAATGCTCTGGCAATTCTGCGCTGGTACGCACGATTGTGCTCAAGGGCCAACAACCGCTTTTCATCGAGCAATGCTAACTCTTCATGGCGACTTTGTAACCAATCAACTTCAGGCACTTGATTCTCAAGTAGCACTCTCATAGAGGGGATTTCAAGCTCAATCGGGAGAACTGCTTCCATGCCATATGCAAGTGAATAAGGAGTAGCCCCAGTCGGTGTCCGAACAGATGTGCGGTATCCCCACAAGGCTAAAGGCAGCTTCTCGGACCAATCTTTTCCAGTGATAGCCATCTTTCTAATGATGTTCTCCAGGGTTTTGTTCGCCGCTTCTACCGCTCCATTGGCTTGGGGTCGATAGGGGGATGACTTGTGTCTGACCACCCGGAATTCGTCAAGCAATCGGTTGACTTCCCCTTCAAAGTGAGTTCCATTATCTGAGATCATCTCATAAGGGACCCCATATCTGTAGAAAATGTTGGTACGAATGAACTCAGCTACCTTCTTGGCATTCAAAACTTTGTAAGCAGCGGCCTCAACCCACTTGGTGAAGTAATCGATAGCTACGAGCACGTATTCTTGCCCACCCGAACCTTTCGGTTTGACCTGACCAATAACATCTATCCCCCATGTGGAGAAAGGCCAAGGAGCAGTTGATTGATAAAGAATGTGTGGCGGCAGATGTTGTAGACTAGCGTACCGCTGACACTGATCACAGGTTCGCACTTTCATCATACAATCCTTTTCCATCGTGGTCCAGTAGTACCCTTGCCTCACTATCTTCTTAGCGAGCATGTGCCCATTCATGTGGGGTCCACACAGTCCCCCATAGATTTCATCCATGATTCTATTCGCCTCAGTCTTATCTACAAAGAGAAAATTTGGTCCGTGATGATACCTTTTGTACAACTGATCTCCGGAAATCACAAATTGGGAGGCCCATCTGCGCATTGCAATCCTTGCCCTTTTGTCCCTTTCTGGAGGGTAGATCCCATTCCTGAGCACATTCCATACGTCTGTATACCACGGCTCTTCATTCTCTTCGCTTTCTAGCTCAATATCCAGGCAGTAGGCTGGGATTGATCTCATACTAACCACAAGCGGCTTTACCATAACATCTGCAGGGAATTCCATGATGGAGGCTAGGGTAGCCAATGCATCTGCGAATCTGTTTCGGTCCCTTGGGAGATAATGGAATGAGATATCTGAGAAGCGTTCTGTGAGCGCTACCAGTCGAATATGATACTGCTGTAGTATTGGATCCAGGATTTTCCATTTTCCCTCGACCTGATTGATGATCAAGGCGGAGTCCCCGAACACTTCAATTTCTTTGACCCCTCGATTTAATGCTTCTCCCAGGCCGGTGATGCAAGCCTCATACTTTGCTGTGTTATTCGAACAGTCGAAGTCTAACCGGATAGCAATGGGCGTGTGCGCATCACTTGGATCAATGAGCAAGATTCCAATTCCGAAACCTCTCTTGTTGGCAGCCCCATCAAAGAAGAGTTGCCACTTATTCTCCGAACAATCAACAGTGTAGATCCCTTCATCGGGAAACTGAGCTTCTGGTCCGGGCTCAAGATCAAGAGCCAAATCTGCAAGCTGGTCTGCTATCACCCTTCCTTTAATGGACTTAGGCATTGCGTAAGTCATATCAAACTCACTTAAGAGAAAAGCCCACTTGGCCACTCGATTGGACATGGTTGGCCTTTCGAGGATGTACTTCACTGGATCCATTCGGGATATAATCTGGACAGGTAAGGATTGCAGATAAATTTTTAATCGCTGCGAGACCCAAACCAAACCGGTACATGCCTTTTCCAACGCTGAGTAGTTCAATTCACTCCCTTGTAGCTTTCTGCTAACAAAATAGATGGCACTTTCCACCCAGGAGTCCTCTTTTTCTTGTGCAAGCATTGCTCCTACTGCAGTATCAGTAACTGTTAGGTACAGTCGTAAGGGTTTGTACGAATGAGGTGGCGCCAAGACCGGTGGGCTTGTCAAGTATTCTTTGACCTTTTCAAAAGAATTGGCATTCTTCATCCCATGATCGATCGGTGTCCTTTTTTAGGAGCTTAAAGAGCGGTTCACACATCATGGTTAACTGCCGTATGAATCTGCTAATGTATTGAATCCTTCCCAAGAAACATTTCACCTCTTTTTAAGTTCGAGGTTGAGGCATTTCTGTGATGGCCTTTATTTTGTCGGGGTCGACTTCAATCCCTTTTTCAGTTACCAAGAAACCTAAGACTTTGCCTCGGACAGTACCGAATGTGCATTTAGCAGGATTCAATTTCATGTGGTACTTCCGCAACCTTTCGAAGAACTTTCTGAGGTCAATCAGATGCTGAGCGCCTTCTTCAACTGAGTGCACAATCATGTCATCCACGTAGATTTCAAGCTCTTTGTGGATCATGTCATGAAAAAGGGTCGTAGCACCTCTTTGATAAGTGGTTCCGGCATTTTTAAGACCGAAAGGCATCACAGTATAGCAGAACGTCCCCCACGGGGTGATGAAGGAAGTTTTCTCTTGATCTTCTACTGCCATCTTAATTTGGTTATAACCCGCCATTCCATCAACGAACGACTTCACTTTGTGCATTGCAACCTAGTCCACTAAAATGTCAATATTTGGTAACGGGAAATCATCCTTCGGGCAAGCCTTGTTGAGGTCTCTGAAATCAACACATATCTGGACTTTGCCGTTTGCCTTTTCAACTGTGACCATATTGGATAACCATTGGGGATACTCCACAACTCGGATGAAGCCTACTTGTAGCAACCTCTCGATCTCCTCTTTAACCTGAAGGGCCCACTGCGGCTTGATTCTGCGTAGTTTCTGCTTGACCGGTTTGGCGTCAGGAAAGGTAGGAATTCGGTGTTCCACGATCGTCGGATCTAGCCCTGGCATGTCTTCATACGACCAGGCAAACACATCAACAAATTCTTTGAGTAAACTGATCAGTTGTTCCCTGTCAGCCCCTTGCATGAAGCTCCCGATCTTCATTTCTTTGACTTCTTCATTCAGCCCCAGATTGATGGTAGACAGATTTTCCCCACAGGCTTCTAATTTTCGTTCCCCACGCTGTTTTGCTAACCTTTTAACTCGATTAAATAGTCTTTTTCATCTTGACTTTGTTTTTTAAAGATTCACGATTAACTTTAGTTGTTGTTAAATTTTCATTTGTTAAATCATTTTTTAAAATATTGGCAACCGAGGAGTAAGCGGAAATAGAGGAAACTTCATTCACAAAAGAGGGGAGTACAAGCTCGGCGACCGCGTCGAGGTCCTCGACAGTGAGGTCCTCTTCGGGAGTCCCGGAAACAACATTAGATAGCACAAAGGGTTCAAAAGCGGGGCCATCAGGGCGAACATAACCAAACTGCTCCACCAGAGTGTCAGTAGTAGCGAGCGGGCCAGTGGTTCTGGACCAGTTATTAAGTGGCGCCACTGCCGGCTTGAGGTGCTTCACCGGGTCATAAGCTTCACCATTACCATTTTCGATCATAACCACATATCCGTCTTCAAGACCAATTCCTTCAAACAACCCGAAGACATCATTTTGTTCATCAATATTCCACAGAATAATCGGGTCCAGTTGCTTATAGGAACTGCTCACATCAAAGTTTTCATCGACCATCTTGATATTCTCAAATACTTCCCATCCAGCATGAGGCTTTTCATTAATGCCAATAACTGGCTCAAAAGGCATAACATACGCGACATCTTCAACTTTGCAAACAAAATATCCCTTCCAGGACTTTTCATAAGGACGGAGTGGGGGGAGCTTATAGGTCCTTCCACTTTTGATAGCAGTCTGTCTCTCCCTTTTTTGACGTACAGCTTCGGCGATTTCGGCAGGAGTCGGTTTGTAGCCAAGCCCAAAAGGAAGGAAGAAAAATGGAACATCATCCTTGATAGGTTCAATACACCCTTGTTGCTCTTTTCCAAGCCCCATCATAGGCAGGAACTTCATTTATTGACCATATTCAAGGCCATTGCGTCTCCATACCTGGTCCGCTTTCTACCAATTAGATCGGTCTCCTTGACATATTCAATAGCATGGATCCGAGCTAGTGGGATCACTTCAAAACCACTCAAGAAGATGCCAGTATCTTTGTGCTCAATTCCCAAAATCGGGAGGTCATGAACTTGCGTATCATCTTGGGGATGAACTACCACTACATGATTGTCGTGGATGAACTTGATGCACTGATGGTAGGAGGAAGCTACCCCTCTTACTCCATGGATCCAAGGGCGTCCCAAGAGTAGACTGAATGAGGACTTGATATCAATCACTTGAAATTCAATCGGCATGACAAGAGGGCCAGTGGTGAGAGTGAGAAGGACAACACCCAGAACACAGCGACTGGTTCTATCGTAAGCACGAACCACTTGAGAAGATGGGGCCAAATCAGTTATCTTGATTCCCAAATCTGCGAGAACATGCACGGGGCATACATTTACTGAGGGCCATTATCGATCAAAACACGAGCTAAGTGCTCACCTCCGACCCCAACTGTGATGTGCAGAGCCTCGACATGATTAAGACCAATTTTTGGTGCATCGAGATCGGTAAAAGTGATGATATTCCCAAAATGAATGTTGCCGATCATGTGGACAAGGTCATTGGGAGAAGTCTCGATCGGGATGACAGCTTGAGCAAGAGCTTTAACCAACACGTCTCGGTGCTCCTGTGAAGACGAGAGCAAACCCCAAATGGATATATTAGCCTGGGTTTTCTTTAACTGGGTCAAGACCGGGTTCTCGGCGACCTTCTCTTTCTGAGCGGGGACTTCTTCTTTATCCTTTCCCAATTCACTTGCCTCAGGATTTGGAGGCTGATAGGCTCTTCCCGAGCGAGTGAGGTGATTCACATTTCCGCCAACCCAAGTGGCCTTTTTAACAGGGGCCTTTTGCTCCTTAACAGCTTTATCACTAGACAAAATCGAATCCCAAGAGATCATATGGCATTCAAAATCTTCGGAGATAACAGGAGTTACAGTGTAATTCAAAGCTTTCTTCGGAACAATGAAACTAGTCCTTGAGTAGTTTCCTTCAAACTCGATCACATGGATCCCTGGCAAGGGATTAGTCACCACATTTGGTGGGCGGCTTCTGAATGAGTCCATCGTCTATCATGTCTTGCAGAGTGTGTCTCAAACTCCAACATTCATTTGTCGCATGACTAGGTGATACGTGGTATGCACAATATTTACTTGCATCCCAATTATTAGGAGGCGGATTAGGTGGGCGGTATCCTTCTATCGACTTTAGTACTCCTTGGGCGACCAATCCTTGAAAGATAGTAGACAATGGAGCGCTGAATTTATCAAAATGGAGATCTCTCCGATTTCCACCATTCCTTCGCTGATCGGTGACAGAGTTCACAGACCCGTCTTGATTATAACACGGAGGTGCCCTATTGTAGCTGCTCCGGCTTGGTCCCACATTGCTGTTCCAAAAAGGAGCAGGGGTCATGGCAACATTGTTCACAACTGGTGCCGGGGCTTTAGCAGCGGATCGGAATCTGTAGGAGCTAGGAGAAGAATCTAGCTTGATCACCCCAGTTCGGACATCTTCGTCAATAAGAGAACCCACATCAAGAATAGAAGCAAAATCTGGAAACGGGAGATATTTCATCTTATCTGCATACACCGGCTGAAGATTCTTAAGGAAAATACGAGTTTGCTCGGCACTGTCAGGCCTCTCCAGAGTTTGAGCAACTTTCTTCCTCCACCTACTTGCAATTTCAGAAAAGGATTCCTTTTCACGCTGAGCACACGAATCGAGGTCACGACGGCTCTTCTCCCAATTGGAGTTATCTTTGTTTCGCTTCTGGAATTCATCCATGAGCTTCCCCCAATTATCAACCAGAT
This sequence comes from Campanula takesimana, assembly GCA_026119855.1. Lineage (NCBI taxonomy): Eukaryota > Viridiplantae > Streptophyta > Magnoliopsida > Asterales > Campanulaceae > Campanula > Campanula takesimana. The sequence continues at coordinate 991,215 of JAOWBW010000126.1, forward strand.
TGGCATCCACAGTCATAAACCACTGCTTAGCGGCTCCTACCAAAGTCAGATGGAAGTTGGAGGCCATCGCACCAACATTAGCCCCACGAGACTGCATTGCATGAGCGTAAGATTTCAGGTGGGCCATTGGGCAACCTATACCGTCAAATTTCTCCACATCGGGCATTTTGAATTTAGGAGGCAGAACAGCAAATAGAGATAATTTCAAGGAATCTACAGAAAACTCCCCTTTATTCATGACCTTTCTCAACATTTCTTTCATTTCGCTCATTTCAATCTCAGCTTTAGTAAGGGGTACATATGGGACACCCTTGTAGAACGCTTCCATTTGGCGGACTAGGTTAGGATCTTGCCCCTGAGAAGTTCCTTGATTAATCTGAGAGGCACCGCTAGCAAACGCACCGTAAGCGTTGGGCTGCTGATTGGGATACAGAGTCTGCATATACTGAGCAAAGGTATTATGATCAGGCGGATACTGAGACGGATGCACAGAAAAATTTGCTGGAGTCGGGATGAAGGGCTGGTGAGTGCCACTGAAGTCTGGATGAGCCACATTACCCTGAGGAGGGATGTTCTAGTGATGAATCTGGCCGATGGTGTTGCTACCAATAGGATTCAAGTTGATGGTAGGGATGCCACTCCCATTGGGACCTGTATTGCCATTGGGATTAGGATTGGGAACCCCATTTCCGGTCTGATTAACGTTCGGATCGCCATTGGGATTTCTGTTGGGGTTGCCATTGGGAGCCCCATTACTATTCTGATTCTGCATCTGCACAAGTGTAGCCAGTAGCTCATCTTGCTGAATCCTCATATGACCCAACACATTCTGCTCCAACCATGCTTGAAGACCTGGTGGCGGCACATAGGCTTCCTCATTTCCTTCCTGGACCATTGCAATAGCTTCTTCGGTTACAGGCACTGTCTCGGCAACTCGGATCAACCTCCCCTTACTGTTTCTAGCTCCCCCTTTCCAAGTAGATGCCAGGCTTAGAGTATCTAAAGGGATGTTGTTTAGGGCTGATTAGAGAGTGAAAAGGATCGAGATTTTCCGAGTTTGATTCAAAAGGAGTTCAAAAATCAAAATCAATCCTAGAATGCCGGATAAGCACTTGCTTTATTTTGACATGTTTTTGCATGAATCTTGGAATAGTGGATACCATCTCCAAAGTATAGGACCAACGTTTTTCACCTGTACTGTACTATTGGCCGTCCGAGCCCCTAGCGAAGGGCCTATACTCTTTCTGGGATCCACCATTCGGTTACGGTCTATGTGAGGGTCTTGACAATTTCAAGTCAATCCAAGAATTTCAACATGATATCCACAATTGAGGTCGATTATAACCTTTTGGGAATTCATAGGATTGAAGTAAAATTGTTTAGACAAAAACCGACATGAAGTCTGTGACGTGTTATTTTTTGAAAGAATATGGACATCGCATTTCGGCTTTTGAAGCTTGACTTACACCCATCACAGCGACCGTAGGCACTGCTAAGGGGGAAACAGTATACCGTTGACCCTATGGGGAAGTCAAGTGAGCTCCCTTATGCCCCAGGTTTACCGTCTCGGGTTTGAGATTCTAAGACGCCTTTCAAAAAACGTGCATGTGTGTGAGGTATCTAAGAGTTCGAAAAAAGAAAACAAGAAAATCATTTTTTTCCTTTTTTACTTGTTTTACCCCTTTTTTGGGGCATCACTCACCACGCAATGCATATATATATATACAAATAAGATAAGCGAAAAAATGCCCCTGCAAAACAGAGGTTAGGGCACAGATATATACACCCCAAGTAAGGCACATAAAGCATGGCACACACAAACATTTAGAGTCTAGCCCACTTTAAAACAATTCCCCAGCGGAGTCGCCACTGTGAGGGCCCGCGCCCGAGAATGATCGGATCACCGCGAAATGACCGCCCGTGAAAGCGGTTCGCGCCCGTCTCGTGCTGATGCGCTTTTGGAAATGCGCTCGGTTCTCACACAATGGTTTCCTCTTGATGCTGTGATTTGATTGCAAGAGTCGCCACCTCATTTTGATTTTAGGAAAAATGAAGAAAAAACCTTTTTTGAGAAAATGGGTTCGGGGGCTAAGTTACGAGAAGAGAAGGGGGTTAGGTACTCTTCTCGCCCGTGATGGTCTCTATATGCGTGCCACTTATATTCAATTTTATGCCTTTTAATTTGGATTTTATGCCCTACCAAAAAATGGTGATGAAATATATATGGAGGTCTTCCTATTCTAGGAAGTTTCATTTTTATTCACAACCGGGAACTCGGTTTGAGTGGATTCCCCAATTGGTTTTCAAGAATGGTTTTGATCATATCAAGCAATAATACATCCACGGGAGGGGACATTACACAATTACACATATACAAAAAATAGGTGAGCCAAATCCCACAAATAATAATAAATATCCTCGACGGTGCTTTTGTTGATTTCGGTGAAACTTTCCGTCCCCGAGCCGTCGTACCTATCCTAAAATCAATCCGATTCCAAAATAAAAATTGGGGGTTAATCCATGAATACTAGGATCACAAGGGAGTTTTTGTAGACTTTTTGGACCAAGTTTAGGCCCCAAACACATGCAATGAAAGTTGATCACAAAATTCAGCCCAGAAAAGGCAAACAGAAACCTTAGCATGTTTATCACCAATTTTCACCATCTTAGCTTGGGAATCTGACAAAACGAAAAGAACAAAAGTTGAATACCACGCATAAAACATGAAGATACCAAAATTTGGAGTTCATAGGATGAGTTTTAGTGGTTCAAAAGGTTTCTGACATTTCAATGTCAGAAACTGGAAGTGCAGAATCTGAATTTTTGAGTTTGAAACATATGTTTGAAAGGAGAACTTACATTGATCCAAAAAATTTATAAAAAATATGATAATCATCCTGAGTTCTTTTAGAACAAAATATATGTTTTGATCTTTGTCCAGAAAATTATTTTCATCAAGTTTGAAGCCCAAGAACACAGAAAGGTACCACAGTGAATAAACAACTCAGAAACACTGAGACCCAAATTTATGCATGAAAATATGATCTAGGCATGGAATCTGAACATGAAACTTTAGGATCATATATTTCAACATGTTATGAACAACCTTTGTTCTTTGACATAAACCAGAAAACCAATCTAAGATGGATTTACAAGCTCATCAAAATCAAGACTCTATACAGAAAGTAAAAACTGATTATATGAGGCATGATTATAGACCTCAAAACACTACTATATCTTCAAACCAAGGCATGAAAATCAAGGACTTTGATATTTAACATGTTAACAACATTATCCAAGAGCTATTTCTCAACAAATAATGATTTTCACATGCATGATCATGAAGGAAAGCCAAAGAGGGCAGATTTACGCCCTTTGAGAGAAACATGAAGATTTTCATACACAAATTAAAGCATATGAATATTATGACTATTATGAACATATATAAACATAATAAACTGAGTATTAGCATCACATGATCATCATTTATATACATAAACAAAGCTTTACAAAGCTAAAAAAAACATGGAAGATGAAGGAAACCTAGTCATTATTTGACTAGGTTCCAAACCACTCCCAATATTGCATACATATCTAAAGAGCCAAGGTTTACATAGAGTTTTACCTAGCTTTTGAGATTATGGGTGCTCCCTTTGTCAACCAAGGGAAGACTTTTTCTTTTCTTTTTGCTTGTGTTTGATCAAAGTTTTGGCTTTGATGTGTTTTTGTGGTTTGTTTTGGTGATTTATGGGTGGTGTAGGGGTGGTGTATGAGTGGTGGTGTGGTGATGGTGTGGGTGGTGTTTCTTGTTGAGAGAGAATGAGAGTGGAGGATGGTAGGGTTTTTTTCTTTTGTTTTTTGTCTCTTTTTTTTTGTGTCTCTTTGTTTTTGTGTCTCTCTTTTTAAATGGATGAGAGTGGTGTATATAGGAGGAGGGAGGTGGTAAATTGGTTGTAACTTGGAGGGGGGAGGTTGTAAATTGGTGGATTCATCATCTATCCTTCTTGACTAAGGCTTAAAGTCATCTTCCTTATCTCTGTTCCGTCTTTCCGCTCCGCAACTGCTCCGTTGTGCGCGTCTCCGGTGTCCCGGTTGTCCGCGAGTCAACATGAAAGTTGCTCGGAATATTTTTCTGTCAGGCCGGTATATCTGAAATATTTTTATGAGTAAGGAACGACAAATAATATTTTTTCCTCTTTGACCAATTGATAAGATATTTTGAGATATTTTCCAATTTGGATAACCATCTTTCCGGCTCCGGCTTTTCGCTCCGTAACTGCTCCGTGTTGCGCGCCTCCGGTGTCCCGGTTGTCCGCGAGTCCAACATGAAAGTTGCTCGGAATATTTTTCTGGTCAGGCTGGTATATTGAAATATTTTTATGAGCAAGGAACGACAATAATATATTTTTGCTTGACCAGTTGATAAGATATTTTGAGATATTTTCCAATTTGGATAACCATCTTTCCGGCTCCGGCTTTCCGCTCCGTCGTGCGCGCTCCGGTGTTGTCCCGGTTGTCCGCGGGCCCAACATGAAAGTTGCTTGAATAATTTTGTGGTCACGCCGGTATATCTGAAATATGTCAATTAGCAAGGAAAGGTAATAATATATTTTTAATGCACAGAATGGATAAAGCGAGCAGTTTGGGGGGTTGCGGGCCCCGTTTCCGGTCC